>JAQPPZ010000446.1:600000-1200000 GCA_028583015.1 Wollemia nobilis | reverse complement strand
TGAATATTTGGAGCCATAGGAACTTTGGAACTTTCCTCACAAATTTTAGGTGCTTCCTTGCTTTCATATTTTAGAACTTCCTTTCCTTTTGAGTGTGACTTTTCTTGGAAGTAAGATACAACCTTAAAATAAGTTTCCACTCCTTTTTGAATCTTGTCATCTAATGTATCATGTCTTGTCGTGGTTATCCTTAGTTCTTCATTCATCCTTTCTTCTATCCTTTTTGCATTTTGAAGCTCTTCTCTGAAATTACTGATTTTCTGAAGTAGTTCTTCTCTGATTTTGTCATCTATTCGAATCTTGTTTTCAAGATTTCTGTATTCTTATTTTAGCCTTTTGATTTCTTATTTTTGTTTTCTTGGCTCATCCTCTTATTTTTCTATTACCAAAAGTGAGACTTCTTCTATTTGGAGTGAGTTATCTTCTTCTACTTCTTTTATCCCATAGAAAATCCTTCTTCATCTTCACTGTCACTAAGATCATTATAATATTCTATAGCAAACAAACTCTCATGACTTATTTGACCATACATGTTTCCTTGATGTGTTATCTCATCTTCACTATCATTAAAGTCATTGCAATATCCTAAACTGTGATCTCTTTGACCACACATAAAGCAGTGTTCTCTTTTACCTTCTATTCCTAGTGATATCAAGTAGTTCTTCATTCTCATGCTCCAAAAAGCATAATTGTTACTATAAAACAATGGACCCTTATTTGTAGATAGATGATCCATTCTATGAAGCCATATGTGTTCTTTTAGAATCTACCCTCAAGCTATTAGCCTTTTCGAAGGAACCCACTCTGATACCAATTGAAGAACACAAGCTTATACTGAGAGGGGGGTGAACAGTATAAGACCACTTTTTACTTTTCTTTCCAATTCAATATTATCTAGTGTATAAACAGTAGTATCAATAGCAGTAATCAAGCAATGCACAAAACACCATACACAATAGAGACACCATAGTTTACGTGGTTCACCCAATGTGGGCTACTCCACGGAGAAAATATTTTACTAAAACTTTCTCAATCAATCTCTTTGGGAATCACTCCCAATTACAATGATATCTTTGGGAATCACTCCCAATTACAATGTTTATGGATCTCTGTCCAAATGAGATGTTGATCCCCTAATATCTAGTTCGTGGATATCTTCCACAGGAGAACTCTTTCCCCTTCTGCTTTGGCTATGTGATCTTCTAGAAGACTCTGTCTCTCTAATGCACTGACTGGTGGACCTCTCTCCACTTGAAGACTCCTCACTCAGATCTATCTTCAACTATCCTAGTTGTTGGATCTCTATCCTCTGAGACTCTGTCCTATGTACTCTATCACCTCCAAAGCTCCATCAATAGGCTCACTAAGAACCTACTCAATAGGCTCACACAGAACCTACTTAACAAGCTCACACAGAACTTGTCCAAATCTGCTTAACAAGCTCACACAGAACTTGTCTAAATATTCTTAACAAGCTCACATAGAACTTGCCCAAATCTGCTCTAGCAAGCTCACCAAGAACTTGCCCAAAATATGCTCTAGCAAGCTCACCAAGAACTTGCCCAAATCTGCTCTAGCAAGCTCACCAAGAACTTGCCCAAATCTCATAGAATCATAAAGAGAATTGTTAGAGACTCAATATGTTCTATACTCAAATGTTCAATCAATATGTCAAATCAATCTCATAGAAGCATAAAGAGAATTTTTAGAGACTCAATATGTTCTATACTCAAATCCCAATCTCAACTCAAATCAATCTCATAGAAGCATAGAGAGAATTGTTAGAGACTCAATATGTTCTATACTCAAATCCCAATCTCAACTTAAATCAATATTACAGAAGCATAAGGAGAATTGTTAGAGACTCAATATGTTCTATCCTTAAATCTCAATCTCAACTCAAATCAAGAATATAGAATAGTTTGTTTCATGGAACTTGAATAACCACTTCACACAATCGCTTGACTAGGCTCAATCAACTCTTCTCATTCAACTACCACAAGGAACAACTCTTTCTTACAAACCCTAGTCCAAACATGTATCAACCAACTCAAATGTTTCCATCAATGCTCAACCATAAATCTCACATAACAATGATACTCATGTTATTTTCAAGTTCAAGTTATTTGCATAACCAATGGGCTTCAACAACAATGCTAATAACATTCTTCACATAACAATGATACTCATGTTCTTCTCAAACCCTAACTCAGGT
Source organism: Wollemia nobilis (assembly GCA_028583015.1). Classification (NCBI taxonomy): domain Eukaryota; kingdom Viridiplantae; phylum Streptophyta; class Pinopsida; order Araucariales; family Araucariaceae; genus Wollemia; species Wollemia nobilis. The sequence goes on along the minus strand of JAQPPZ010000446.1, from coordinate 1,197,785 downwards.
TTTTCACACAACTAATGGGCTTCAACAACTATGCTTATAAAACAAGGTTTAAACACAACTCTCAAACCAAAAAATCTTGAAGCATTCAACCAACCACTTTCAAAAAGGAAACCACAATCAATCCTTTTCTCTCCAATGATATTTCAAAAATCAACCACCATAAACAATCAATAGGAGAATGTGCCCATACCTTTTATGAATATGAAGAAACCTCTTTGGAAATCTGCCACACTCAACAAACTCTCTTTTTCAACTTTCAACAAGGGTTAGAGATCATGATTAATAACACAACAATAATATCCAAATAACACCTTATCTCTCCTACTCAATAAAATACATCATGTCCCCTTATGAAAGAATTAATCCCTTTTGAAAAAGAACAAAAACAACCTTCACTTTTGAACCCCTTTACAAAATCAGAAATATCTCTTTACATACACCTTATTTCTCCCTCTAAGAAAGTTAATCAAATAGCCCTTGAAATAAGCTTTCCAACGATATATAATATGATATACTTTCAAAAGGAAAAACACCAGAAATATCTCTTTTTCTAACCATGCATCAAGCTCCTCTCAAATAATATCCAACACCATGGGATATTTAATTTCTTCCTTAAACAATATTCAAAATCATAGAACAAAGACCTTCCTCCAAAATATAATTGACATCAAAAAAATTCTAAGCATTTTAAATCATCGTCAACACCATACACCCTTTTCTCTCCATTACACTTTAATAAAACCAAAAAGATAATATTAATTTTGAACCAACTTTGGAAATACCATAGACAAAAAAGATAATATTAATTTTGAACCAACTTTGGAAATACCATAGACAAAAAAGATAATATTAATTTTGAACCAACTTTGGAAATACCATAGACAATGCAAAATATGTTTTATTCACTACCCTTCCGCATAAATTGGAGTTCATGAGCATACCTCTTACACCCCTTAAAATGGGATTCGACGTGATTTGATCCATCGTCTCCTCTAGCCAAGTCGTTTGGCTAAACCACGTGGGCTATCCACACCCACGTGAGGAAGGGAGAGGGGCCTCCCTCTTATCTCCGAACAAGTCTCTTCCTTGGCACGAAAACCGAACCCTGTTCCCTCTTTGACCACAATGCAATCCACGCTCCTTTTACTCGCACAAAAACCGAGGTGCATGCATTAATCAAATTACCTTCGTCCACTTTCAATATTTTGGGGCTTCCTCCTTTTATACTCAAAGGAGTATTTTTATTTTACGTTGGTGAGGGAAGATTTTTGAATAATAAAGTTTATAAAAATAAACTTTATAAACCCTTCTTAGGGTTATAAATAAAATTAATTAATAATTTAATTAAAATTATTTATCTACCATTGGTTTTTATAAAAATCTTTAAAATTAAATTTCTCCATCATTGGGGCATCTTTTTCGATGAAACAAAAGGCCAACTTGGGTTTTAAGAAAATTGCAGTTCAAATCTGCTGTCCATGGTTTTAAATAAAATGTTTTATTTTTCTTGCCTTGGTTTTCACAAAAACCTTGTATATATCCATGCTCTCCAAAATATCATTTGGCCACCAAAACTCAATGTGATCCATGTGACATCAATGACAACATAAAATAACTCAAATTGCCAACATTCTTTTCTTGAGTTATTGAATATTTCTCCCATTCATAGGAAAATTCTTTTCAAACTTTTGAATGAGCAGGTAGTTCCCCAATACATTAGTACAACTGATCTAACTCATTTGGTAGGGACCTTTTCCATCAATCATGTGATAATTGCCTTTTTACAAGAAAGATGTACCACCTCCATCTATGCTCGGGGAATTCCCACTGCATATTATTTATGAAATCTATGATAGTTTCATTAAAAGAGTGCTTATTAACAATGGCTCTGGCATTAACGTGTGTAACCCAAAATATCCCAATAGGATCAGATTAAATAAGCACTAAGCAAATTATTTTTTAATTTAGGTGCATAACATACATCATGTATAATCTTCTTCTCTCCATGCTTTATCTAGATATTAATACTTCCTTTCCCTATAATAGGTATCACATTATCATTGCCAAGAGTTGGTTTTTCATTGATTCATTTAGCTTAGTAAATATTTCTTTGTTACTTGTCATATGATTTTTGTAACCACTATCCAAATACTAAACATTATTTGCACATTTTCAACTATATTACAAGAGAAAAACATGGAATTGAGCTCTTCATTCTTATCTATGAAGTCAGATATTTCCTTATTCAAGTTTTTATTCTTATTCCAACAATGAGCTTTATGATGCCCATTCCTTTTACAATAATTGCAATAAATATTCTTATGCCAACAATGAGTTTTATCATGCCCATTCTTTTTACAATAATTGCAATGAAGATTATTGAAATTTCTATTACTTCGAGCATATGAGTTGAATTTTTGTTTGCCGCATCCTCTCATTGGTGCTCTTCCTTGGCCTCTTCGTCTACTTGTTGAAGATTCACCTTCGGTGGGTTGCTTTTTTCCTTTATATTTAGCATCTCCAATGCTAATTTTTGTTCGGAGTGCTTTTGCTTAAGGTAGTTTGATGTAGTTCTATTCATTCTTTACTCATGGGTTTGAAGAGTGCCCATGAGTTCACTCACAAAATATGTGGCTAAATTCTTTGTTTCTTTAATGATAATGACCACTAGTTCAAATTTATGAGGCAAACTCCTTAATATCTTTTCAACTATCTTTTGATTTGACAATTTCTCTACATGAGATCTTATTTTATTTATAAGACTCATGGTTTTAGTAAAGAAATCTTGTAAAGAATTTTATTCTTTCATAGATATATTATTGAAATTTTGTGTAAGCATGTGTAATATGATGAAATTTACATTATTAGTGCCTTGGAAAGCTTGTTGCAATATATCCTATGATTCCTTTATTTTAGTTGCTATTGTAATTCTTAAAAAAATCATTTCAACCATTGCTTGCTAAATTAGAAACAATGCTTTATTGTCTTTTTTATTCTCTCTCAACAAATATTTATCTACCTATGATAGTGATACAAATACAACTTGATCAGTAAACACTAAATAACCATTCTCTACTAATTTGCATACCTCTTGGAAACAAAATATATAGTCTTAATTTTAATACTCCAAAAATCATAGTTCTCCCATTTAAACTGAGGGATATGAGGCTGTGTCAAAATGAAACCACCATTAGTATTGTTGACCATTATTTCTCTACTTAATAGCCCTTTCATAGGATGCTTATAGATTCTTTAAATAGAACTTGAGATTTCTGATACCAAAAATAAAGGTGTTATAGGTCTTAAAATGCTCAACGGATATGAAACTGCAAATATGGATTAAAACCAAGATTGTAAACCTTCTAACAAGACTGTTGTCATGTAATTTAACTATTGTATTGTAAAATGGAAAATATAACAACTAGGTATGTAAACTATAACTATTATAAATGAATTTTAAAAAAATTAGAAATTTAAAAGCGTAGAGAAATATTGCATATCTTGCATTACATAAATTGCAGGAAATATATCATATTTATAGATTTCTCAACCAATCCAAAATGCTCTTAAAAGCATTCTAATTCGATGTAATTATTGAATATTGGATATTATTTAATGTAATTTATTTATGAATATTATTTATTTTATTAGAACATGGACTAGAAGTTTATTCATACATATATGAGATAAATATCTAAAGAGATAAATATAGAATGAAATAATTGTGAATTGACACTAATTATGTCTAATATGCATGTGTTGTATAACATCAATTGCTTCCAACAATGCATGCATATTTGAAAACTTAAAATTCGAGATTCTATAGACAAATAAGGAAAACTTGGTGAAAAGCTAAAGAATTTTTTCAATAAAAAGAAAAAACATTTTAAACATCAATTGAAGAGCCATAAAGTTGACATTAAATTAGATATTCATTACAAAGAGTGTAATTACAATTTATGAGTTAGAAAATCAGCCCGAAGAGTACAATTACAATTTATGAATTAGCAAATCATCCCAAATACAAAAAAAAATGCAACATTTCAAAATGTAAAATAATTTTTAAATTGGTTTTTTGTTTCATCTTTATTCCCCATCTTACTCTAAAATGGTAGAAAAATTAAAGGCTTCTTAAGAGCATTATCATTATGGTAAATCTTCTCCAATTCTTTTAAATGTTTTGCTTACGCCTAAAGTGTCTCAATATGCTTTGTGGTAAATTGGAAATTCACATAACTCTTGGTAATCTAACTTTTTAAATTTATGAAATAAATTATGCTTATGCAAACTACCACATTCATCTTTTTTTTTGGTTATAATGTGCCTCCCAACATTACAAGCCATTAACTTCAAATTCATTCTACATCATACAAGGAAATGGTGTCCAGAGGATGACACCACAAATAAATTTCAACAAATTCATTTACCAAATTAAAAACAACACTAACATGCAATTTCTAACAAATTCACTTAACAAAAGACTTAGAATGAATATGCCTAACTGGAGACTTTGAACATAGTCTCACTACAAAAGAGGACAAGTTTTAACCAAATGATGAGAGGACATGAAGCATTCTCTCAATTTTTTTTCTCATCACTCCCCTTTTTTCTTTTGGGTATACTTTTGCTGCTGTTTTTTTTCCTTCCTTTTTAACCTGGCTTTTTTTTTTTTTAATTAATTATTCAACTCTCATACCCTATTAAAGGTAAGAACTAACTAGGACTCTATCTAAAACCTCTATTTGTTGACGTTGCTCTTCAATGAGTTTTTGGCCTCCCCTTAACCAACCTACAATTCTAATGAAGAAATCTTACTTATTGCTCTAACATTCCCCCTAAGTTTCTCTACATGTGCTTGGACTTCTAACATCAACACAAAAAATAAAGCACCAAAATAACAATAGCCATTTATAGAAACAAGATACCCTAATTACAAGATTAATAACAAAACTGAAGTGGAAAGATCATTGTGATGCATCCAAAGAAAAAAAAAATATATATATTACAACTAATTATTAAAAATAGTGGCTGTAACTAACTCTCCTAAAAAAAATATTAATTAATTATATAAGAGTACAAAACAATTAAATGTTGCACTAAATGCTGCTATTTATCAACCTGCATATCTTTAAACATTGCAAATAAAATAATTATTTAACATTTTCCCAAACATCTACAACCTTTAGAGATGGGAAGGAATACAATGCATGCTTTAGTAATTAATATTTATTCTTTAATATAAGAAATGAAATAAAAAATTATAAGGTTATTTTTTAATTTTTACAAGAAGATTTAAATTAAAATCACTACTTAATCACGATTTAATACAAATAATAAGCTCGAGCCAAACGTACCTGGTAAGCGGAGGTGCGAACCCCTTGGGAAAGCTGCTTCTTGCTATCTTTAAGCTTGTGAATTACCCCCAACAACATGATCGATATGGACATGGAGACAGAGTAGGAAAAGAAACCACAATAACAACAATGAGAGACCTTGAGTGCCTTTCAGTGTAGAGTAACTTGGGTTGGCTTAAAGCTGCACCAAACCAAACTATGTCAAAGACAACGGGAATGGGAATGCGAATGCGAATGGTACTGCAACGAAAGGCAATGTGAATATATAGTACCCTAAGGGAATGCGAATGGGACTGCAACGAATGCCTATGCATTTGTGTTATGCCAATGGGTCTGGCACGCACTTAGAAGATGCAGAACAGACTACTATCTTTGTTAAATGGCATCATTAAGGTTTAAACCTAGGTCTCTTCTTAGTAAGTGCCTAGCCGACTAGCACTTACCAATCCACCTAACCATTGGAGCTTTTAATTAATCATTATTTAGATATTAGAAGCATCTTCAATAAAAGACAAACATAACTATTGAAAGCTCCATGTCGAATTTATTTATTTGGTTACATAGAGTTGGTCACAACCACATTATTTTTTAGTAGGTGACAAGTTCAGGGTTCAAACCACCATTAGTTGCTCGAAATTAGTACACTATTTTTATTAACTGGCAAGTGTAGAATTCAAACTACCATCAGTTGCTCGGAATTCGAGCCAGTCAAAGCATTCAAAATTTATTATAAAAGTGAAAAAAAGTCATATGCATTGAACATTAAATGGGCCATTTCAACGCGTAAGAATGTAAAATGTGCATAGTACATTCAAGGATTAACCTGCTTCCTTTTTTTTTTTAACTTTCTATCATTTATTGTTTTTATAAGACATTTTTTTAAGCAATGCAAAGTACAACAGATGGTATAATTGAAGGGTTTTTCACTGATTCAAACTCATATCATGTCAATGAATGCCATCGACAACCATTGGGGTGTCCCTACAAGAATATTTTAAAGATATTTTAATAGGTATTAAAGTTATAAAATAACCTTATTTTAAAAAGCATTAAGTTTAGAGAGTAACTTACCTATAAATAGCTTGTTTTTCATATTTTAGTATGTTTAATAAAATTATTTTTAACCTCTTATCCTTAGTTATTAATGTTATAAACACCCACTTGTTGTAGGTGAGTTGGAGAGGAGAGGGAAATCCTCCAAGAGAGGTCCCAGGTTCAAATCTCCACCCTACCAAAAAGTTGAATTGGGTATCCAAAATCTAATTGATAATGTTGGTGTGGGCAGGGTCGGGTGTGACTCCCGGGTGACTTTGATAGTGTAGAACCCCCTGTTCCTGGTCTCTCAAACCAAGGCGGCCCCACAAGGGATTTTTCACTTAAAAGAAAAAAATAATGTTATAAACCTATTCTAACATAAATCCTTGATAAACTTATCATGGCACATTATATAAAATAAAGAATTATTAACTTATTTCATGTCATGATAAAAATTAAATATAAAAATAACATAAATCCTTGATAAACTCATCATGGTATATTATATAAAATAAAAAATTGTCAACTTATTTCATGTTATAATCCATAATCATGATAAAAAAAGAGTACACCATAGTAAGGATAAAAATACAATCTTGATAATATATTTTAAAACATGCTTAGATTCAATCTCAATGTTCTATAGAGTTAATACTCTTGAAGTTTAAAACTTGTGTATATTTAATTGTGTGCATTATTCTTTTAGGTTGTTACTACAAGTTGACTAATTATCACCTAGTCAAAAAGAACATAAAAAGGATACAATGGAAACGACACTCTTTTTAGATGGCTCTCTCTAAATGTATGTTAGGGTTTATAATTTTGACTTGTATTATGCATTCAAATATGTTTATGTTACTAAATACAAGGATATCCTTCATCTAGTAGATTAACTACTTCTATTACACTCTAAAGGTGAAATCAATCATACACGAAGGGGTAAAATTAAAATTCAAAAAAATCATGTTACAAAATAGTTAAAGAAGTTATGAAACATGAGAATTTTTTGAGTTTCTTGGTTTTGATAGGATAAAATCTAAATTTCTAATATTTTAGAGGAAATAATGTTTATCTAAAAGGATAGAATTTGGAAAACAAATCAAGAAACATGTTTTACGACATATCAAAAAGTGATTTGAAGTATAAACTAATGAGTGACTTACACTATAGATCAAAGAATTAATCACACTTCAAGATAAGATCTAAAAAAAGGTTGAGTTGGCATGGATCCAAAGGTATGGAAATTTAGGTAATGCTTTAGAAGGTGATGTTCTCATTAGATGTTAGTGGAAGAAAGAATCTCCTAAAGTGTGCTTGAAGGAATTTAGTGCTAAATATAACTAGCTAAATAGGGTGAGTGCATGGTCATGAGTCTCATATTGGGGCTAAATGCATTTGTCATGCATGGCTACAGGAGGATTGAACTAGTTTGTTCAGCTATGTGATATTACTAATATATAACTAAATACCTTTTGCTCAAACATGGTTTAACCAAACTTATATGTTCAACTAAACTTATTTAAATTGACCTACTACCTAAAATATTAATTCATTCCCTTCCCTTCCCTAGCTTATTATACTAAGAGGTCTCCATTATGTAATAAACTTATCATCATTGTTAGTAGGAGTTCAATTCAGAACATCCTATCAATATAGAGTATTATCTCCAATATATCATATCTTCTCTAGAGGTATATTTTAATTAAAATTGATATGTTTGAATTTCTATAAAAATCTAAGGCTTTGGGTTTTTCAAAACTAAACCAATGTTTATCAATAAACTTCCATTTCATAATTTAGCAGTATTTATCCTTACCCTAACTCTACCCTAAACCTCCTATCACTATGGATATGTATGTCTTAGTAGCCCTATATATATTTTTATTTGAGAGATAGGGTGTTTAAGATTCTTGGACCTATAGAGAGAGAGGTCTATAACAGAAAAACCATAGAGTAAGGGTTATGCATAGTGGTGAATATTCACAAATTGGATGAATATTAGGCTTTCCAAAATTGGAAATCGGTGAATATGAGGGCCCTCGACATCGGCCCATTCACCTATGGGACCAATTTTTTATTAGGGTCAATTCACCACAATATATATCCAAACATAGGCATATTTATACTTGTTGGAAAGCTCTTTTCAAGCATGATCTAATAGTGGTGTTTTTATAAAGTTATAAGGTGAATTAATATGTCCAAATGTATCCCAAATATGATATTACTTTTTAGGGCTTCAAATACCCCAAATTTTGGTGTGAAGATGATTGATTTTATTTGCTTAGGATTCATCTTGATTTGCCTTGATTTCGATTAGGATTCACCATTTTTTTACAAGTACATTTTGAGTCCAACCCCTTATGCATAACCTTACATAGAGTTCTAAAAAGACTATACCACCTATCCAAAAGTTCAATTATATTTATTTTGTGTTGGACAATGATTCAATCCATAAGTGATTATGGTGCACACTAACTATAAATAGATATTGTTTTTGGAATATTCATATAATTTAACAATTATGCAATATTGCAAAAATGTAACTAATGTAATAAGAAAATATAATCCACCAACCACAAGAACCTTATGGGTGTTCATCTAGTGTCAAGGAAATGGTTTGGATATTTTTAACTAATCATTCTCTAGATCATAAAAGCACCTTCAATGTCAGATAAGCATAAATTTTTAAAGATTGAATTTGAAACTTCTATAAAAGTAAAAAATTATCATGTGGATCGAACATCAAATAGCCATTTTAACACATAAACATGTAAAATTTGGATCATATATACAATGAATAGCATTTTTTACCATTCCTATCATAACTTTGGTACTTTTATTTTTAAGAAATTCTCATGAGCATTAAGGTTAGTGAGCAACTTATCTACAAATAACTTCTTCCTTGTCTTTCATGTTTATTGTTTTTTTTTATCATTTTTTAAAAAAGTTTTTTGTTTGTCCTCTTATCATAAATATTTTTCTTCTCCTTGACTATCCAAAGTTAAAATCCTAGTCTAGGACAATTCCTTGATAATCTCACCATGATACCTTCACATAGAATAATGAATAACCAACATATTTCATGTAATAAATCATGATAAAGAATACTATATAATAAAGATAGAAATACAATCTTGATTATAAATTCAAAAGCATGATTTGATTGAGCCTCACTATCATTAGGATTTAGTACTCTTGAAATTTAAAACCTACTCATATCTAATTGTATGTGCTATTCTTCTAGATAATTTACCATAAGTTGAATAATTATCACATAACCAAAAAAACGTAGAGAGGACATAATGCAAATGATACTATTTTTAGGCGGGCCTCATCAAATGCATATTAGGGTTTACAATTATATGTTTTGATATACACCTAATTATATTTATGTTATTAAATAAAAAGTTTTCCTTCATCTAGTATGCTAATTACCACCATTGCAATCTAGAGATAAATCAGTCATGCATGAAGGGGATAAAACTAAAATCAAAATAACTTAGATTATAAAAAAATTAAATATTGTGATGGTATGTCATAAATATTTCAATTTTTTGATTTTAAGAGGATAAGGACCAAATTTGTAAGAATTTGAAGGAAATATTATGTGTCAAGAAGAATAACATTTGCACAAGAAATCAAGTGAGTTGTATGACAAGTTAAAAAGTGATTTACATTATATAATGATGAGTGATCCACACTATATATCTAAAAAAAGGTCATGTTGGTATGGATCCCAAGGCATGGAAATCAAGATAATGGTTTGGAATGTGATGTTCTCTTTGTAAATATTGTTAGTGGGAGAAAGAATCTTCTAAAGTGTGTTTAGAAGGTCTTTTCTTCTAAATATTGCTTGGAAAGAAATCATTTTTGTTAGAATGTTATATAAGCATCAAAGTAACTAGAATTATATTTAATTTACTATAGTTAGAAGTATAGTTACAATGGTTTATTATAATTAAGAGATTATTGCTCACTTATAAGGATCCTTTTAGCTATTTAGAAACTAGATTTATACTTGATATGCTATATTAAAACTAATGAATAAATTGACATTATGTTCATGGATTGATTCTATATTTAACACTTTTATCTATGGATGTGTGATATTAGTGGTCCTATCCTCATGTCCTATTTCAGTACTTTATATTAATTTTATTGTGGGTATTTAAGATCTAATGTACTAATGTTATTTGGTCAATTCTAGATATTTTGACCATACTATATTCTAATCTCACTATAGTTGCATGATTGTATTTAATTCTTACATATTTACTTTATTTCTCATCAATTTTTTCAATACAATATTGACCATGCATTTGAAAATATGCTTAGATTCAACCTCAACGTTCGATGGAGTTTATACTCTTGAAGTTTAAAACTTGTGTATATTCAGTTGTGTGCATTATCCTTTTAGGTTATTTACTACAAGTTCACTAATTATCACAAAGACAAAAAGAACATAGAGAGTACACAATGAAAAAATACTCTTTTTAGATGGGTCTCACCAAATGCATGTTAGGATTTACGATTATGGGTTGTATTATGTATTAAAATATATTTGTGTTACTAAATACAAGGTTTTGCTTCATCTAGCAGATTAGATACTATCATTGCACTCTAAAGGTGAAATTATTCATGCATGAAGGGGATAAAACTAAAATCCAAGAAAATCACATTACAAAATAGTTAAAGAACTTATGAAAAATGATAATTATTTTGAGTTACTCAGTTTTGATAATATAAGGATTACATTTATAAGGTTTTAGAGGAAATAATATTTGTATAAAAGGATAGGATTTGCACAAAAATAAAAGAATAAGTATTAGGATAAACCAAGGAGTGATTTGCATTATAAAATAATGAGTGATTCATAATTTAGATCAAAGAGTTAATCACACTTTATGATCAGGTTAAGTTTGGCATGGATCACAAGCCATGAAAATTGAGGTAATAGTTTGGAAGGTGATATTTTATTTAGATGTTATTAGTGGAAAAATATCTCCTAAAGTGTGCTTGGAAGGACTTTAGTGCTAAATCCAACTAGTTAAATAGGGTGAGTGCATGTTCATGAGTCTCACTTTGGGGTCAAATGCATTTTTCATGCATGGTTGTAGGATGATTAAACTTGTTTATCTAAAGGGTGTTTAGCTAAGTTGTGTTCACTCATATATAGTTGAACACCTCTTGGTAAAACATGGTTTGACTAAATTTATATGCTCAATCAATTGTTTTTTAGTTGACCCACTACCCAAAACCCTAATTCATTCCCTATCCCTCCTCAACTTAATATACGAAGATATCTTCTCTACAGATCAAAATTATCATCATTGCTCGTAGAAGTTCAATAGATAAAATACTATCAATAGAGAGTATTATATCCCATATATAACATCTTCTCTAGAGATATATATTTAATTAAAATTTCTATATTTGAATTTCTATAAAAATCTAAGATTTTGGATTTTCTAATAAATAAACCAAGGTTTATGAATAAATGTGTAATACATAATTTAGTAGTCCTAATCATTGCCCTAAATCTACACTAACCATCCCATCACTATGGACATGGATGTTGTAGTGGCCCTAAATGCAATTTCATATGAGAGAGAGGGTGTTTAAGATTCTTGGACCTACTTAGGATAATATGTCTATAAAAGAGAAACCATAGAGCTCTAAAAATACTACCTCCTATCCAAAAGTTCAATTATGTTAATTTTATTCTAAATAACTATTCAATTCATAAGTGATTATGGTGCATGTAGACACCAAAATCTAGGCATTCACACAACACCATTTGCATTCCACCACACAAATTGGCATAATAAAATATATATGCCTAAGTCCAAACTTAGGCATATAAAATCCTACACACAATTATATTTTCTAGATTTTATTAAATCTATAAAATCCACCTAGGATGCCTTGTCTCCTCATGGGGCATGTGTCCTAGCCACCACTGTCCATCATCATGCCACATCTCACACACTTTATCCCTTCACATGGGGCATCCCCCACATTTCACTCTACTTGCACCCACTCATTAGCCACTTCACCATAATTGCACTCATGCATTGGGCACATCACCCTAGTTGCACTCACTCATCAAGCCACTTCACCATAGTTGCACTCATGCATTGGGTACATCATCCTAGTTACACTCACTCATCATGGTACATCACCTTAGTTGCACTCACTCATCAAGCCACATCACCCTAGTTGCACTCACTCATCCTCCACATTACACTCCACTTGCACTCACTCATCAAGCCACATCACCCTAGTTGCACTCACTCATCCTCCACATTGCACTCCACTTGCACTCACCCATTTAGACACATCCTCCAGTTAAGTGAGGCACCTTGAGTGACTCACTCTCACTCCTTCCAAGACCTTGAGCTTGCTTATAAAATAAACATCACCCCATAAAGAAAGTCAGGTCAAGAATATACACCATCACACTATTAGAATCACACTAGGATATTGCATGTACCCCAAGGAGATCCAAGATTCGAAGCCTCAGAGTGCATATTTTGGAATTTTATACCTCTTGGTCTCAACTTCCCAATCCCTGATTACGTAGTCGCAACCACCCGCTCCATGATTTCCTAATTTTTGCATCTGTGGTTAACCAACTATAACCACGCACCCCATGGTTACACATAATAGATCCAAAAATGTGAAATACAGATAAGATCTATGAGATTTCCTTTCATTTCTGCTTAGCAAGGCATTTAAATATATTTTTCTATGTTTTCTACATATTTATTTGAGGGTTTGAATCACCTTTTGATTTCCAATCATTATGTACAAGTGTTACTCAAACCCTTGTTTGATATCTTTATGTGAATGAAATAGGAATCTAAAGCAGCTACTAAAGCTGGAGTGGTTTGATATTAGGATACACAAAATCCACTCACCACTTGGTTGTAGCAGAGAAGACCAGAGACACCAACATCACTTGTATCTAGTGAAAAGGGGTGTTTTCCTCCTTTTCCTACCCATTGTAATATGAGAAACGAGCAGTATTGTAATCATACCCTTGCACATTCAAGAAAAATATTGTAAAATGGAGATCAAGGATCCATTAAAATATTAATACAAAAGATCATTTTTATTTGTAATTGCTTGTTTCATTATTTCATTGTATGATGTCATCTTTATTTACATACAAAATGATGATCATGGTGGAAATCCATTATCAGGTGCCTTTTCAATATAAAGTTGTACCTGAGAAATTATGCAATCAGTGGTTACTGAGTTGTAGAACTATGTAGTCGATGATTATGGATTTGTGCTTGATAAAACATACAGCCGATGGTTACCAAGTTGTAGAACTACACAGTTGGTGGTTACAGATCCATGCTCGACGAAACATGCAATCAATGATTACTGAGTTACAACACTACGCAATCGGGGGTTACGAATCTATGTCTATGGAAATGTGCAATCAATGGTTATAGAGTTGTAGAACCACGTAGTCAATGGTTAGAGCACTACATAACCATGAATCTGATGGTTATACAGTTAGGAAGGAGCGGTGAAAAAATCATAGGTGTGTACATCTGACACTCTCCTTTCCTTTTTTATACTATTTCAAAATTTTTAGTAGGTTAATTAGGAGTCTATCCTTGCTTGAAATTACTTGCATTTAAGTCTTAGGCTAGGCATATTTAAGAAAAAAGAAGTAAATCAAAAGAATCATTTGCATCTTAAATTATTTAGGCAAACATTTGTTGTTGTATGTTGTTGTTTGCTATATTTAGGTAATAAAAAAAAAACACATAGCAGCTTGCATTTCACAATAAATAATGAAGCTACACACACTCACGTGAACGTTGGACAAGGTTGGACTTCATCACCAACCCCCAACATATTATTACCCTATTCATGGTCAAGGCCAGATCCAAGAACTGTCTTAACTGTAAAAAATAGTATGCATTCCTCTTCGAAGGGTGTATCGCTACCCATGATGTATTGGGTGAGGACCAGTAGGACCTAGGCTCCCTCATAAAATTTGGGTTTCATTTCCAAGTCTTGGTGGGTTTCACAACTCAAACTTCATCATCTAGTTGTGTGTGAGAGCGTATAGGTAAAATCCATCGATTCATTCTAGGGAAAAACATTTGCACATCGCATTTTATTTTTACCAAAAAAAAAAAAAAACATTTAAAAAAAATCAAAATAAAAACAAAATCAAATTTGATAAAAACTTAGAGAAAAAACTTGTTTTTTTTGTTTGCTTTTGCGTGTTGTTTTCTTTGTATTTTCACAACATCCATACACATCCATTCACATTTTGCGTAGCATATGGTAACAACCCAAAATCAAGCTAGAAGGTTAGCCCTACTATAGAGTCAATTGTATTCTCCCATGTATCTGTCTTAGTCTTGTCAAGCCCCTAACACTTCAATGGTAGGGTAAATTAGTGTAGTCATCCACCACTTACACAACCATATCATCTTCATCAATGATTGCTATGCAACAAGTATTCCTATAGTTCCAGCAGATGCTCATTGATAACGTTAATCATAACATTAATATCGATCTGCAATAGCAGTCACAGGGGGTCAATCTAAGCCAACCCACCACATCTCATCCATATAAATTCTTCACCCAAGACTCATCTTGGGTGTCACATCCCCCAATCATGATCACACCTACTAACCCACTTCACCAAATGTATGCTAGCTCTTCAGGTCAGCATGCCATTATACCCCCATCACCCCACCACCATAAAAATCAAAATCATCAAAAACCATACCATAATTTATTTCATGCTAACATCCCACACCATCAAATATCCATAAATAATGCACCCTACTTCCAGCAACAAAAATCCAATCAAGGATTCAACCTTCTAGAGGATCCAAGGATCCAATTTTTGTAGTTAGATTTATAGCCTTGCCATGAAGACACCAGGTTTGTAGTACCAAAAGCCTACCTTGAGGTAGCTACTCAATCACCCGATCCATGCTTCAGTACCATCACCACTCTATTTGGTAGATTTATAGATATTAAAGTTTGATACATTTAAGGGGGATGAGGACCCTTGAGAGCATGTAACTAGATTTATTAATGCATGTTTTAGGATCAGAAACAATGATGCACTTATGCTCCACACTTTTTCTTAGATTTTTGGGGGAGATACCCTAGATTGGTACAACCACCTACCACATCAAAGTGTTTACACTTTCGAGCAACTCGCAGACCAATTATTGGAGCGATTCACCCTGAATGTCAGAAAGAAAATTACATTGAATGATCTGCTTAATTTGAAATAGTATGATGATGAATTGGTCTACAATTTTGGCAACCACTAGAGGGTGGTCATGATAAAATTGCCATTCTACCTCCCTATGATAGAGTTAGAAAGAATATTCATGAAAAGTTGTGCCAAACCTATCTCTTTTTTGTTATAATTACAACAATAAATAACATTTGAAGAGGCACTCGCCCAAGCTTGAGTAATTGAAGAGATTAAAATTCAAGAGGGTGAGATCAAGCCTAGAAAGAAAGAATAGCAAAGTAAGAACCAAAAGAGGAATAACCATGACCAGTCCAAGGTCACTCAAGTTAATCAGATAGTCTTGGGTCAACCTTCACCGTCAATTCACCAAGCACAAGTCCAAGTACAACCCCAACACAAAAAAAAACAACTGCAACAACTGAATTATCAAGAGGTTCCACCCCACAACAAGCATAGAAGAAAACTCAACCCGCAAAGAGATAACAGTATCATTTTAAGCCCAAATGCAATTACACCCCACTATATGAGCCTTATTCATATGTTTTTCAAAAGTTATATGCAAAACAAGTTTTCACATTACCGAAGATGAAACCTAAAGATCCAAGTAAGCCAAAACTAAAAGGCTACAAAGAGCATCTATACTGCATCTATCATAGGAAGAAAGAACATGATATCTAAGTTTTCCATGGGTTTAAATATGTTGTGCAATATTTATTGGATGCAGGGAGGATCAAAGTTGATAATACATTAACCCAACCTAATCAGAACCTTGGGATATACCAGAAACCTTTGCCTCATCATGAGGTAAATCAATAAGCAATAGGAGCATCAACTTCTACAGTTCCTCCAAACCAAGTTAACCATGTGTCACAACTATACCAAGGTTTTGTAGGGGCTATCGGTGTGGTCACCCACGGGAAAAGACAAATGAATCTCATAACCCAATCAACACAAGCTCCTATAACACAACCTAGTGTACCCATACAACTAGGCTCATCCATTCCACCTCCACCCATACATAATCCCAATCATCCATCTCCTCCAATCATCACCTTGAGAAGCCGGTTGATGCATACCAAACCATGAATGGTTCTATAGAGCCCGAGACTTTCTCAAGAGGGTGCCCTGGGGGTCACTGATCTTGCAGGGTCCTACGGGGAATGGTAATACTATTTACCATAAGGTTATTTCCCAGTATGCATTTGTGAATATTAAACCACAAGGGAACATGTTATCTTATCAGTGGAGGCTGAGGTCTATCAGAACTGGATGTCCCAAATACATTACTTCCTAAAACTTGGTGTAATACCCCAAGGATTTTTGCGTGCTACAAAATACACATTTAAATAGAAAGTGACAAAGTATGTCTTTTTAGGAGAAATTTTATATCTTCAAAGATACAATGGAGTTATCCTTCATTGTCTTGAGCCCCAAGAATTAGCTTGGGTGATTTCGTAAGCTTAGGATGGTACAGATGGTGGCCATTTTAGTGGCATGGCTATCGTCAAGTACATCCTTAACATGGGCTATTATTGGCCTACTATAGAGAAGGATTGCAATGTGTATATCAAGAAATGCATTAAATTTTAGCATCATGCTAATCTTGAGCACTTGCCATCATAGTCCTTACAACCCATTCAAGTGGATTGGTCATTTTATCAGTGGGACTTGGATCTCATAGGGAAGATCTTGCCTCCATCATCGAGTTGACATACATTCATTATCACGGCTACTGAGTACTTTACTAAGTGGGTGGAAGCAATCCTGTTAACAATGACAACTGGATCATGTATTGTGAAGTTCATACTCACCAATATCATAAGTCATTTTTGGATACCATCTAAAATAATCTCAGATAATGGAATGTCATTCAAAAACAAAAATGTAAGGGCTTTAACATCCAAGTACAAGATCAAACATAGTTTTGTGACTCCATACTATCCATAGGAAAATGGGCAAGCTGAGGCTTAAAATAATATAGTGGTATCTATATTGAAAAATATGATACAGGAGCACCACAAATATTGACACACCCAACTACCCTTTTTATTATGGGCTTACAAGACTAGCGTTTGGACGCCCACTAGAGCAACTCCATTTTCACTAGTTTATGGCACTGAGGCCATTATGCCCTTAGAGTTGGAGATTCCAATGTTGTGAATCACATTGAAAGAGTTCATTTATGATGGCATCATGCGGTAAACTTGCCTAGATCATTTGACACTACTCGACAAACATTGTGTGAATACCCTTGAGCATATCCATGTTTATTAGGAGATCTTAAAACAAGCTTACAATAATAAAGTCCATCTAAGAGACTTTGAGGTTGGTTATCTTGTGTTGAAAGAGAACCAACATAACTCAAATCTACCACCAAAATTATGAGATAAATTTGTGGCTAACTGGTTAGGTCCTTATATCATATCTAAGAATATTGGACCTGGGACATATCGCTTAATGTTGCTTGAAGGTGTTGAAGAACCTGAACCTCTCAACATCCTTCATCTTGTGTTCTATACCTAAAACTATAAAAAGACTTCAAAGGAATATGTAAGCCCTTTGGTCACCTCATAAAAGTCTCCAAAAGAAGCTAAACCCTTTGGTCAAATAAAAATTTCAAAAATCCATAAAAATTAAAAAGCAATAAAATCTAAAAACATTGTAAAATATAAAAAATTCAAAAACAATTGCATTTTGCTTTTCATTTTGCACATGCATTCATTTAATTGCATTGCATTTAGGCATTTCCATCTGTCACACTTGCATTAGGATAGGTTGTGTTTGCAATCTTACAAATGACACCATGTTTGTATTTCAATCATGCATCTATGCATTATCATTCATCCATCACCCTTGTGAGTAATTATGTTTTTCAACACAACCCCTCATGTTGCTATGAAGAATATACTAGGGTTTTTCGATCATTCAGCCATACCTAGTGGTATTTTTAGATTTTGTAGAAAGCTTGCTTTAATTTTGAGGATGAGGTCTAGTTGTGATAGAACTTAGCATATCAGAATCCCATTACTAACCAACTTACATGAAACAATACTAATTAGGGTAAGGAAGAATGAACACTACAAAGGTGGTTCGGGTCATCTTAGGTGAAAGGTTTTATTACTTTCTCATTTTGTGAGGAGCATAGTCTAGGGTGTTGATCATTGGAAAAAGGATAAGTTTACCCCCTACCCGAATAAATCCCTTCCTTACAAATAAAGGAGAAAAATCCCAAAAAATAAAATAAGTATCAAATCCCTTGCTCAAAACAAAAAGAAAAACAAAATACAAAATAAATAGTGATTTTTATCACTATACAAAAATAAATAGTGATTCTTATCACTTTACATGAGCAAGTATCCCAATAAATTGAAGAAAATAAGGGGGTAAGATTGAATCCCTGGAATGGTCAATACTTGAAAACTAGTGGGTGATCTCCAATACAACAATGGGTTGAATGAATCCTGCCTGGCATTGGGGTAGGTCATAGCAATTTACAAGTGAGCTAGCTTTAGGTGGTCTGGATCACTTAGTGGTCTGGTATGACTGAGCTCAAACCTAGGATCGGATAGACATTTTAGGATCCCCAACACAAAAATGGGCGAATGAATCTTGTCTGGCACTAGGGTATGCTTATACCTTATATAATATATTTATTTGCACACACAGGGGTAATGAATAGCTTGGTCTGTCAGAGCGAAAAATTTATTTTTCAAAAATCAGGTATAGTCATTATACAACTTTTGATAAGTCAACTAGGGTTTTTGAGTTTCATGGAAAACCTCAAAAATTCCCAAATAGCAACAATCAAATCACAATCATCAATGATCAATTTCTCTTTATAAGAATTTTTTTATTAAATATTATTCATGATATAGGTTAGATACCGGATGGATATCAAAAATGATATTTAAATGGCCACTGACTATGTTATGCATATTCTTTTAACCTACAAGAGATTATGAATATAAAAAATATATCATGTCATAGCACACATAGGTTATTAATTGATTAATTCTTATGATAAGATATATCAATTATAATTCATGATTGTTATACATTCCGTGGTGTCATCCATTATATTGTTAGCTCATATTGCATTCATACCTTATGTTTTAAGTGATTAAAGCATACAGGTTCATTTACATTCGACCATCATCATGTAAATAATGCATTGCATACATTACATTTACCATATCATAACATCATAAATTAAATGCATACAAGTATAGTAAATTAAACATGCATTTAAAAATCAAACATTGCATTCATATGCATCCATCATAAGTAGTCCATATACACATATATATCACTGCATCTAATCATACATAACATAGCTATCTAGTGCATGTCATCAATACATCACATCATATAGCATAAAATAAACATAACATATAAGCATTGCATTTGTAAATGTTGTTAGTGGAAGAAAGAAACTTCTAAAGTCTCTTTAGAATTATTTTACTACTAAATGTTTTTGGCCAAGTAGTCATTTTTCTAAAATGTTATAGTAGTGTCAAAGCATCTAGAATTAGATTTCATTTACTATATTTATAATTAGAGTTACTTCGTTTTACTATAAAGAAGAGCTCATTGCTAATTTATAAGGATCCTTTTAGCTATTTAAAAAACTAGAGCTACTCTTTGAAACCATATTTCTGCTTATTTTTTTAAAGAGATTGAAAATTGGAAGTACATCGAGCGACACCCTTCCCATAAATTGAACTTGGTTCTCCCCTAGGAGAGATAAACATTTTTGACCATTGCAATGTCCTTGTCAGGACCAAATTTCTACTTGTTATTGAAGACATGTTAATGCTACTAGGTCATGTTTATTAGTTAGTTTTCAAATTAATTGTTATGAGGATTTAATAAGACCTCATTAGAATAGGATATTTTAATATGCAATGTCATTTCATATTCATTTGAATTTCATGTAATATCGATTTGGGAACTTTAACCCTAATATCATTTTTCTCAATATATAATTCTCTATTGTCAAAAATATTCTCCTCATTTTTTCTTATTTCATGTGTTTAGATTGGGCGCATAACATTGATCCTTGCTACAAGTGATATCAGAGCTTGGATGCCTACCCCTACCACAATTAAGATTGGAGAAGCATTGCATTTCCCTCTCTTCTTCCACAAATTTATGTGTTGAGTTGAAGGAGAGCATGAGGATGTTGCATGAGGTTTTATAAAACCTCCATAGATTTTTTTTTTTTATTGTAGATATTAGCTTGTATCTCTATTTGCAGGTATCCAAAATCTATATCTGACAGAGTTTGGCAACCTTTGTGTAAACTAACCGTGCTTATTTTTTACACAACCATACAATATCTAAAATCTGGATTTGACCAAGTTCAGAAGCCTCTGTGTAAATTAATTGTGTTCATTTTTTACACAGCCATATAGTATCCAAAATCCATATCCGATTGAGTTCAACAACCTCTATGTAAACTAATCATGTTCATTTTTTTTACACAACCATACAATATCTAAAATTTGAATATGATAGAGTTCGACAACCTATGTGTAAACCAAACGTGTTTGTTTTTACATAATCATTGAAGAGAAATAAAACCCCCATAAACAAATTTAAAAAAAAATAGTAATTATAGAATCAAAGGAAAAACAGAGAAGAATTTATCCTGGGAAACCCTTTTAGAAAAATTCCCAGCAAGAGTATTTCCTTATTGTATAAAATTGACCGTCTCTAATAAAATAATATTATTTCTCTCGCTTTTCACTTGCGATTACATTTCTTGTATATTATGTTCCCCCCCTTGGGGGGTGTCCAGACTTCACCTTACCCAAATCCTCATGCAAGTGTTGTTTTATATACCAACAACACAAGAAGGGGTTTTACAATACCATGGCCATAAAACCTAGGTTCAAATATATTAACCCAAATATATTAAAACATGGGTTCAAATATATTAAACCAAATATATTAATCCATGGGTTCAAATATATTAACCAAAATATATTAAAACATGGGTTCAAACATATTAACCCATATATATATATATCCATGGATTCAAATATATTAATCCAAACATATTTATCCATGGTTTCAAATATATTAACCCAAATATAATAATCCATGGGATCAAATATATTAACCAAAAACTCAGCCATAATAACATGGAAAATATTTAACATATTTCCAACATTGTGCCCCTTCTTGAATACTTTCCATAGGGTCCAAAAATTACCACAAAATCTACTACAATCGAAGGTCACAATATCTACTGCTGCTGAAGCTCACCAGATCTACCCCTGTCAAAGCTCACTACATATGAAGCTAAAATTCCACATAGACAATTAGATCTATAATTTATCTTCTAAAAAAAATAAATTGCAACTGACTTGCTTACCCGAAAAAACAAATTTCATCTTCCAAAAAATTCATGATTTGAAAAATCCAGATGGTTGACTTCAAAATATCATATCTCCCTCAATAATGCTTGAATTCCTTCAGATGACCACTCATTTTAAAGATCTGCAAATTCCACACAAACTGATCCAAGAATTACCTAAATCAGATAAACTTTTATAGATATATGGATCCTGAAAGATAAGATGTTTTTCCAAAAAAATTACCCTAATTCTATAATTCCACAAAAAAATCCCCTTTTTCCCAAATCGTTGCTTTGATACCACTTGATATCCCACTGCTAGAGCTCACCAGATCTACCACTATCAAAGCTCACCAACTCTACCACTACTGGAGCTCACTAGATCTACCACTATTAGAGCTCATTAGATCTACCACTGTTGGAGCTCACCAGCTCCATTGCTGTTGGAGCTCACCAGCTCCACTATTTTTGGAGCTCACCAATTCTACCACTATGCTTCCTATTTTATTTCCTTCACTCAGATTCTTCCACACATATCTCCCACTAAAGAATTAATTTATCCTAGGATTGAAACCCCTATTCCTCAAACAAAGCTAAAAATCTAACTTTGATACCAAATGAAGAGAAATAACACCCCATAAAAAAAATCCAAAAAAAATAGTAATTGCAGAATCAAAGGAAAAATAGAGAAGAAGAACACATTACACAAGAGTTTATCTTAGGAAACCCTTTTGATAAAATTCCTAGTAAGAATATTTCCTTATTGTATAAACTTGATTGTCTCCAATACAATTATATCCTTTCACTTGCTTTTCGCTTGTGATTACATTTCTTGCATATTGCATTCATCCTCCCCTTGGGGGGTTTCCAGATTTCACCTTACCTAAACCCTCATGCAAGTGTTGTTTTATATACCAACAACACAAGAAGAGGTTTTACAATACCATGGCCATAAAACCCAAGTTCAAATATATTAACCCAAATATATTAAAACATGGGTTCAGATATATTAACCCAAATATATTAATCTATGGGTTCAAATATATTAAAATATGGTTTCAAATATATTAACTCATATATATTAAAATATGGGTTCAAATATATTAACCCAAATATATATATCCATGGGTTCAAACATATTAACCCAAATATATTAATCCATGGGTTCAAATATATTAATTGAAATATATATCCATGGGTTCAAATATAATAACCCAAATATATATATCCATAGGTTCAAGTATATTAACCCAAATATAATAATCCATGGGTTCAAATATATTAACCCAAAAACTCAGCTATAATAAAAAACACAAGCTTATACTAAGAGGGGGGTGAATAGTATAATACCAATTTTACTTTTCTTTCCCAAACAATATTGTCCAATATTATCAATGGTGATATCAGTAGCAGTAATCAAATAAATGCACAAATCATCACACACATTAGAGACACAAATTTAACGTGGTTTACCCAATGTGGGCTACTCCACGGAGAAAATATTTCTACTAAATTTTCTCAAAAAATCCTCTTGGGAATCAATTCCCTATTACAATGTTTATGGACCTCTGTCCCCCTAATGCTCTGATTTGTGGATTTCTATCCACTGGAGAACTCTTTTCACTTTTCTCTGGTTTGTGGAACTTGACCCAGGAGAAATTTTTCTCCTCAATAGGTTCGTGGATCTCTCTCCATAGAAGAACTCTATCTTCCCAGCTGGTTCACGAATGACTCTCCACATGAGAACTCTTTCTCCTTACTCTAGTTTGTGGATCTATCTCCATAGTAGAACTCTTTCCTCTCTGCTCTGGCTAATGATCTTCTAGAAGACTTCTGCTCCCACCGCTATGGTTTGTGGATCTTTCTCCATAGAAGACCTTTGTCCTCACTACCCTAGATAATGGATCTCTATCCACTAGAGACTGTTGTACTCTACTCTATCACCTCCAAATATTGCTCTCAACTCTATCATAGACCCACACCAAACTCTATCCCAAGTGTAGTACAAATATGCTCTAAATCTATCTCATATCTAGCATAAATATGCTCTCAAAACTACACCAAAATCTATCCTCAAATATACCCTCAAGTATTAACACAAGACTTGATCTAATCATAAATTAACTTTGCTTATATTTACCCCAAGCCTTAACACAAAGCTTGAACAAATAAATTAATCAATTCTACTCTCAAGTCTTCACTAAGACTTACCTCAAATCTACCCTCAAGTCCTCTCAAGAACTTTCTCAAACCGCTCTCAAGTCTTCAACAAGACTTACCTCAAATCTATTTTCAAGTCCTCTCTAGAACTTGCTCAATCTGCTCTCAAGTATTCACCAAGACTTACCTCAAATATGTGTTCAATTCCTCTCTAGAACTTGCTCAATCTGCTCTTAGGTCTTCACCAAGACTTACCTCAAATCTACCTTCAAGTCCTCTCTAGAACTTGCTCAATATGCTCTCAAGTCTTCACCAAGACTTACCTCAAATCTACCTTCAATTCCTCTCTAGAACTTGCTCAAATTACTCTCAATTCATCACCAAGACTTACCTTAATTTTGCTCAACCACATGCTCAATACAACTCACAATATATGCTCAATCAAACTCAAATATTGCACACAATTCTATAAATTGCTTTGTCTAATATTCGAAGTAATTCCTTTAACTTGAAGTAGTTTAGACAAATTTGATGTACTCTATCAAAAAATCAATATGTTTTACTCAATCATTAAGTCTATTGCTTTAAAAAATATGATTTATAATGTTTGCACATTCACTTTCAATATCACTCAAAACCAATGCTCAAGAATTTCACTCAATCATTCAACCAATGAAACACCACTTGCTTACTAAACCTAAACAAGTATTTTCAAACTTCTTCAAACAAAGTGCTCAAAGTGGGTTTCAAACCCTAACTCAAATAATCCTTAATCTCTAACTCAAATGTTCTCTTAAATATTCACCAATGAAGCATATGAAAACTCACTCAAACATTTCCAACAATGCTTATAAAACAATCCTTTTCACTCCACCTTGTATTTCAGAACATTCAATCCAACAACACTTTAATCAAAAGATGATGTTCCCATACATTTTTACTTTGATGGAGATATGTCTTCAAAATATGTTTCACAATCAATTCTCTTTGTACCACTAAAAAGGGTTAGATGTAAACATATACATCAACTTCTCTTGCAAAAGGATATGCTCAAATAATTCTGAAAATATCAATTTGTAAACCTCCTTTTGTTTTCAATAATGAAACTTGTGCATCCTTTTACAACAAATAATTTTGATCCATAAAAGAAACACATTTTAACTCCTTCCTTAAAAATAAATCCTCAAACAATAGATCATACACTCATTCAAGCAAAACCACTATAATGACAATATCTCCATAGCTCCTTTTAACTCCAACTCAACATAAAATATTTCAACCCAAATTACAATAGTAAAATCCTTTGTTTACACCTTATACTCTCCAATTCTTAATCCAACATACATTCCAAATTACACCAATAAAATTCCTTGCTCACACCTTATAATCTCCACTTCTTAATTCAACATACACTCTATCTTTTTAATTTATAAAGCAATAATAAAATTTTTGAATCATACCTTAGCCTTTTAATCAAAATTTTGTGTGCCTCAAAACACAATCATTCACTCCATGCGAATTGAAATCGCATTCACCACCTGCCTAGCATCTTAGCTATGGCTAGGTTGCCACTTGGGCTGCGCTCCCACATAAACACCACGATGGGCTCCTCCTTTGTTATCATTGTATTGGAATCACGAACAACATACTATTGACATCCAAAACACCTACAACGCGATGATTTTTGAACCTAGGTGTCCTTTCTACCATGTTTTATGAAAAGGCCAAGTAACCACTTGGTCTAGCTGTTATTTCATGACTTTGTGATGTGCATTGTCGCTTTTCTCTTCTACTTCACTATCATGTTTTTTTGCTGTGCTCGAACTACCTTACCGATCGCTATCGAATTCGATTGTGGATATAATTTTCAAATAAATTTTTCTTCCCTTTATATACTTTGCGCTTTGAATTTAAAACATTGGCCCTCATAGGAATTTTTAATTGTTTTAAACCTTAGCACTCATTAACATATGAATATAATATTTAAACTATAGTTTAAATATTATAATAATAATATATTTTTACATTCCACATTATAAAGAACATGTAGATGGGTTCTTGCACTTCCACACAATGTGTAAATGGGTCTTGCTCTTTTGTTTGCCAACTTAGCCATGTAAAAATATAATAATTTATTTTTCCTTATCACTTATTTTATTCCAAATATTATAATAAAATATTATAATATTGTCCCTTCTGGATTTTAACTTAATCCTTTCTTTTTGCCTTAAATATTGTTGTCCTTGGCTTCTTTCAATCATAGAGAATATTCCTACCAAACCAATTGCTTTTGATATTATATTTTGACATCAAACCATTGACATCAATGACAACACATTATACTCAAAATTTCCAACAATATCCCCCTTCATCATTGATGGCAACCCTTTTTTCTTAACCATTTTCCTTTTTCCAATTTTACTCCCCCCGAGAAACTGCTCCCCCTGAATGAATGCTCTACCCCTAACTCAAATCTCCCCCCTTTGTCATCAATAGCAAAGGGACTCCTTTGGGTCTAAAGATAATATTCTTAGATTAGCCCCCTCCCCACCTCCTCTCCTTGAGGTGATTAATTTTGGGGTGGGAGTAGAACTACTCCCAACATACATTGCTCTTTTTCTTTGTCCACCTTCTTCCTTAATTGATTCTTTTGAATATCCCTATTCTTGCTTTTCTCTGGAAATTTTGTTCTACACCACTTAGCCATATTCCCAACATTATTGCACTTATAACACTTAATTTTGTGGTTCCTAGAAGGTGCAAATATATTGAAGTTCCTCTTGGTGAAGCCATACCCATTCCAGTTATGAACCCTGCAATAAATTACTTTATGACCAAAATTATTACAAGAGTAACAATACCCTTGAAAGAGATACCCGTTCGTGAAATTCCTCTTAGGAAAACCATATTCCTTATTTTCATGTGTCCTACACTACATAGCCTTGTGACCAAAACTGTTACATGAGAAGAAACATCCTTTGAAGAAATATTTCCTTGAACCCACTGGTTTCTTAGTCCTTTCTTTCTTGTGATGTTTCCTGTTCCTTATTTGTGCATTATTCCTTTCCTTGTTGAACCTTCTATTTTTTAAATTATCCTCATAAGTCTCACTTTCTATTTCACTCTCTTCTTCTAAAGCTACTTCTTCCTTGGAAATTGAGATTGACTTCTCTTCTTGTTCTCTTTATACTTTTTCAAAAGTAGTCATGTCTTGTTTGATGAAGATCTTTGTGCACTAATAATCTTATCCAACGTCTTTGAGCTTCTACCAAACTTGTGTAGCTTGTATTTAGACTCTTTCACTTCCTCCATTAGTGAAACTACCTCATGATCTAATATTTCACATTCTAATACTTTTTCTTCTAAATTTTCTTTAAATCTCCTTGTCTTAGCTATTGAGTTTATCAGATCTTGTATAAGCTTTCCTTTCTCTTCATCACATTCTTGAAATTGACTCTTGAGTTTTGAATTCTACTTTCTAACTTTTCTTAATTTCTTAAGAGCAAAAATAAGCTTAGCTTCTAGATCAACTACTCCTTCCTCTTAATTTTTGATTCTTCTTCTACTCCTGTGTATTCAAGAGCATCCTCATATCTTTCAGTTTTATCTTCAATAGGAGCACTTCTTTATTCTTCTATTGCCAAGAAAATAATTTTTTCTTCTTCATTACCTGAAGATCTTTCATCACTATCACTTGAAATATTGCCTATATTAAATGCATAAAAACTCTTCTTATTCCTATGGAAAAACTTCTTTTCATGCTTGTTTTATCCATACCTAATTTTCTTTTGGTACCTAGATTTTCCTGCATCCCTATTCTTATAATCCAATTTCTCTTCACCACAACTACTTCCAGCTTCTGGATAGTTACATGCATAGTGACCATATTTTCCACAATTGAAACACTTAACTATTTTTATACCTTTGTGCTTTCTTGAGTCTCTATTCCTTCTGCCATAGTTTACTTCTTAATTATTGGATGACTCGTCACTTGAATTTGTCTTCTTATATTTTGTTTTCTTTGCTACTTTAAAGGCTATCTCTTTCTTGGGGATAGGATCCTTTCTTATTCTTATCTCATATGTTGTGAGAGTTCCATGAAGCTCATCCCTAATCAAAGTTTCAATATGTATTGTTTCTTCTATGGCTGAAAACTTTTCACTATACCTCATAGGGAGTGACCTTAAAACATTTTGAAAAAACATCTGATTCTTCAACTTTAAAACCAAGTCCTTGCATGGAATTAACAACCTCATCCACACAAAGTAAGTATGTAGCAATGTCTTCCTCATCCTTCATATTCAAGTCTTCAAATGTTTTCTTGTGATTTTGCAATTTTACCATCTTGACATTTTTGTCTCCCTCATATGTTTTCTTTAAGTTTCCCAAATATCTTTTGCTGATGTGTAATGCATAAATTTTACACCCTGCTTCATGTAAACCACTTAATATTGCATTCATTGCCTTTGCATTATACAAATGTAGGAGATTACCATCCTTATATGTAGGAGGGCTAGCTGGAGGTGTGTATCCATCATCAACTGCTTGCCATATCTCACATCCTTGTGTCATAAAGTAAGTCTTCATTCTTACACTCTAGAATGCATAATTGTTCCCATCAAACAATGGTGCCTTATTTGCTGAAGATCCACTCTAAGATGCCATCTGTGTTCCTGTAAATGTTTCCTTCAAACTATTAAAATATTTTGAAGTAACCCACTCTAATACAAATTGAAGAACACAAGCTTATACTGAGAGGGAGGGATGAACAATATAAGACCAAATTTTACTTTTCTTTCCTAAATAATATTATCCAATATTATCAATGGCAATATCAACAACAGTAATCAAAGCAATGCACAAATCATAACACAGAATAGAGACACAAATTTAACCTAGTTCATCCAATGTGGGCTACTCCACGAAGAAAATATTTCTAGTAAATTTTCTTAACAAATCCTCTTGGGAACTAATTACCTATTATAATCATTATGAACCTCTATCCAAAGGATACACCAATACCCTAATGTTATGATTTGTGGATCTCTATCCATAGGAGAACTCTTTCCCATTTTCTTTGGTTCCTAGAACTTGAACTAGGATAACTCTTTCTCCTCAATTGGTTTGTGGATCTCTCTTCACATAAGAACTCTATATTACCAACTGGTTCATAGATCACTCTCCATAGGAGAACTCTTTCTCCTTGCTCTGGTTTATGGATCTCTCTCCATAGGAGAACTCTTTCCTCTCTGCTCTAGCTGATGATATTCTAGAAGACTTTTACCCCCACTACTCTAGCTTGTGGATTTCTATCATAGAAGACCTCTATCCTCACTCCCCTGGATAATGAATCTCTATCCACTAGAGACTGTTGTACTCTACTCTATCACCTCAAAATATTACTCTCAAATCTATCTCAGACCTTTACCAAACTCTATCCCAAGTGTAGTACAAATATGCTCTAACTCTATATTAGGTCTAGCACAAATTTGCTCTCAAATATGCACCAAACTCTATCCTCAAATTTTCCCTCAAGTCTTAACACAAGACTTGATCTAATCACAAATTAACTCTACTTAGATTTTCCCCAAGCCTTAACACAAAGCTTGAACAAATCAATCAATCAATTCTGCTCTCAATTATTCACAAAGACTTACCTCAAATCTACCCTCAAGTCCTCTCAAGAACTTTCTCAAACTGCTCTCAAGTATTCACCAAGACTTACCTCAAATCTGCCTTCAAGTCCTCTCTAGAAATTTCTCAATATGCTATCAAGTCTTCACCAATACTTACCTCAAACCTACCTTCAAGTCCTCTCTAAAACTTTCTAAATTTTCTCTTAAGTCTTCACCAAGAATTACCTCAAATCTATCTTCAAGTCCTCTCTAGAACTTGCTCAATATGCTCTCAAGTCTTCACCAAGACTTACCTTAAATCTACCTTATAGTCC
This sequence comes from Wollemia nobilis, assembly GCA_028583015.1. NCBI lineage: Eukaryota > Viridiplantae > Streptophyta > Pinopsida > Araucariales > Araucariaceae > Wollemia > Wollemia nobilis. The sequence continues at coordinate 1,167,675 of JAQPPZ010000446.1, read as the reverse complement.
TTTCTAGAACTTGCTCAAATTTCTCTCAAGTGTTCACCAAGACTTACCTCAATTATGCTCAACCACATGCGTAATATAGCTCATAAGATATGCTCAATCAAACTCAAATGTTGCACACAATGCTATCAATTGCTTTATCTATTTTTTAAATTAATTCCTTTAACTTGAAGCAGTTTAGACATATTCTATTTAGAATTCATTTAACCTTTGGAACATATAGAGATGATGTACTCTTTCAAAAACTCAATATGTTCTACTCAATCATGAAGTCTGTTACTTTCATAAATCTGATTTCTAATATTTTCACATTCATTTTCAATATCACTCAAAACCAATTCTCAATAATTTCACTCAATCATTCAACCAATGAAACACAACTTTCTTACTAACCCTAAACAAGTGTTTTCAAACTTCTTCAAACAAAGTGCTCAAAGTGGGTTTCAAACCCTAACTCAAATAATCCTCAATTTCTATCTCAAATGTTCTCTTAAACATTCACCAATAAAGCATATGAAAACTCACTCAAACATTTCCAACAATGCTTATCAAACAATCATTTTCACTCCACATTGTATTTCACAACATTCAATCCAACAACACTTTAATCAAAAGATAATGTGATCATATCTTTTTACTTTAATGGATATATATCTTCAAAATCTATTTCATAATTAATTCTCTTTGTGCCACTAAAAAGGGTTAGATGTAAACATATACATCAACTTCTCTTGCAAAAGGATATGCTCAAATAATTCTGAAAATATCAATTTGTAAACCTCCTTTTGTTTTCAATAATGAAACATGTGCATCCTTTTACAACAAATAATTTTGATCCATAAAAAAAACACCTTTTAACTCTTTTCTTAAAAAATAAATACTCAAACAATAGATCATACACTCATTCAAGCAAAACCACTATAATGACAATATCCCCATATCTCCTTTTAACTCCAACTCAACATAAAATATTTCAACCCAAATTTCAACCTTCCAAATAATTTAATATTTTAACTCAAAATAAATTTTAAATTACAATAGTAAAATCCTTTGTTTACACCTTATACTTTCCAATTCTTAACCCAACATACATTCCAAATTACACCAACAAAATTCCTTTCTCACACCTTATAATCTCCACTTCTTAATTCAACACACACTCTATCTTTTTAATTTATAAATAAATGATAAAAGTTTTGAATCATACCTTGCATTTTAATCAAAAAATTTGCACACCTCAAAATACTATCATGCACTCCACATGAATTAAACTCGTGTTCATCGCCTACCTAGAACTTTAGTCATGGCTAGGCTACCACTTGGGCTACACACCCACATAAACACCATGATGCACTCCTCCTTTGTTATCACTATTTTGGAAACACAAACAACAGACTATTGACGTCCAAAACAACTGCAATGCGATGGATTTCGAACCCAAGTCTCCTTTCTACCATGTTTTATGTAAATTCCAAGTAACCTGGGTTACAATGTGACTTTGTGATTCACACTTTTGCTTTTTCCTTTTGCTTCACTATCACATTTCTAACTGCACTCGATCTACCTCACCGATTGCTATTGAATTTAATTGTGGATATAATTTTCAAACAAAATTTTCTTCCCTTTATATACTTTGCACCTTAAATTTAAAATGTTGGCCCTCATAGAATTTTTTAATTGTTTCAAACCTTGGCACCCATTAACATATGAATATAATATTTAAAATATAGTTTAAATATTATAATAATATATTTTTAAATTCCACCTTATAAAGAACATGTATATGGGTTCTTGCACTTCTACACAATGTGTAAATGGGTCTTGCTCTTTTGTTTTCCAACTTAGCCATGGAAAAATATAATAATTTATTTTTCCTTATCTCTTTTTTTATTCTAAATATTATAATACTATCCCTTCATGGCTTTTAACTTAATCCTTTCTTGTTACCTTAAATCTTGTTGTCCTTGGCTTCTTTCAATCATAGAGAATATTCTTGCCAAACCAATTGCTTTTGATATCATCTTTTGACATCAAACCATTGACATCAATGAAAACACATTATACTCAAAATTTCCAACACATAATAACATGGAAAATATTCAACATATTTTCAACAACCAAAAAAACAAAAAATAGTGGCTTCCTCTAGGAAATACCAATATTCTTTTATTTATAATCATAGGATTTTGACAACATCCTTTGGTATGTGTCGAGGTATTTTTTCCTTTATTGCACTTATAGTTGGTACGAGGAATTCATTTGAGAATTGATAGTACGATGAGATTTGTAATAGGAATTCCATCCAAAGGGAGACAACTTTGCTTGTCCTTCTTTGTCCTCCATTCTCAAATTTAGATGCTCAAATAACCAGACATTTTGATGTAGTACCAAATGGGCTAGAATGTGTAGTACCTTAAGCTTTGATTATCCCTAAAGTTACTAAGTGTATCATGACCTTGATATGATATGTGGTCACTAAAATTGAGTATAAAAGACTTGCTCTTTGATTTACCTCTTCATATGTGATGATAGCTAGTTCCTCCTTACAACCTCTCTATCATTATCAATGGCAATGATAAATGCTTCCTTACTCAATTTATTTGATCTCAACTTTGAACATTACTCATTCTACTAGAATAGCCCCTTTGGACTTGTTGATATCATAATTCAATCATTTTAGCTTGTTCTTAATATTTGCATAGTACTAGTTCACAATCTCTAAAATTATCTTGAGCCCAATTGGTAGTAGTAGTATCTCCTCTATAGCTTATTTAGACACAATAACCTAGAAGGCATTCTTGTAGGTTGCTACAATCATTTTTGAAGAGATTCATAATGCACTATGCATTATTCTACTAGTTGATAGTAAGGATGGACCCAAGGAATGAGATATTAGGATACATAGTTGATCCACATGTTTTTCAAAAGACTCATCTTCATCCTATAGGAATATCTCATATGATTCCACCCTAATTATCCTTGTATATTTTGTTAATTTAGGGCCTTGAATCCATTTGACTACATCTTCTATGTTTTTTATAGGTGTAGTTGTTGCAACATGTAAATGATTTACCTTCTTTACAATATGTTTTGATCATGTTAAGACAACTTTAATTTTATTCTTAGCTTCCATGGTTGATGCAACCTTCCTTATTTTGGAGCTTTGCTTGCATTCACTTTTAAAACTTCAATAGTTACTCTTTGATACAAAAAAAATACTTTAGGAGTAATATTAATATTAACAAGTATTCAATGCTCCACCATTTTTCTTTAATATACCTATGGGAATTAGGCCTCTACTTGGTTGCACTAGACAACCCTAATATTTTTTAAAATTTATCACCTGAGTTCTCTATACCTACTGTCACATTGTCAAGTATCATTTTCTATCCATTTTAGCTTTATCTAATAGCTTAAGTCTCACCTTTATGGTGCAATGAGATAATTGCTATAAAATTTACCACATACAAAAATCTCATATTTGTCAACACTACTAGTGGTTTTGGAGTCTGCAATTCTATCATTTTCATTTCTTTATTTTTATTTACTAAATGGAAAGGGGGCCTAATATAGCCCATACCTTTTGGTTCAAATATCTTACGGAGATCAGGATCCTAAGCTTTGGTCATCCATTATTTCTCTATTATGAAGGCCTAATTAATATTTTTGGTTGTCATAGGAAGATTTTCAACATGATTCATGCAAAGGGATTATAATGGGATTCTTATTTTAGTCCCATAGTGAGCCTTTAAGATCATTAATGACCATTGCATATAGAGATATCCTTTGATATTAGTAGTGAAGTCCCTTGATAGAAAAATATCAAATGACACTATGGTATCAATTATTGCTATATCTTGAGATATCATGGGGCCTACATAGGCATGTAAGTCTAGAGGAAGGCTCTCTCCAAATATTTGAACTGAGATTTTTTCTAATTACACAACCCTTTTACCCATGCATTGATATGCTATACCCAATGAATTTGCCACCCATTTTGACATGAATGAAGTGGTCACCCTAGAATATATCAAGCAGTTATAGATTAATTTATCTTTATAATCTAGGGATATATAGAAAGAGGGTGGTTTAGACTTTCTTATCCCTAGGAAATATATTTATAAAACTATACGTGCCTTTCACTACCCCCTTCCTTCTCTTCCTCTAATGATTTCTTTAGATGCTCCTTTTATTTAGGGATGGATAATATATCCTGTACTGGTACCACTATAGTGGAATTCTTCATATGATCCATAAAATTGAATGACTCTAGGTGGTTGGATTTCAGGAATAGGAAAAAGTTAGACCTTATTTGTAATTGCTAATATAGATACTAACTAGGGTGCATATGTTTAAAATTTTTGAGTTTTTTTGCTTGACCATGTAGGGTTTTGATACATTTATCTCTATGACTGAGGACTCTTATCTAATTTCAGTGCCTAGGGTTGTCTAGAGTACATGTTACTTAATCACCTCTAAAATGTTTTATTTAATATCCTCAAGATTTTTGATGTACTTGGTCTTAGAGATAGAGTTGTTAGAGGCTTCCTACTAAATTTAGTTGATCCACTCTAGTTGTGTAGGACCACTAGGTCACATTTGTCCTACTCCTCTATTGCTTTCCAATTTGACCCTTGTCACAGTCTAATTAAACTTATGGATTATTGGCCATCAAACTGCTTATTTAATCAAATACTGCATAGACTTCTTCCTCATCCCAAGTAACCATAATCTATCTTGGATGGACACAACTTGACTTAGGGAAGTATGGAGTGGGGTAATATTGACTTGTTTGGGTTTCTACCCCTAAATATGATGTATATTATTGAGAATATATAATTTTATTTGGAATAAATACGGTTGGTTAGGAGATTTCTCCAATATAATTTGACTAGAATAGGTATCTAGTGGTGGGAAATACCAAGAAACCAAATCCTTGACATAACTATTTTGAAAGGGAGCTATCTTCCTAGCATGGTTAGGAATATATTTTTGTAGTAGGGTTGAGACTGTCACAATTTTCTAATTTTGGCTTTGCTTTTAGTTATTGGCTTGAAACTAGGGTTTCAGATATCCATTATAAGAAGGTCTACCACCTTGGTTGACTTTATAGAATGGAGGTCTTAGGTTATTTTGATATTGGAACCTCTACAAATTTTTTTGCTCTTTCATATACAATATTTAATTGATGAGCAATCTAAATAGGTTTTTTCATTGATTCAACTTTTGAGTTGTTTAAAGTAGATGGTATTGGTGTAGGTAAGGGAGTAGGCAAGGTAGCAAATTCTATAGGTGAGGCTAAGGTTGGCTAAAAGGTTGTTGGATGGATTCCTAGAGGGGATGATATGAAGATTACACATTGGGATACAAAGGCATGTGAGGCCTACAAGTGATCATTCTAATCTAGATAAAATTATGTTAAGCTTGGATAGCCATGCTATAGATATTTGGTAGGAAGTTTCCACCTTTGGCCTTAATCATTAAGGATATTTTAGAATATTAAGCCTTAAAATAGTATATAAATATTATACATAAGAGTAGATAAATCTCATCAGGTATATTTGCAAAGTTTTATAAAATCTAAGGTTGAAATCATCCATAGCCTCCATTGGTCCTCTCTTATGATTAATTGTTGTTCTAAGAGAGACACTCCATCTACCTTATATTTAAATATTTCTATGAATAAGGTAACAAGTTGGTCCTAGTCAGCAATCAAGTGAGGTTGAAGCACAACATACCATTCATGAGCCTTACCTCTAAATGAGACCACCAATAGTTTTAAAGATATATTTTACATTGATACATTATGAAATGCACATAGGATAACCATGTGGTTTAGATGCTTGATCGAAGTTATCATATATTATCCATTAAATTATGAGAGATATTTTAGTGTAGATACTAGTATCTTGTTCCATATTTTAGGAAGAGTAGGTGGTATTACTAAATCTTTGTCATTCCAAGAAATAAATGATCTAGCTACTGGAGTAACCATATTATTCCCCTTGCTTCCTCTTCTTCTTGGAGTGGTTTCAAGTGGTGGGATAAATGCTTAAAGGTTGGAAGAAACATAAGATTTGGCAGTAGGTATTTTGGTCATACATTTTTATATTCCTTGTTTTAAGAAGAGTCACTAGGTGAATGTTACATTTGCTCTACAAGTTGGTAGATTGAAATCTTCACCAAAACCTCAATTTGATGTCTTTCTAAATTATTACTTTTAGATATTTTTTCTTTGAGAGGAGTTGCTAGGTGAGATATTAGATGCTTCAAACAAGTAAATAGGTAGGGACCTTCACTAGGGTATATGTCTATTAGAGTTATCTTGATTTTAGGACCAATAAATATTGACCGATTAGGTCCCATTGGGTATTATTGGTTTTGAAATACACCTAAGTGAATGAGATGCACCCTAAAGACTTTGTACAAGAGATTGGATGGCTTAGAAATAGGGGTATTGATTCAACATTCAAAGAAGGCCAGTTCCTATGCGTAGCTAATCTAACTAAATGGAGGTTGTAGACTAATTAAGAAATGCAAAGGGTTAGAAATATGATTTAAAAGTGGTACAAATTTGGCGACATTAAGAAACATGGTGCAAAGAGTCTTGCAAATTTAATTTAATTTATCAACCACCTAACAAAATAACCTAGTTTTCTTATGCATTTAAAATATTAATCGTTAATCACTATGATGATGCTAAGTCATTCCAAAACTATAACAACAAATCCAAGTAGAAATCCAAAATGTAGAATAACTATAGCAGAATTACCCATTCCTAACTTTGATAGAAAATATTTATCTACTCAATAAGACATACATAAATATCTGCACAAGAAGTTAGCAGGAGTCCAAACAATGATCCAATTCTCATTCAAGTATGAGTATAGCCTCAATCAATACAATCATGTGAATTGTAAATACCAAAGAGATAACTATTAAAATCTATTGCATTATAGTATATATAGAGATTTACAATATATTTGGTTATTTAAGAATAATTGCTATTAGATCATATTGTAGATTTCAAGACATGTATAGAGAGTGGTTGTCGCATTCAACTCAACTATGCTTAAATGCTTTGGACATGCTCTACTAGTGTGGATGATACATATTTTATCTTGAGGCTGGCTTGCATGCTACATCATTGGATTGTAACCATTAGATGATGGTCCACTCATTTTTGTTATGAATAACTAACTAAGTAGGGGTAGGTCTATAATTTGGAGGGCTTTGACCATTGAGATCTTCTAATAGTGATGATTCCTGATAGATAATCGAAACATGCACACTTGCTAATGTGGATGATTTTAGATTACCTATATAGAGGTTGGAATGTGGAATGTGTCACCTACTACTGAGTGGTGACCTTAGCTACACAATGCATCATTTGGCATTTTATTTATAATAAGCCATAGAAATTTTTATTGTCAGATATCAAATATTAATCTAAATACTTCAACAGCTAACTTTTTTCATGTATAATATTGGCCATGAGTCATTTGGTCCTTACTTTGTTGTCGAGTTACCATAGTTGGAACTATTTTGCATTTAGGATTACATTTAGCCTATCAGATTATTGAGTCTCTCTTGATGACATTATCATCTTCTAAAGTCTAATACCTTTGGAAGATTTGAAAGCTATAGTGTTGGATGTCGAGTATCAGGTCTAATACCTTAGGATATTTCTTCTTGTCATTGCTCTGCATTGTACCAAACATTTTATACTACCTTGCTAACATCAACTTGTAGTATGTCTAACTGGCATTACTTATCTTTACTGATTGACTATCAAATTTTAAGAGACAAATGCTAGGTCTTGTACCTTTAATATTCTAAGGAATATTGGATGTCAAAATTTTACTATCCTATTTCTAATATTAGCTTCTTGTATATCTGATAGGATTTCCATACTTAGCTAAATTTAATTTCTTGCTCTTCTTGGTTGGATGTCAGATTTTCATGCCTTAGTACCAAAAAATTATCCAACATCCATATGCCTAGTGACTTTTCATCTACCTTAGTCTATTTTGTATCCTACCATACTTATCTACACTTTGCATCTCCTTATAATATTTTGGTCTACTTTATCTACCATAGTAGCCTCTTCTGGTGCTCTTCTAGTTGCCTCCTAGACTGCTACATGCTTTTCTTTGCAAAATAACTACATATAACTAGAAAATTCATGTATATTATTGGTTACTTTTAGGAATTTTTTTTGTAAAATTGAGAACATATAATACCTTATCTATGGGATAGTAAATCTTAGTAAGGAAATGAAGTTATAAGATAAACTGATTAAAAGTGAAGGTTACAAAAGAAGAATGAAGTCTATGAATGTAAAGAGAAATACAATAAGCAAGAAAGATAATGGTGGAGAGATAATCAAGAAAACAAGATGAAGAAATGACTATGGAGGTCAATAATGTGAAGGTCTAGAAATAATATACAAGAGGACGATGGATACATTGGTAAGAGAAGACAAAAGGAAGAAAGAAAATATACCTAAAGGTAGGCATTTATTGCAAAATTAAAAATTCCATGAGCATTTTTTGTGATAGCTAAACATTATTTTAGGTCCATATCTATAGATTTAGGTGGATTTCACTCATGAAATTAGTATTAGGTAGATCTTTGGAGTGCTAAGAATCTTTCTTTCTCTTATTACTTTCCTTTTTGCAAAATTGCATAGGTAGACTTCCTCCATACTAGTGAACCCTATTTGACTCTTTGCTAGCTCAATAGAATGCATGGATTCCAAGTATAATCATATAACTACATGTATTTGGATCCTCATGTATTATTTTATAGATACTTGTTGAAGTTTATGATAACTATTTTCTCTTTTGGACCAGGCTTTTGTCAATATTGATATGATTTTTTCATATCTAGTTACCCATGTGACTTCCTAGCTCCTTTATTTTATATTTTATTTAGCCAATTAGATATTTGATCCGCAACATAATTTTTAATGTATCATGTGTTATATTTCATTACTTTTGTACCATAGCACATGGATCTCAACTTAGTATGATGTTCACCCTCTTAAGCTAAACCATCACGAATTATGTGCACTGAGTTTGCAAATGCCAAGACATCATATTGATATCCTTTAATAATTTTCTTCATCATAAGGATACCAAAGCATCTCCTACACACATCACCATAGTCATGAAAAAATAACTACAACTATTTATGAAGGATGAATTGTCAGCTTTTCCATTGGGCTACAAAGTTGAAAAGAAATATGAAAGGGAAGAAAAGAAATATGAAATTTTTGGAGAAAGAGGTGTAGTGAGAAGAATATGGATGAATTAATATGTCAGGTAGTGAATAAGAGGATGAGAAAGAAGAGATTTATGCTTTAGGTATGGAGAATTACTTTTCCTATTTTGGTTCCAGATATTTTTGTAATTTTTCTTTCTTGCCTTCTTGTTGTTTTTTATATAATATCCTAGGTTTTGGGTTTTTCTTAGGACTAGAGATCAAAAATGAAAGTAAGGGGAGAAAAATACTATGTTTCTTAGGTCACTATGATCTGAGCCCAATTTTTTTTCTTAAATTTATTTAGGGATTTGCTTTCTTACCTTCCAATTTTTTGATCTTGTCTTCAAGTTTTGAGTTTGAATTTTCTCAAATATTTAGATGTAAAAAATAGTAAGGGGAAAACTATGCAATACATTCTCAAGCTATTTTGATCTTCAACCTATGATTTGCCCTTCCTCTTCCCAAAATTTGATAAGGTTGCATAGCAATGGGATGCAAAAGCAAAGGATTTGCATCTTTTTATAGGTAATTTGCTTGTAGAAATGTCGTCCTTTAGTTTAGATATCAACCCTCTCAATATTTAGCTTGGTTATCGCAAATTTTTAATAATTAGCATCTCATGGAATGCCATGACCATGTGACATGACTTTTTTATAGTCCCCAAGTTCTCTAAATATCCCTGTATTACTAATTTTTGCTAGTGCAAAACTTATTTAATAGCTGGCCTACATACACAAAATTGTGGTATGATTGTGTGCATCAACTATGTTTCTTCTTCATCCTTTACATATAAATCTATAGTGACCAGACCATATAATGCCAAAATTATATTTATCTCTATGAAATTCATCTTGGGAAGCACAACCACTATGATCAGGAATATGTAATAATTTTGACTTTGTGCTAGTATCTATTTTCAAAATTTTAAAAAAGTGGCTTGTAGAACTAGTGGTAGAGAATGTTGTGGATCATGTGAAACATTAGAGGCCATTTTAACATATATTTTTCTATGCACCAACTCATAGATTAGAAAATAAATCCAATCATCACACTCAAAGCTCCTTGACTGGCCATATAGAGCAAAATTTTTGTTTGTCATCATCCAACCTTCTATTTTATTTCCTAGAAGTTTTGGAAATATCTACTAAGATTTGCTCCTAGCCTAAAATTATATAGCTTCATAATTGATTTTCTCCTAGAAGACAAGAGATAAACCTAGAATGATTCTTTATTTCAATGATTTCTAACCCTAAGATTGTAGAATGAAAATTTTAAGCAAAGGTTCAAGAGTAAATGCACAAACAATGTTAAACCCTAAATGAACACTATATGATTTTGTTCTTTCAAAATGCCTAGAAAAAAATTAATATTTCCATTTTATATTAGATCTAGGGTTTTAACAAAAACAAAAATCACCCAAAAAACAACCTAAAAGATTTAATAGGACACTTATCCTATATTGCGATTGATCTAGGATTTATCTTTCATCCAAAAATATCCCACGATTCCTATTCTTGTAAAATAACTTAGCAAACACTTAAAAAATATGACCAGCATTAGGGGGCCTACTTAGGCTGTTGTATGACTGTACTTGGAGGTGTAACAATCAATCCCCCTAGGTCATTTTAGATAACCTTTGAAGTACAAAAGTGAAAGTTTACCTTAGGAATATGAAAAAGCAAAATGAAATGCAATAGAAAAATGTGATAAATATAATGTATAATATGTTGTTAAGGTCAGAAAGCAACATAAAATATAGGTATAGGATTTGGTGATAGCAAATTGCCCACAATCCTAGCCTATGCAAAATTGCATTTCATATAGAGTGGCCAAGACTTTACAGAATGATGAAATCATACTCCAAAATTACCAGGTGTGATTTCATAATAAAGGAAAAAACGCTAGCATAAAGCAGTCGAAATGGTGTAAACTAAAAATCTAACTAATATGAAATATGCAGATGAGTGAAAACAACTTGGCGATAGTGGAAAATTAAACCAAAGGATGGATACCTCCAAGTAGAATATTCCTCCTTAGGGCTTCAACACTTGACCACCAAGAGCAACAACACACAATCAAATGTAGTGAAATACCATTCCCAAACAGAGCTTCAACAAACTTTATCGACACTTACACAATGAGTACTTTCAGCCTTGGATGATCACTTGTCAATTTGTGAGTTAGCTTGCTTGCATTGAAATTGAGAAATTTCTTGGGAGAGTTGGATTACTTGGAATAATTCTATATGGGGGAAAACAAGACTTCAAACTCTCTATTTATAAGGAGTTTGTGTCATAGCCTATTCCCATCGAACAATTTCAAAAGGATATTAATTGATCAAGGGGGATCAATTAGTACCTAACTAAAGGGTTTGTAGGCCCTAAAGAATTCTACAAAATTCTAACTAAGGGATTTTGTGAGGATTTAGGAAAGGATTAATTATATTTCAAAGAAGATAATTTAATTTAATTTAATTAGAAGCTAATTAGAGCTTTTGTGAAAGATGAATTGGAGGATTTATATTTTGCAAAAATTAATACAATATAATAAATTAGGTGTAAATAACCTAATTTTAATACAATTAGGTACTCACAAGATTTGTCCAATTTTGATGGGACTAAAAAGGGCTCTAGAATTATTAAATAATATAAGAATTATCCTATTATTTGAGAAACTATCCATACCTTCTACATGGCTTCTCTACATTGGTGGAAATTAAGGGAGATTCCTTCCCTTATCACTAATAGTCCTAGTTTTGTATCCATCCTATGCTCTAATAGTACTAGTTTTGTATTTGTATCTAGGAAGAAGGGACACAAACAAAACAAAGTCCACCTACCTTATCTCTATTTGGACCCTCTTCTACTTTTTGGATTTTCCTCTCCACATGGGTTGAAATGTCTTATTTGAATAAAAGTATATTTTAATATTAAAATAATAAGGCCACTATTTGGCTCATGAGAGGAGAAGGTTCCTATAAATTGAGTGCCTCTTGGGAAGAGAGGGTTAGGAAATCTTGGAGCTTAGGGAGTATGCTCTCCACCTTGGTGGAACATAAACCAAAAAGCTTTTGGGAGAATACTAAAGTTGAACTAAAGGTATTTGACCAAGATGAGTTTTGGGAGCCTTGGAAGATTCGTAGAGGGTTTTGGTTGAAGAAGAGAAAGAGGTAAGGTGAAGACTTTGCAGAATTTCAAGGTTTGAGCTACTCTCGTATATTTTGATTATGAATCCTTTAAAAATTGGAATCTTGCTTCTTAACAATTTAATTATGCTTACTGAAAGTATGAATGATTAGAACTCACCTTCTATTGCTTACTTTCTTAATCCATTGAGACCCCAATACCACCTTTAAATGAATAGTTTGATTAAGTATAGCTTTGTTGTTCGATTTCAGTCTTAAATAAACCATATGATTCATTGTTTAGAATACGAACTTAAAAAATAAGTCTCTGTTGGCTATAATAAACCTTTGAATGTGAATATATAAACTTAGACATTGGAGCTAATTGATCTTCATTATAAAATGTAGCATGACCTATTAGGCCATAACACATAATTAAATCAACCAGCTATAAACCTTCGGATAATAAGATAATCATTCAACGAGTCAAACTGATCAGCCTTATGCTAAATAGTAAAACCTCCACAACCACCATATGATGGTTACTTTCTACTATGCATGAGGATGATGTTATATCATGAATACATCCTCCATGTGATGTATGTGGGATGTATTTCTATATTTCCTAAATATACCCTGTATAGTCTGACAAAATTGTATGGCGAATTCATGAAATTAGAGGAATATAATTATATTTACAAAAGTCATCTCGTTCATCTGTCATTGCTTGAAACTATGGAGTACTCTCAATACATATTGTGTTATCCCTGTGTTAGCTTATGCCATATTATAAATTCAATTCATATCATTTAGTCCTCTATATGATCAGATTTGGCTTTAGATGCTTTATTTATAGAAGTTTGTTAAACTCTCGATGATCCTGTCAGTCACAAACATCCCTATCTACATGCTCAGTCCATGTTGATGACTTTTTAAACTGCAATCCAAAGATAAAAACTCCTCTATTTATATATAGTCATCATAGGTAGGTTTTAATTAGCCACAGGAGGTTTGGTAGATCCTTACGTCAGTTCTAGACCCCTATAAGTCACCCCTTGTATGGCCTGTATACTCAACCTACATAGGTATATGACTTTATAGAAGTCATCAATGAGCATTTTCCCACATAGGAAATGCTTGGATGGAGAAGCGAGTTAAAGGGAGATTGGATCCCTATGTATTTTGACCATAAGTGGTGGTCATGTGATCAACCACTTGGTGGTCGACTTAGTTCCAGTTGGAGGTACACATGGTATAGATTCTTTTTGCCACTTGGTAGTTTGATCTCACTCTAATGTTACCACATGGTTTCTTATTAACTTCATCGTTGTCATTTGGACACTTGATATTCGATGGATCCTGTGTAGTTGTAGGGATATGAAACATATTTTGTTACTTATGGGATTGAATTATCCCACATTGTCTGTGCAGGAGAGTGAGTGTGGCTTAAAAGTAAAATATGCCCTTAGTTAGTAACCAACACTCGATAGTCAAGGTGATCATCGAGTGATGACCATTCGGTGCCGGTTGGAGGTGTAGTGAGATTATAAGTGGTAGTAGGATGAAAGTTTGATTTTATTCTCATTGTGGTTGATTTTGATCTTGTTGATCTGTTGTGTTCTACCTCAAACTTCAAGCTCTCTTTAGGGATAACCTTTATTTAAAGTGGACTAAGTTGATTGTGAGACTTTGGATTTCAAGTGGTAATAAAGGGACCATTAAAGAAAACCCTTTTAGATTATACAATAGATTCCATGTGTTTTGGAATAGTGATATGCCACCAAAAATCAACTTAATAGCAATTTAATTACTATATGGAAGTAACTTTTAATTTCTATTTATTTTGTAGTCATGAAAATGCGACATGTCGCGATATCGTGACACTTTTGGCTTCTCTACCTTCCTGCCCTCTTCGAGTCATGAAAATGTGACATGTCACGATATCGTGACACTTTTGGCTTCTCTGCCTTCCTGCCCTCTTCGAGTCGCAAAAATACAACATGTCGCGATATCGCGACACTTTTCTCTCTTGTGCCTTCTCTTGTCTTTTGGTCGCAAAAATGTGACATGTCGTGATATCGTGACACTTCTCCTCCCTTGCGCCTTCTCTCGTCCTTGGGTCACGAAAATGCGACATGTCATGATATCGTGACACTTTTCTCCCTTGCGCCTTCTCTTGTCTTTTGGTAGTGAAAATGCGACATGTCGTGATATCGCGACACTTTTTCTCCTTGGCGCCTTCTCTCGTCCTTTGGTCACGAAAATGCGACATGTCGTGATATCATGACACTTTTCTCTCTTGTGCCTTCTCTTGTCTTCTAGTCGTGAAAATGCGACATGTCGCGATATCGTGACACTTTTTATTCTTTGCAGACATGTTGCGATATCGTGACACTTTTTCTACTTTGTGGTATTTTGCCTTTCGTTGGATGCTCCTACATCATATATGGAAGTAAAATTTGGTAGAAAATTTGATGACAATTCTAGTCAAAATTTGTAGTAAAAGTATAACAAATTTGTAGACAACTTTTATAAACCTTTTTACCAATCTTGTGAAATGATTGAGGAAACTAGGTTTAAGTACAATAGAAATTTAGAAACACTCTTTGTATAAATGGATGTATCCACGAGGAGAATGAATGTGGTATTCATTCTTGAGGGAATTATGGGGTTCCCTCTTTTCTAATTGGTGAGATTTCTCCTTAATATGAATTCTATGATCATTCATAAACATGTAGATTTAAGAATTTGTGAGATTCTTATGTAACGTATTGATGGCTTAGAGAAAGGAAATGTGGAAATTCCTTAAATTGCATCATGCTCGAAAAAGGAATAGTTAGATTCCTTTAAATTGTATAATTGAAAAAGTATCCATGGGATGCCTTTCTATATTTGTAATCATGACATTTTAAGTTTATGAAATGAGAGAAAAAACATATTTTGGAGGTTGGGTTTATTCCTTGTGAGGGTTCCCAGGATATATACTATGTAACACTATTTTTTGGGTTGCCTCTATTGTTTCATATGGATGTTGCATTTACTTTCTAATGTGGTGTTAATTAGATAGATTATGAATGATTGTAACTAAATTAGTAGGAGATGATTATTAAATTTTATTTACATTTCCTTGAAAACTTGTTTTACTATAGAATTGAAATATAATCTCAAAAAGGTTATGATGCAATGAATTATATGACTTGCTTTATTGATTATACATGGTATTTCATTTAGATGGAATTATAAATGGAATTATGTTGTGATAATTATTTTATAAACACTTATGGATGCTATAACCTAAAAGTACTATAGTAATGAAATGTAAAATGATAACTAGTTTAGTATAATCTGAGTTGGAGCTCAAAGGGGTTGAAGCCCATAGATTGTAATTTATGCTTGAGTTGTAGCTCAAACAAAGCCTTACATTACGAGTAGCAGCTCGAATGTACATGTGGAGTAGAGGCTCACATTTTGAGGTACAAATACCACTTGGTAATGTAATTAAAGTATACAATAGAAAGGATACCTTGGATTAGAAATATGCTCAGTAGATAATAAGAAAAAATAATTCTTATGAATGAGAGGGGAAGATAATCGTGCTTAATATGGTTATTCCAAGGTCTATGTAAGTGTATCACAGGTAGTAATAATTGTCTTAATTATCTTTTTGGGTAGATGAGGATAACTAAGAATGTAATATTTGATGATCCACTATGGAGGTGTGACATCTATTATTTAAGACATTCTCCTATATACTAGTCTACATGGATAGTATGGAGATATAGCAATTCCCTTTGGTGAGGGATAATATCTTAATGCTATGGTTATACATTTGGGTATAATGTATAGATTATTTGAAGTATTTCCATACCAGGTAGGTATGAGGGTTTTATAGAAGTTGGTTGCTTCTACTCAAGTGTGACTCTAACAAAGTCTTAATATATGTTGATGATTGATGCTTTAAATTACAAATTCACTTGAAATATATTTTTCTTAGATCATGGTTATGTCCTTCACTCTTTGGAAGATAGATAAATGAACAAAAAAAAATTCTGAGTGAATGAGTAATAATAATTGGGGTTGTTATAGTTTGAAATAAGAAATGGGTAGGAAAACCAAGAAAAGCCAACTATAGGAGGAATCAACTTGAAAAATAGGTTTTCCTAGGAGAAAACCCTAGCTATGTGAATTGTGTCCCACAAATATAGACAACAATTTTACATATTGAGGAAACAAATGAAGGAACAAGGGGGAAAGGGAGACCCAAACTTGTTCAAGGCAAGTTGAAGGATCTCCCTAAGGATCTAGAAAAAATGACTCACTCAAGTAGGATTTGGTCAAAGAGTCTATATAATAGAAAGGTTGTGCACCCATAGACCTTGACCAACATTGAATGACTAAGTAGCTACGAAAACTACAACAATCAATCTTTGAAGTAAGCCAATTCCTTTAAAGTCCCAGCTAACTATTCCTAAATATGGGGGAAAAGGGTGCTAAAAGAAGAAAAATAAGCTAAAGCTAGAACTTATAATGCTATAGATTAAACCACATCAAGACATGCATATTTGGAGATTGCATGACCAAACCAAGAAATTACCTAACAGACTAGCTAGTTCGATTACCATCCGCAAAACAATTAGTAAAATTGTTATGTATCTAATTAAAACTACAAATTGTAGAACCAATAAATGACCATGAGGACAAATTAAAAATTCAAAGTAAGTCCTATGAGCATTCAATAGGGCTAAATTAGAAATACAAATAAATTTAACTTATTTTCAATAGAAAGGTCAACTGAATGTAGGTTATCTTATGCCCACTCATCCAATGATAATTTTCTAGGTAAAATTAAGGGCCAAAATAATGTGGAGAGTTATAGTACAAGTCTCCAAGATGTGACAATGAGTGAAGAGCACAGGGTATGGACCATAGGCCAAGTACGTTCAAAAAATACATGCTATTTCCACCTCTGTTTGGAAGAACCAATCTTTAGACATAGGGTTACCAAGATTAAACCAGGTTCTATGTTCATCACTATTATCCAGAAAGAAAAATTCCCAAAATAAGAGTTAACCCAGGTTGGAATTTCATTGAAAATTTTAATTATTTGGAACCATTGTTAGTAGGCCATACAAAAAACTTAAGTTTGGGATCATTTGGTCATGTCACTACAAATTCAGGGGATAATTGACACAACATATCTTCAGTTAGGTGTGGAGTACACACCACATTTTTTGTGTAAAAATGTGGCAAGTGGACATACTGATACGATGATCATGTGTCTATACCAATGCGATTTTTTACCTTGTATATAGAATCCAAAGTTGTAAGAAGGGAATAATTGCATGATTTTAAAGTTGTAAAAAGGATTGATAGGAATTGTGGAACATCGAATTCCATGTGCTATCATTTCATGTATTAAAAAAACTTTATATTTCTTCCCTTTTTCTTCCTCCTTTTTTGTTGTTTTTGTGTTTGAATTTGTAGACCAATATACAAGGACATAATTACCAAAATTTTGTCTAAATATTTGTAGTAATAAAATGCATGAACAAGAGTAATGAGCCATACCACTTAGGGAAACAATGCTAGCCCAGATGAATGTTGTGAAAGAAAAGGATCTAGGTTGACAAGAACAAAATGTCTAAGGATAATTCACGTAAATCTAAAACTTCTAAAGAAAAGTGCGTAGTTTGAAGACATGATTTAGACAAGTGCCAACTGATAGAGTTATCTCTTTGAGATCTATATAATATTGCATATGCATTGTATATCGAGCATTGATGAAATGAAGATGAGTTCAAAAGCACAGTTGAGGGTTATCATGGCTAATGGTAACTTGCAAAATAAATTATTGATGAATTATGTAAAAAAGAGGAAGATTTCCAAGGATGACAATTATGCATGGCAATCTATCTGTTTTGAAAATAGTCGCTAACAACTATGGA
The DNA here is from genome assembly GCA_028583015.1 of Wollemia nobilis. NCBI lineage: Eukaryota > Viridiplantae > Streptophyta > Pinopsida > Araucariales > Araucariaceae > Wollemia > Wollemia nobilis. The sequence goes on along the minus strand of JAQPPZ010000446.1, from coordinate 1,149,342 downwards.
GAATGTTTATGGGAATACAATGCTTCAATATGTCTCATGATATAGAATATCTGAGCTACTATTCTATGGGGGTGTCCTATGGATCTAGTAGTTCTGCTTCTCTCTGTTATCAGAATATCCAAGCATCACTTTCCTTGTGTATTTGTTTCATTTTATTTTTCTTTTTTGGTTGTGGTTCATGTTTGACTCCATAGTCCAATGGACAAGGATAGAATTTCCAAAAAAATGTAGTAATCACATGCATGAACAAGAGTAATGAACCATACCACTTAGGGAAACAATGCTAGTCCAGATGAATATTGCAAAAGAAAAGGATCTAGGTTGACACAAAATGAATATTTAAGGACAATTTGCATAAAGCCAAAACTTCCAAAAAAACATTTAGTTCAAAGACATGATTTTAGGAAGTACCAATTGGCAGAGTTATCTCTTTGAGCTCTATATAATACTACATACACATTATAGATCGAGCATTGATAAAATGAAGATGAATTAAAAAGCACAGTTGAGGGTTCCCATGGCTAATGGCAACTTGTAGAACAAATTCTTGATGGATTACATACTAAAGAGGAAGAGTCCCAAGGATGAAAATTATGCATGGTAGTCTATCTGTTTTTAAAATAATGGCTCACATCTACAGAGTATGTTTATAGGAACATGGTGCTTCAATATATATCATGACATAGAATATCCAAGCTACTATTCTGTGGTGTCTTATGGATCCAGTAAATCTGCTTCTTTGTTATCGAAATACCCTAACATCACTTGTTTTTTTATTTTATTTTATTTTATTTTTTCGTTTGGCTATGTTTCATAGGATTATTGTGTCAATAAATCCTCATGTTGATAGCACTTTTAACCCTCCTAATTTTACCTTATATCTTCCTTCTTCCCCCTATTTGTTTTTCTTCATTCTTCCTCTATCTTTAAGGTGCTTGGCCTTCCTTCTCCTCTCTACCATCATGTTCTGCCATGTTACATAAAATAACTTCCACCCCGTCTCCCACCACCCTCCTTTATTTTGTAACCTCTCCTGGATATTTTTGCTTTATCATTCCTCTATGTTCTTTCTTCCCTTTCCCTCCCATCAAAAATGTTAAGTTCAAAATTTGACCTCCTGGATTCCTTGTTTCTTCAAAGAAAAAATCCCTTGTGTCACCAAGAATGTGGGTAATTTTTGCATCAAACCATGTATAGCTATATCCATCTATATATTAGGTTTATTTTATTAAGTAAAACTAGATATTGCCAAAAAAAATTTTAGCATAGGCCCAAAATCCCTATTAAAATCAAAGCAAAGTGAAAAGGGAGTGAAGAGGTCAACCTTAAAACTCGCTCAAGAATCCATGCCTAACTAAGACCTGAAGGAGAGATAAATATTGGGTCTATTATATAAGGATAGAAAAAACTATGATTTTAAAGTCCACTCACATTCATCAGGCTGCTAGAAGGTGACTCGGGTGAATTAACCAAGGCACAAAGCTGCTGAAAATTTGGTACCAAAATGAAGCATTAAAAAATGAATGATTATTCCTACTATCGAATGACAAGTTCTAGCTAGATTGGCTATCTCTCCAAGATACCAAATTCTACACCTTATTGGAACCCCGAGGTGGCACCAATTCCCCATCCACTGATTAAAAGATAACAAGAGTAAAATAAAAAATGGTGAAGTCAGGGGTATACTGAAATATTTATGCTGAGGTTGAAACTCAGTAAAATAATGAAGATCTGTTGCATTTCTAGGAGAGTGAAATGGCTAAGTCTAGGGAATACCAGAAAAAATGTACTTGATCAAAATCAATGGGGTCCCAAAATCTTGGCCTTCACCATGGCAAAAAAATGGTTAATTCCTTAAGGTACTACAAAAATTATGTTCGGTTGAAACTCGATATGGTCTCAAACCTCATTCTAGGATTTGGTAACTCAGGAAAAATATGAGATCTGGAGGTCTAGAGGGTATTGAAATATTCATACTTGTTGTGGCTGCTCCACAACGTACCCCAAAATTGGGGACCCACCCTTTTTGCATGTTTTCCAAGAAGACCAAAGTGGCCCATAGCCTAAAGATAAAACAAAAAAAAGCAAAACACCACAAGGAGAAAAAGTGTCGCAATATCGCGACATGTTGCACTGTCATGGTCAAAAGAGAAAAAGTGTCGCGATATCGCGACATGTTGCACTGTCATGGCCAAAAGAGAAAAAGTGTCGCGATATCATGACATGTTGCACCGTCACGGCCAAAAGAGAAAAAGTGTCACGATACCGCGACATGTTGCACTGTCACGGCCAAAAGAGAAAAAGTGTCGCGATATCGCGACATGTTGCAGTTTCATGGCCAAAAGAGAAAAAGTGTTGCGATATCATGACATGTTGCACTGTCGCAGCCAAAAGAGAAAAGGTGTTGCGATATAGCGACATGTTGCACTGTCGCGGACAAAGGAGGAAAAGTGTCGTGATATCGTGACATGTTGCATGGTCATGGTCAAAAGAGAAAAAGTGTCGTGATATCACGACATGTTGCATTTTCGTGACCAAAAGAGAAGAGAAAGAACGAGGAAGAAAAAGTGTCGTGATATCGTGACATGTTGCATTTTTGCGGACAAACAGGAAAAAGTGTCGCGATATCGCGAGATGTTGCGTTTTCGCGGCCAAAAGAGAAAAGTGTCGCGATATCGTGACATGTTGCGTTTTCACGGCCGAATAGGAAAAAGTGTCGTGATATCGCGACATGTTGCATTGTCATGGCCAAAGGAGGAAAAAGTGTCACGATATCACGACATGTTGCATTTTCACGACCAAACGAGAAAAGAAAGAACTAGAAAGAAAAGTGTCACGATATCGTGACATGTTACATTTTCACGGCTAAAAGCAACAAAAGAGAGCAAGGAGGCAAAAGTGTCATGATATCGTGACATGTTCCATTTTTGCCAAGGTAACGGACCTGCATAGTGACATGGACATAAGGACAAAATCTAATGAATAAGACAAAGCGTTACATAAGGAATCTTTAATGATTTGAAATCATTTAAGATGGTCGTTACACACAGAGGGAAATGGACACAAGCCCATGTGGAGAAAACGCAGCGAAGGGCCACAAAATGGAAACCAAAGCACACGCATACAAGGGAAGGTGAAATGAACAGTCAGGGAAGGTGAAACGAACAGCCATCAAAAAATGAAATGAACCGTCATGGAAGGAGGAACAATTTTTTTAGAAGTTTAAATACGCCATTCAAAGAGGCCAGAAGAGGTTGGAAATTGCTGTGAGCAGAGTTGCAGATTTGAAGGTGAGAGGGTCATTCTGGACCTGTTTGAGTCATTTTTCTTCCACGAATTGGTTTGGGAAAACCAAAAATTTTGCTATTGTAAAATGACACAATTTTAATGCAAAAGTTTTCAAAAATTTGCATCTTGTGGTCAAGAAAGAAGGAGATTCTCTTTACATGCTATGGATTTAATGTCTATTTATTTTCTCTTTTTCATGATTTCGAGTTTGTAGATGGAGTTAATGCAAGTTTTCTTGGTTGCTTCATGTGAATGCTTGAATTTGAAATCTATTTTAAACCCCAGGAACCAGCACTTAGTCTATGGGGATTGTGCTTGTTTTGCAAGTCCAATAGGTTAGGTTGCATGCATGGAGACCTCACATATTTGGTTTTGTCAGAACAAGATAGCATCATACTGAGTGCATTTCATCTTCAATTTTCTGCATTTCATTTTCATTTTTTGGCATTTTATTTTTTCCAAAAATTTTAACTTATTTTAAATTTTCAAAACATTAAAATAAACATTTAAAAAATTTCAAAATCCAAAAAAACGATGAACAATCACTAAAGTTTCATGATGAAATAAACCAACATTGTCCCTTGTTTATAGTTACTTGCAATCACAAAGGTGTTCCAAGCATTCAAATTGAATATCTTTATTTGAGATTACTAATACACATATGCAAATGCTAATACAACGGAGACCTTGGAGAAGTTGTTTGTTTAACTTCTTTGCAAGAGGGGATTTGGAACCCAAATATTAAAGGAGAGTGTACTTTCACAACTAAATGAAAACACCACTCAACAGATTGGCGCTAGAAGGAGGGCTTGAATTGTTTTATTTCAGAGTGATTTAAATGCTATAGGGATTTAAATTTTGAATATTTCATGCCCTATTGATTATTATCTTTAGCTCTCTTTTAACAACACAACCTTGTAGTGTTAAAAGGAGGACATGAATTGCTATGCATTGTTCTAATGCTGTCGATTGTTCATACAAGAATAATGTGTTTTGATTTGATTTAAAAAAAAAAAATTTGGTCTTGACTGACGAGTTTGTCTCCATGCAATTACTTTCATTCGATTTTAATGGATACACCTCTTGGTTGATGCTAACATGATTATTCATACATTACATTTTTGATATTTGCTAGTCATTTCATGCTTATTTGTAAGGAATTATTTTGTCTAAAAATGTATTTGTTGTCGGTATTATGCTCTTCACTTGCGCGTAATGTGATCTTGTGAATCAAAAAGCCTACAACATTAGGAGTATGCTCTTCACTTGCGCATATGCGATCTGGTGAATCAGAAACTTACATTTTTAGAATACTGCTTTGTCAAGGTTCCTTCTTTCATAACTAACAAATTGATTTTGAAGTTATTCTTTGAATTTCATTAATTGCAGGATTTTCTATGTGTTGCAGGTTTTCTTTGAGGTACTGAGAGTTTTGTCAGGTTCTTGTAGGGTTAGCATCATCGATTTTGAATCAAATGGACCAACCTCAACCATCTCCTTGGTATGGAGCCCATAACATTCCTTTGAATATTGCAAGGGATATTCATGAGATCCCTAGGAATATAGATAGATTTTTGCCCAAATACAAATCAGATGGTCCAAGGACTGTAGAAGAACATATTCAGGCCTATAGGGATGTTTTGATAAGATTGCAAGTCCAACATGAAGATGTGGCTTGTAGACTCTTCCCCATGAGCCTAGACCAAGTGGCTTACGAATGGTATATTTGCTTACCTCTTTGGTTCCATTACATCATGGACGCAAATGGAGAATGCTTTTGTCAACCAATTCAGGTCACCATTAGATCCCACAATCCTTTATAATCAGTTCATTACATGCAAAAGAGGCCAGGGTGAGCCAATCCAAACTTTTAATCAAAGATTTCAGAAGTGCTATAATAGAGCAATTCGACATTTTGCCATTGATCCCACAGTAGCTTTGCAAATATATTTTGGGGCATTGGATCCTATGACGACAATGTTTGCAAGGCAAAATCCTCAAGTTACTACGCTTGCTCTAGCCTACAATGAAGCTATGACCATTGAACAAAAAATGACACCACAGGGTTATGGGTTTTCCCGGGATGCCTATGGTAGGACAATATGGTCCATATGGTCAAGCTCTTATGATGAATCAGATCATGGCACCACAAATATCAGGCATAAATGCTTTGCCTTATCAACACCCATATTCATCAACACTTGCTTACGCACCCATTCCAATTCAACCAATCACATCCATTCCCCCCATTCCTTCATTTTTGCAAAATAGTCAACAGACTATGTAGGGAGCCAGTCCGGTTAATTCTCAGGCTATAGTTCCTTTCCCCAATCCAATTATGATTCAAAGTGTGAATCCCTATGCAAATCAAGTGGCTCAAAATCCAACTCAAATGTTAAGTCAAGATCTCACCAATTACGCAAATCCTATTGGAACTAGCAATAACATAGCTCAACCAAAAGAGATTTATTCAGAGGTTGAAGAACTCAAAAGGATGATTCACAAATTGAGTAATGATTTGGTTCAAAAATAGAAGTATGAATCCCATGCCCCTCACCCAAATCAAAATTTCAACAATAGAGGGATATAGTGGAATACAAAGCCAAACAATGGGGGTGTGCCTTCCCCTATTGCTAATTAGATAGATACTTCTGCAGGACCAAGTCACTCTAGTTTCATTCTTAATATTTCTTATTTTGCGTGGGAAAAGGGGTGTAGATTGCATAATACAAAGGAGCATAATGAAAGGAATTGTCCCGAAATGGCCAGGTATACCCATTGTCTCCAAGCTCAAGTGGATGATTTGGAACTTGTGCCAAATAATGGTCCATCCCAAAATCAACAAGGAGAGGACAACATTTTGGTGGTGTAAACTCTATATCGTCAAGAGAGTGAGAATGAGGAAGGTGAAGATGAATGGGATTAGAAACATGTTGATGAATCAGAAGATGAAGAAGAAGTACTTGAGCGTCACAATTTGAACTTGGAGGATGATTACTATGATTTGTGGAAGAAATGGGAAGAACATTATCAATCTAAATCTTCTAATAAACTTGTTGTGTCAATTAATATGCAGGATAACTCAATTGCTTCCTCACATGAGGATACTATAAATCCTGTACAATTTGAGAAATTTTTAGAAGAGGAATTAGAATCTCATAAAATTTTGGAACATGATAAGGATTCTACAACCATGAATCAAGAAAGAGAGTCATTTGCTCTAGATTCCTTTGAAGGAAAAGAAATTGAAAATCTTGATCCACTTACTTGTGCTACAATGATTATGCTATTTCAAAATGAGAAAATTACAAAACCTAAATCATTTGGGTTTGATGTCATTGATGATCCAATTGAAAATCTCACGTTACCCAAAACAACCCAAGTGATTGATCATGAAAATGTTTTAGTTAACCCACCTCTAGATAGACAAGACTTATGGTTTGAAAGGTATGGACATATTTTCAATTGGGTACCTAAGTTTGGTGCCTTTGATAAACAAGTCATGGAGAAAGAATGAGTGCTACATGATGATGAATTTCATGAGAGAAAAGAGGAATTTTCAAATCCACTTCAAGTAAGGTCAAATGAAAACATGCCAAAGGTAAAATCTCACATTTTTGGTTTCACCATGCAAAATTCGAATGAAGGTTTTCCTAATGAATGGTTTGATTCAAATATTATTAATGTTATGGCTTTATTGAATGAAAATGAAAGCTTATTTTTACGCTATGAATCAAAGTGCGGAATAGACATCTTAAAGAATAGACATAAATGAATTGAATATCAATCATTGTCTAATCAATTTGAAAACTTGAAACTCCACCATAGGATTATTAATGAAACTAAATAAAATTGGTATGGTGAGAGGGGCAAGTGGGAGTTTGTTTCTTTGTTTGGTTTGATCTTGTTTTTGTTGGATTCCTACAAATATTGGTATGCGTATCATGTCATACATCTTTTAAAGAATTCCAATCAGGCTTGGGATCCGAGAAAATGATAATCCAAACTTTTGCACCATCTTGCATTATATTGTACATTTGTATATACTTTTGGTTTTCATGTTTTGGTTTTGGATTGGATCTCATTTTGGTTTTAAGTTTTGTGTGTTGGTCCTTATGAATGTTGACTAAGACTAGGAGAATATGAAACATCAAAATTGTATTGCAGAAAGCTCCATGAGTATCACAAACACATTAAAGAATATCGTTTGGAACTTGTGATGCATGAAGTTGTCAGTTTTTCACATTATGGTAAAGTAGGTGATATATACTCCATCCACATTTCAAAAGTTGAAATGCATTCATATCTCATATTACATTTCGCATTGCATATACATTTCATCTCAGTTGCATCTTCATTTCATGTACAATCATTGAAAAGGTGTCAAATCCTCTTAGGGTTATTACATAACATATATTAAAAGGGATCCTAAGGTTGATAACTGATGCACGGACTATCTTGAACCAAGCACATTCTACATAGATTAAAGAAGATCTTGAGCAAAATGGTCAAAATCATACTTGGAAGAAAAGGTGAGGCGAAAGGAGTATTTCGTGTCTCTATTATGCAACATTATCCTTAAAACAGTGGTTTTTACCACTTCCATAGTACTTAAAGCCTAAAATTGGAGTAGTAAGGATAGGGTCTAATTCTCATCTTGCTTTGGTTGAGAATACGATTCCCCAAAGCTTCTATTTTGCCCACTCAAGAACTTAAAATTCCAAAGCAAATATTTTTTCATTCTACTTTTATGGCATCATTGATATTGGATTGGAAGGATCGTACTACATGTCCCTTGCAAGGATGGGTAGTCATCCCCAAGGTCCAAGAAATCAAAAGTAGAGCCAAATCATGGATTATGGGGTTAATCTCCACCAGGGCTATAGACGCCTGGTTGGCAGTGAAGTATGCTCATGCGTGGCAACACGTATTGTCTAAAAGCAAGACCACTAACTTCTCAAACAGACAGGCTAGCCTGATAGTTTCATCCATAAAAAATTAAATCATTTTGTTCAATATGAGGTAATGAACTCTAGATCAGAGTAGTAAGGATAGGGCTAAATTCCCATATCACTTAGGTTGGGAATACTATTCCCCAAAGCTCTGATTTCACTTACACTTGCACATGGGTTCAAGATGGTAGTGACACATAACCAACTTTGGGATCTAATAAATTAATTCAGTATGCACATATTTGGTCCTAAGAGGATTTGACAGTTTTAATATGGTTGTTCATGAAACTAAAAAGTTGGAGTCTTTGCAAAGTAGGTTGTTATATCTCTAGCATGGTTATCATACATCAAAGCCTGCACAAATCATTCATAGCCTTGCATATGAATCATAAGTGAAACTAAAAATGGAAAGTTGAATGATTTTCAAATGATAGGGAATGAAGTACATTGCACACACTGACCTGATGCTTAATAATTCTAATGCTTCATGTATTTCTCATCTAGTTTCATTCTTGGGATATTTTTTGACGCTTGTATTTGAGTCTATATTTTCAGGTTGAGTTCTCATCGAAATGCTTAGGAGCATTTCCCAGCAGAGTTGCCATTTGTTGTGGCTGCTCCACAACGTACCCCAAAATTGGGGACCCACCCTTTTTGCATGTTTTCCAAGAATACTGAAGTGGTCCATAGCCTAAAAAAAAAAAAAAAAAGCAAAACACCACAAGGAGAAAAAGTGTCGTGATATCGCGACATGTTGCACTGTCACGGCCAAAAGAGAAAAAGTTTTGTGATATCGCGACATGTTGCATTGTCGCGGCCAAAAGAGAAAAGTGTCGCGATATTGCGACATGTTGCACCGTCGCGGCCAAAAGAGAAAAAGTGTCGCGATATCGCGACATGTTGCACTGTCATAGCCAAAAGAGAAAAAGTGTCGCGATATCGTGACATGTTGCAATTTTGCGGCCAAAAGAGAAAAAGTGTCGCGATATCGCGACATGTTGCACTGTCGTGGCCAAAAGAGAAAATGTGTCACGATATTGCGACATGTTGCACTATCACGGCCAAAGGAGGAAAAGTGTCGCGATATCACGACATGTTGCATGGTTGCGGTCAAAAGAGAAAAAGTGTCGCGATATTGCGACATGTTGCATTTTTGCGACCAAAAGAGAAGAGAAAGAACGAGGAAGAAAAAGTGTTGTGATATTACGACATGTTGCATTTTCACAGCCAAACAGGAAAAAGTGTCACAATATCGCAACATGTTGCATTTTCGCGGCCAAAAGAGAAAAGTGTCGCGATATCGTGACATGTTGCATTTTCATGGCCAAACAGGAAAAAGTGTCACGATATCGCGACATGTTGCATTGTCACGACCAAAGGAGGAAAAAGTGTTGCGATATCGTGACATGTTGCATTTTCGCGACCAAACGAGAAAATAAAGAACTAGAAAGAAAAGTGTCATGATATCGTGACATGTTACATTTTTGTGGCTAAAAGCAACAAAAGAGAGCAAGGAGGCAAAAGTTTTGCGATATCGCGACATGTTCCATTTTCGCCAAGGTAACGGACCTGCATAGTGATGTGGACATAAGGACAAAATCCAATGAATAAGACAAAGCGTTACATAAGGAATATTTAATGATTTGAAATCATTTAAGATGGTCGTTACACACAGAGGGAAATGGATGCAAGCCCATGTGGAGAAAATGCAGTGAAGGGCCACAAAATGGAAACCAAAGCACACGCATACAAGGGAAGGTGAAACGAACAGTCAGGGAAGGTGAAATGAACAACCATCGGAAAATGAAACAAACCGTCATGGAAGGAGGAACAATTTTTTTAGAAGTTTAAATATGCCATTCAAAGAGGCTAGAAGGGGTCAGAAATTGCTGCGAGTAGAGTTGCATATTTGAAGGTGAGAGGGCCATTCTGGACCTGTTTGAGTCATTTTTCTTCCACGAACTGGTTTGGGAAAACCAGAAATTCTGCTATTGTAAAATGACACATTTTTAATATAGAAGTTTTTAGAAATTTGCATCTTGTGGGCAAGAAAGAAGGAGATTATCTTTGCATGCTATGGATTTAATGACTATTTCTTTTATTTTTTTAATGATTTCGAGTTTGTAGATGGAGTTAATGCAAGTTTGCTTGGTTGCTTCATGTGAATGCTTGAATCTGAAATTTATTTTAAACCCTAGGAACCAACACTTAGTCTATGGGGATTGTGCTTGTTTTGCAAATCCAATAGGTTAGGTTGCATGCATGGAGACCTCACATCTTCGGTTTTGTCGAAACAGGATAGCATCATACTGAGTGCATTTCATCTTCAGTTTTTTGTATTTCATTTTCATTTTTTGGCATTTTATTTTTTCCAAAAATTTTAACTTATTTTAAATTTTCAAAGCATTAAAATAAACATTTAAAAAATTTCAAAATCCAAAAAAACGATGAACAATCACTAAAGTTTCATGATGAAATAAACCAACATTGCCCCTTTTTTACAATTACTTGCAATCACTAAGGTGTTCCAAGCATTCAAATTGAATATCTTTATTTGAGATTACTAATACACATATGTAAATGCTAATACAGTGGAGACCTTGGAGAAGTTGTTTGTTTAACTTCTTTGCAAGAGGGGATTTGGAACCCAAATCCTAAAGGAGAGTGTGCTTTCACAATCGGGTGAAAATACCACTCAACAATACCCAACCAGAACCTGGTCAACATTCAAAGGCCTGATGCACGTAAGAGCTAAAAATAAGCCAGCCATCAAAATAATTACACCTGAATGGGGCCCGATAGGTTTATAAATATTCGAATTGAATGAAAATAGAAAGGATATATCTAGCCATGAGATGATGCTTCCAAAAATCTAGTATATGGTTCGAAGCCATCAAGGTGATGAAAAGGTATCTCATATATATACAAAGGATCAGGTGGTCACTCTTCAATGAGAGCCTTTTTTCCATGATGTTTACTGGATAGGATCCCATGTCAGTAAATTCCAATGACACAATTCATCATCTAAATGATAGGGTAGCTGAGCTAAAAATATTAGTAGGCATCGAAAAACGAGATGCAAGTAGTAGGGTGAATGTGTCTAGAGGTGATACAAATCAAAGCCATGTCATCAACCACATTTGGGTAGTTGGGGTGGCCATACTTCCAAGCAATCCAACATGTTGGTAGACTCTTTGACATAACAACAATCCACTTCTAAGGTAATCATGATTTGATAATTGTAGCATTGTAAAAATTCTATATATACTAAGATGTAGAAGAAAAATAGTTCACTCTTAGGCTTTTACAATTCATTTGTAATGAGGAGATTTTTGCATATCAATACAAAGGGATTGTTGTTTGGATTTTGGTTTATTTCATTTGCAAAACATGTATGTATGATGACTACTTATTTATAATTTAGGCCTATTGGATGCTCATGGGACTTACTCTGAATCCTGAATTTGTGCTCATGTTCATTTATTAATTCTGGAATTTGTAGTTTTGATTAGATATAAAACATTTTGACTAATTATTTTGCAGGTGGTAATCAAAATGGCTAGTCTATTAGGTAATTTTTTTGTTTGGTTATGCAATCTCTAAATATGCATATATTTTGATGTGGCTTAATAAGCACCATTATAAGTTTTGGCTTTAGCTCCTTTTACTTATTTTAGCACCCTTTTCCCTCAAATTTAGGAATAGTTAGTTGGGACTTCAAAGGAACTGATCTACTCCATATATTGACCACTATAGTTTTCATAGCTCCTTGATCATTCAATGTTGGTCAAGGTCTGTGGGTGCAAAACCTTTCCATTAGATAAATTATCTGACCTATAGTTTTTGGCATATCCGATGGGACTCAATGGTACCATGTATAAGATTAATCATAGATTGTTGATGCTTTGATCTATACATAATTTCTATAACCTGGTGACTCCTCTGCATAATGAACCATATGATTGGTTGCATTTGAAATTGAATAGAGCTTTGTGATACTCTATGTTATAACATCAATCTCCAAATTCACTTGGTAAATATATTGTAGACTACATCCTAGATTTTGCTAAGAAATATTTTGCTAAAAGGCATCCTACCATTGTGCTACCAATAATTTTTTGCATGCTTGGTGGGAAATTATGGTCGTACATTTAATATTAATCAGATATTTGTGATGCTCTGATCTATCCACAATTTCTATCACCTAGCTACTCCTTTGCATAAGAAACCATATGATCGGTTGCCTTTATAATTGAACAAAGCCTGATGATACTCTATTTTATGAAATCAATCTCCAAAATCACCTAGCGAATCTATTGTAGACTACATCCCAGATTTTGCTAAGAAAATATTTTGCTAAAAGGCATCCTCCCATCGTGCTACCAATAGTTTTTGGCATGCCTGATGAGACCCTAGGGTCCTATAGTTGGATAATATAAGGATTAGTGATGTCTTCTATTATCAAGTTTCATTTAAATTACCTAACGAATCTACTCATATCTAGAGACCTATATTCTATGACCATTTACCTTTGAAATCTAGATAGAGTTTGGCTATACCCTACATCTAGTTCACCTGGTGACTCTACTAATTCATGATTGATTGTCCTTCTGCATTATTTTCAAAGATTTTTCTCTTGGAGGACTCAAGGTTTTATGAGTAGCCTTGACCTCACTAGTGGAGAATTTATGTTCATTTGATGACTCTAAATCTTTCGAAGCATCAAAACTGTAGCTGCATCAATGGCCCAATTCAAATATCCCTATTAGAATTTTGTAGGTCCTCTAAATATTTAAAATCTTCACAATATTCCCAAAGATACCTTGAATTCTTTGATAACTTTTTTATGGGAAAAGTAAAATTGCATTTTAACATTACCATGATGTTGCTTCCCTAGAAATGATTCATAATATATTGAATAAATATGTAATGCTCAGACTCCTCATTCTCTCTCTCAAAGGAAGGACCTTACTATGGTATAAATCCTTGGAGGATGGAAATATTTGTACATGGGATGATTTGGTGAGAGCACTCATTGACACTTTTGATGATGTAGGAGATCCTTTTTTTATGCTCACTCAGTTCTCATTTATCAAGTGAGTTCCTTAGGAGAGTATAGTCAATTTCAATGTTTGATTCAAAATAACATGGAAAAGAATCCCCTAGGAATTACAACCATCTCTTTTACATGCCTATATTTACTATGTTTGGGCTTTCTACTATGATATACGTATTTTGATTCAACATTTTTGTGAGAAAACATTTCCTCAAATCTTTTGAGAGGATTTTTGATTTGAAAATATATTGATTCAAGTAGAAAAATTGCAACCTAGGGAAAATGTTGTTTCCCTTCAACCTATCATGACTACATATACAGTAGAGCCCCTTGCTAGTACACCTTATCCTCTATTCCATTAAAGGATCAAATATGCTTCATATCAGGTCTTAGAAGGTAATACCCTAACTAATTTTTGAATAAAGCAAGAGCTAAAAATAGGGATTCAATGGCTCAATGAGGGGATTAAAAGTATGGAGAGATAGTTCATAGGAGATAAAAAATATGATCATGATAGCCTCCCACTAAATGTACAAATACTGTAGCAACCTATCCATATTCAACCAAGAGGTTCAGATAGTGGATGTAAACAAGGGAAAAAGAACGGTCAAATAAGAAATCAAGGTATTGATCCAACCATACTGAGCATCGATGGTGATTTCCAAATCAAGAAATGTTGTTGTCCTTACAACCAAAAAAAGGAAAGTCATATAACGAATAATGTGATAGCTTGTAGCACAATGTGGAGCTATGCACAAAAAGAAAACACAAAGCTAGCCACATATCAACAAAAATAAGACACCAATGAAGAGGACAAGAAGTGCTTGCCAAAATCCCTTTCACACACCATATCACTAAGTTAAAAAAAGTTGGTGGTATACAAGGGGTTGTATTTACCAACAACCAACATGTAGCAAAAAACAAAAAACATGGAAGAATTTAATTAATTATTCAAATATTCCCCTCCTAAGTCAACCAAACTGAGGAAATATTTACTAGTATCAGAGAAGGTAGACCTAATAGACCTCTCTATTAAGAAGTATCCAATAATCATCACTTCATAGCAACAAGCAAAGAAACCCTCCATCAACTTTTACGAACATTCTTCCCCATTCTACACATCCCTTTAATTGGGAAAGCACATATTGCATAACTACATGGTGTATCTTGAAGCTCAAATATAAATCATACCATATAAAATGTGCAGGGATTTAGGGTTGAACCTAGGCAAAAAAGAACCTGTGATAATTTGTTTTAGGTAATAATATTTAAAGAATATATGGACATTGCACAAACTCCCAATGCTGATATTTGGGCACCCAGGGCTATTCATTTTCCAAGACATAGAAGTAGTAGATATTCCCTTGCTATTCGGGTTATGTTTGTCAATTTGTAAAATCAATCAAAGGATATATCATTCAAGAATATAGTAAGATAGTAGTTCCATTGGCTAGAGATATTATAACATTACTAAATCAAGGGTTACATCCTTTCTATATCGAGGGTTATCTAGAGAAAAATACCTAACATGTAAATACACCCACATATGAAACAAAAACAAAAATTAAATTATTTATCAATAGAAAGGCCTATTGAATGTAGGTTATCTTACATCTACTCATCCAATGATAATATGCTAGGTAGCATCAAGGTCTAATTTAATTTGGAGAATTACAACACAAATATCTAGGATGTGACAATGAGTGAAGAGCATAGGGTATTAACCATAGGCCAAGTACATTCAAAAAATGCATGCTATTTCCCCCTCTCTTCAGAAGAACCGATATTTAGACATAGGTTTACCAGAATTCAACTAGTTCTATGTTCATCACTATTATCTAGAAAGAAGAATTCCCAAAACTAAGAATTAACCCAAGTTGGAATTTCATTGAAAATTTTAATGAGTTGGAACTATTGTTAGTAGACCATACAAAAAAACTTAAGTTTAGGATCGTTTAGTCAGGTCACTACAAATTTAGGGGATAATT
The DNA here is from genome assembly GCA_028583015.1 of Wollemia nobilis. Classification (NCBI taxonomy): domain Eukaryota; kingdom Viridiplantae; phylum Streptophyta; class Pinopsida; order Araucariales; family Araucariaceae; genus Wollemia; species Wollemia nobilis. The sequence continues at coordinate 1,134,058 of JAQPPZ010000446.1, read as the reverse complement.
GGCACAACATATCTTAAACTAGGCATGGAGCACACCATATTTTTTGTGTAAATAGGTGGTAAATAAACAAATTGATATGATGATCATGTGTTTGTACCAATATAATTTTTTAACTTGTATATAGAACCCAAAGGTGTAATAAGGGGATCATTGCATGATTTTAAAGCTGCAGAAGGATTCATAGGAATTTTGGAACATTAAATTCCATGTGCTACCATTTCGCATATTCAAAACACTTTCTTTCTCTTCATTTTTTCTTCCTCCTTTTCTGTTGTTTTTGTGTTTGACTTTGTAGCCCAATAGACAAGGATAGAATTGCTAGAAAATTTTCTCATTATTTGTAGTAATCAAATGCATGAACAAGAGTAATGAGCCATGCCACTTAGGGAAAAAAAATCTAGGTTGACAAAAAAGAATGTCTAAGGACAATTCGCATAAAGCCAAAATTTTTGAAGAAAAGTGCTCGGTTTGAAGACATGATTTAGGCAAGTACCAGTTGGTAGAGTTATCTCTTTGAGCTCTATATAAGACTGCAAATGCATTATAGATCAAGTATTTATGAAATGAATATGAGTTCAAAAGCACATTTGAGGGTTCTCATAGCTAATGGTGACTTGCATAATAAATTCTTGATGGATTACATAAAAAATAGGAAGAGTCCCAAGGATAACAATTATGCATGACAATCTATTTGTTTTGAAAACAATGGCTAAAAATTACGAAGTATGTTTATGAGAATACAATGCTTCGAGATATCTCATGACATAGAAGATTCGAGCTCCTATTCTATGGAGGTGTACTATGGATCTAGTAGTTTTGATTTTCTCTTTTATTAGATACCCTATCATCACTTTCCCTATTGTGTTTTTTTTTCATTTTATTTTTATTATTTGGTTGTGGTTCATAGGATTACTGTGTCAATAACTCCTGGTGTTGATGGCACTTTTAACCCTCCTACTTCTACCTCATGTGTTCCTTCTTCCCTCTATTTAATTTTCTTCATGCTCCTTCCTCTGTCTTTCAGGTGCTTGGTCTTCCTTCTATTTGCCATCATGTTCCATCATGTTTTGTAAATAACTTCCACCACATTGTCCACCACCCACTTTTACTTTGCACCTATTTTGGATATTTTTGCTTTCTCATTCCTCTCAGTTCTTTCTTCCTTTTCCCTTTCATCAAGAAGTGTTAAGTTTAAAATTTTGACCTCCTGGATTCCTTGTTTTTTCAAAGCAAAAATCCCCTATGAGTTGCCAAGAATGTGGGTAATTTTTGTATCTACCCATGTCTATCTATATCCATATATATATTAGGTTTATTTTATTACATAAAACTAGATATTACCAAAAAAATTGTCAACACAGTCCTGGAAGCCCTACCAAAAGCAAAGCAAAGAAAAGTGAAAAGGCTGTAAAGAGGTTAGCCTTCAAACTTGCTCAAGCATCCTTGCTTAACTGGGACCCAAAGTAGAGATAAAGGCTAGGCATGTTGCATGAAGATAGAAATAGCTATGATATAAAGGCCCACTCACATTCACCAAGGTTCTAGAAGGTGACTAAGGCAAATTGACTAAGGCATAAAGGTGTCAAAACTATGGTACCCAAATTAAGCATTTAGAAATGCATGATTATTCCTATTGTTGAAAGATAAACTCCAACAAAGATAGCTATCTCTATAAGACATTGAAAGGTTAACACCTGACTAGAACCCCAGGGTGGCACAAATTTCCTGTTCACTAACCAAAAGCTGATAAGAGTAAAATCAAGAAAATGGCTAAGTTAGGCGTACATTGGAAGATTTGTGCTGAGGTTGAAACCCAAATAAATAGTTAATATCCATCATGCTATTGGGATAGTGAAACACATAAGTTTAGAGAATATTGGAATAATTGTACCCAGTTGGAACCCAATGGGATCCCAAATACTTGACCTTCACCATGGTAAAAAAATGACTAAGTCTTCAAGGTGCTGAAATAATTATGCCTAGCCAAAATTGGACATGGTCTCAAACCTCTATCCAATATTTGGTAACTCAGGGGAAATATGGGATCCAAAGGATCAGAGGGCATTGGAAGATTCATACTCAATCAAAACTAGATCAGTGTTCAAAGGCCTAATGCACACAGGAGTAGAAAATGATCTAGGCATTGGAAAAATTGCACCTAGACGAGGCTCGCCAGGGCTATATAGATCTAGCCTAAAAAAAAATAGAAAGAAGATATCCAACTAAGATATGAAGCTATCGAAAGGCTAGTAGATGGTTGAAAGCCATCAAGGTGATGAAAATTTGTCTCATAGGTTTGTAGAGAATTAGGTGGTTACTCTCCAATGAGAGCCTTTTTCCCATGATGTTTACTGGATAGGATCCCATGTTAGAGAATATGAAAGGCACAGGTCATCATCCAAATGATAAGATGACTAAGATGAAAATGTTAGTAGGCATCGATGGACCAGATGCAAGTAGTAGGATGAATGTGACTAGACATGATATAGATCCAAGCCATGTCATCAACCATATTCAAGTGGTTGGGGCGGCTATAATTCCAAGCAGTATGATAGGCTAGTAGACTCTTTGGCATAACAAGAATCCACTTCTAAGGTAATCCTGATTTGATAACTATAGAATTGTAAATAGTCTATATATTCTAAGGATGTGAAAGAAAAATAGGTCAACTCTTAGAATTTTATAATTTATTTGTATTGAGGAGATTTTTTGCATATCTATACAAAGGGGTTGATGTTTGGCTTCTGGTTTATTTCATTTGCAAAAAATTTCAGTATGATGACTACTTATCTCTAATTTAGGCCTATTGAATGCTCATGGGACTTACTTTGAATCTTGAATTTATGCTCATGTTTATTTATGGGTTTTGGAATTTGTAGTTTTGATTAGATACAAAACATTATGGCTATTTTTTTTTGCGGGTGGTAATCAAACTGGCTAGTTTTTTAGGTAATTTCTTATTTTGGTTATGTAATCTAAAGATATGCATGTCTTTTATGTGGCTTAATATGCACCATTATAAGTTCTAGCTTTAGCTCCTTTTGTTTCTTTTAACACCATTTCCCCCACATTTAGGAATAGTTAGATGGGACTTCAAAGGAACCAACCTACTTTGGAGATTGATCACTATAGATTTTATAGTTCCCTGATCATTCAATGTTGGTCAAGGTCTATGGGTGCATAACCTTTCCATCAAATAGATTCTCCAACCAATAGTGGGTCAATTTTTTGTGTCTACATTTTTCCCCCTCTTTGATGTATTTTCGTCGTAATAAATGCATCAAATAAAGGTGTAGATGCCTATGGGTGAAGGGCGATAAGAAGAAAAAGAGTGGCTAGGTTAGAAGAAAGGAGTGGTGTAAAAATAGTGTTATTCTAGATACTTTATTATTTTACTTGCAAATTGAGGTATTAGAATCATTAATATCTTTCAGGCTAGGGTTCCCCTCAAGTTTTGGAAGGAATATTAAATTCCTAATCAAACTCAAAATGGAAGACTCAGAAGAAAGAGGAAAGAGCGAAAATAGAAATAAAAGAGGAAAGAAAATGAGAAGAAGAAAACAAGCAACAAGAAAACGTGAGTGTGTGCACATGTGATTGTTGTTATTATATATATATATACATACATATATATATATATATATATATATATATATGTATGTATATATATATATATATATATATATATATATATAGGACAAAAAATAAGGGTGAAGTTCTACAACTTTAAGTATTAATTATTCTTTCAAATTGACATACTGTTATATTCTCCAATCATAACCAATAGAATAATAAACCGTCTAGATTTCTAAGATCAATTTATTATCTAGCAAGGGGTGAAATAAGTTTATGAAATACACCAAACACTCTCTCAAGATAGTTTAATCATTCTAAAGTTTCAATATTGTTGGGATGTTTTTTCCAGTAGCTAAGCTCAAGCAGTAAAATGAGATCTAGTAGAAAAGAACTAAATTTTAGAATGAATAAACTTCAATTAAGCTCTCCACATAACATCAACAACATATTGAAATTGATCAAATTCATAACAATTATTATCATATACATTTCAATGAAAAAAAGAATAAGGAAATAAAGCATCGTCAAAACTTAAGAAGTGGATTAAACACCTGGCTATGCCACTTCAAAGTAACAACAATGCAAAATATCCCATGTCGACAATAAATGAATTATCTAGAAAAATAGTTTTCAAAAAATACTTCTATTATAAATTCTTGCATCCCTTTCTTTACATTCAATGAGAGTATATATAGACTCAGGACATGCCCTGATCCTTTTTTTTAAATATCAAGCTTCCAATAAAGCATATTTTAATATATAGACTTAGGACATATTTTAATAGAGTTGCAGTCAACCCAAACTACTCCCCAAAATCTGCCTAAATATCCTACTGTAAATGGTGAAGATATAATATGATCTTATCTCCATCAAATGGCACTGCGTGCCGATGTTTTCACTTTCTATCCAATTGCAGACATATCTCATTAAATGGAAATTACCTTAGCCATGCCTCATAAAGCATTCATCTACAAAATCTGGGTGGATCATTAATTTCCCACATCTTCTATCTCTCCATGGTTGTACTTTGTCTTGTTTGCATTGAAGTCCCCTTTCTGTGATTACATCTGCAATATTAAATGCGATCACTAGTAAATTTCTATAAAAAGTTAAAAAGGTAAAGGTTAGAACATTAACAATAATATTAATTTAATTATTTTAATTTTCCTAAGGTTACAAACTTTAATTAATTTTTAAATTTTCAAAATTTCTTTTAAGGTTGCAACAAAATATTTTCTAGGATTAAAAATCATGTTGTTCTGGAACTACACCATTTCTCATTGCTAGGGAATCAATCTGGGTAGCCTTTAATCACCAAGCTTAATTTCCAAATGATGAATTTTAAATTACCAATTGTCAAAGATTCACTTCCATTATCGGGGCTTGAATTTTAATTATCAAAACTCATTTTCCAACTTGACATGCTTTATTTCCATGGGTATAGTTTTAGATTTCTTCATTGACGTTGGCCTCCCAAAAGTTTGGCATTCTTTTAAACTTAGAAAATTTTAATATTTCTAACAATGAGCATGGGTGGGGTTTCAAGATATCACTTTTTCACCAATGTCTCAGATTTTCACCAATGTGAGTGGGAGAAATTTTGGGATGCTCATTCCTTGTGATGGAGTCCCATTTTACTGATAATAAGGTTGGGCAAACTTTTAGGATATCGCTTTCTTCCATCAATACCCATTTTTCTACCCAAGCTCTTAGGAAATTTTTCATTTCTCAAAGCCATTGGGTAAGGTTTTGGGATGCTACTTCTTTTCGATGATGTCCCATATTTCTACCCATAAGGTTGGGTGTGGTTTCGGGTCTCATTTTATTCGATAATGTTCCATATTTTTGCCCAAGCTCTTAGCCAAATTTTATTTATCTCTAAGTGGTAGGCTTTTACGACTCTCACTTCTTGCGATGGCATTCCATTTTTTTGCCAAGTTTCTTTCCTTTTTTGAGTGGCGAGGTTTCAAGTTTTAAATTTGATGTTATCCTCTCTAAAATCTAGACATTCCTTTTGTACTTAGCACATTTTAATATTTTTGACAATGAGAATGACAAGGTTTCAAGAGCGTATTTTTTTATAATGTCCAATATTTCCACCCACAAGGTTGGGTGAGGTTTCGGGATCTCATTTTATCTAAAAATATCCCATATTTCCACCCAAGATCTTCTTTCGACCTTGCTAATTTTTTTAGGTTTATCCATTTTCCATCTTGTTTCACGATGAGGTTTTGGGACTCCATCGGGTGCGATGGCATCCCATTTTTTTGCCCAATTTTTACACTTAGCATTTTTGCACACCTTAGTGGCAGGATTTTGGAATTCCACAAAATTTTTATGGCATCCCATTTTTTTCCCTTGCTTATTTCTACTTTGTTGAGTGGCGGACTTTCAAGATTCCATTGGGTGGAATGGCATCCCATTTTTCTGCCCACTCTCATACTTAGAGAATTTTCCTTTTGGTATTGTTCATTAATTTCAAAGACCTTAAACCTCTTGTATTTTCATTCTAATGGCCTATGAAGGATTCTCATTACCCAAAAATGAATATCAAGACTGGAAAACAAATTAAAAAATACCCATAAGTGATTTTCGTGAAGTGTAAAAAAATATGATGAAAATAAAAGTACCCATATTTTGATAAAACTTTATATGCATCTAAATGATCCAAATGGGTATCCAAATCCACTAATATAATAAAAAAATCACTACAAATCAAGGTATATTGTATTTAGAATTTTACTAGCTATAGCAAAAAAATGCTATTTTTAGAAGGAAAATCTAATCTAAAACCCTACAAATATAGTACCATTTAAAAGCGAAACTCGATATATTTCCTCTAGAATTTGAATCACCTCAAACATATTCTTCTATCAAAAGTTATGATGATTTCATATTTGAAGTAAACATAGGGCAAGATAAAGAAAAATTGATTCCTCTAGAATTTGAATCACCTCAAATGGATCCTTCTATCAAAAGTTATGATGATTTCAAATTTGAAGTAAATTTAGGGCAAGATGAAAAATTTCAAAGAACCCTAAAAATTGATTTTAATTATTTATAGACCTTAGGAAAACTATTAAAAATCAAATTTTCTGAAACATTTAATCTAAAATAATACCATTGACACACAAATATTCCAAAAAATTCAATTCAAATCAATATTCTAGGCAAGCATTATTGACACCTTGATGTAGGCAAAATTTAGGATCTTGACACAAAAAAAAAATTGGATTTAAAACTAGAAAACTTCATGAGGGTCCCCTCGAAAAATAAAATTTAATTATTAATGATCATAATATTATTATGCATGGGGTGTGTTGCTTCTCAACAAATGGTGACATCTATGGGGAAATAGTAGCACTATTTGGAACCTAGAACTCTAGTTTTTAAAATAGTCTAAATTATGCACAACACTTTGCTGCAAGGATTTTCAAAATATTTTAACTAATATCTGCCAGTCCGTCAAAATTTCGTAAGGACATACTGGTTGAATCACTCAAATAAAAATATGATGTGTGATTATGAGTGCATAAATCCTTCCTCCAAAGATAGACATGGCTTAGAATTATTATGTAGGATTAATTAGGTTGTTTGGACTGCATAGGGTTATTCAAGCAGAGCTCCATCGCTAGTTTAGAATTTAAAGCCCCACTAGAGTTACTATTATCTTTCTAAGACCTTAGTTCACAACCATGGAGTGTTTATAGCCCTGGTGAAAATATCTAAAATTCATATTTTAGAAATCTCGACTATCTTATTTTATTATGAAACTCTCTCTTTTTTCTCTTTTTTTATAGAACTCTTTTTTTTTTAGCAACAAACAGATAGCCAAGAAGTATTACTAGAGGTTAAAAAGTTGCATTTGCCCTGATGTTTTATTAACCAAATAATCGATCAACTAACCATTTTAGATTAGGCACAAATAGCCTCTTTGGAGTGATTAAAATAATTTTTTTGGATCAAAGTTTTCCTATTATGACTAACTTTTTTTGGATTCCCTGGGAGTTCTTCAACAAAAGAACATAATAGTTCCTTTTATAATTAAAATAATTGTGGTAGGCAAGGTACATAATCTAAACTATCTCTCTGTTGTCATTATAGATAACAAGCATTACCACACTTTCCCTACTTGGAAGATCTTTTCAAAATCACCCTACTTTAAACTATGAAATCGAGACAAAGACCCAAAAGAGGAAATAAAAGGAAATCAAAGAAAACCATAACCAACTTAATACCAATAAAATAGACTAAACATGTATTGATTCATTTTATTTTTACATTAATATATACATATGTACAAATATCCATACAATTACTCAAACGATGTAGTAGATGGAACAACAGGAAAATAATATTTCAGATATTGACCATTGACAAGGTACGTTTAGAAAATTACCTTCTAGGTCTTGTAGATAGTATGCATTATTACCCAAAATATTTATGATTTGGTATGGTCCTATCCACAAAGGCTACAACTTTGTGTGTTTACCTTTCTTTTCATGGATTTTTTCCCATAGAAGCACCATGTATGCAAGTTTGAAGGCCTTCACTTTTGTTCTTTTATCAAACCAACGCTTGACTATCTCCTAATGCCGACTGAAATGCTCCAAAGCCTAAAGCATTTCATCATGTAAACTAATCAAGTCTAATATATTAACTTCTATATCTACACGATCATTAAAATAATCTAAATCAAACTGATAAGTAGGCATCTTAATTGAAATTGGAACTATTGATTTAGTTCCATATAGTAAAGTAAAGGGTAAATTTTTAAGAGCTTCTTTATGTTGTATCCTATCATCCCATGACACATACTTTAGTAATATATGCCATTGTTTGGTTTTGTCTACAACAAAATTATTAATGTCATTTATCAAATTTCTATTCATGGATTCAGCCAACCCATTTCCTTGGGGATAATAGTTGGATGAAAATTTAAGAACAATACTCTTCTGGTATGTCCACTCTATAAATTCTAGTGATTGAAATGTTGGTCCATTATCATAAACTAAATTTAAAGGAACTCTAAATCTGGCTATGATATTTTCTTCCATAAATTTGATCACCTCATGGGTTGTACTCCTCATTGTGGCTATTGATTCAGCCCATAGCATATAATAATCAGTGGTTGTTAATACATATTTGTGCCCTATTGATCAATTTGGGTTCATCACACTCACAAAATCAAGTCCCCATTGCATGAAAGTTTTTTCTATTACAAAAAGTTGCAATGGTAGAGCTTGATTAGATTGCTTGGCTGCAAATATCTGATATTGGTGATAAGTTATCACATGATGATGTGTGTCTTTAAACAATGTAGGCCAGTAGTAGCCTGCTCTTAATATTTTGTGCACAATAGCCAAACTAAAGGATTTACTACCCCTATCTTCTTGTGAAAACTAGAAATGACTTCATTCACCTCATCCTAAGCAATACATATTAAGAATATACCAACATAATTTTCCCTATATAATTTATTGGTAGAAATAGATTATATGACATCATTTGGATCATGTAAATGTACCTTCCTAGGTACATACTTAAGACATTAGATTACTTTAGGGGGAAGTTATCTAGTTACTTCATGCAATTTAATAAATGCACAAGTGTCAATGTGCAAGTTGTATATGTGCAATTTTCCCCTTGTATAACTAGGTAGAGTGTTGGTCAATGAACCTATCTTCTTATATAAAAATACCTCATTGTAACAAGTATATATACAGAAACATATAGATAGATAGTTAGTAGCTTAGAATTGTATGGATCACCATATATTGGTGATAGGTGCAATGTAGTCCAGTGGCTTTGTTAGTGGAGTGTTCATTTCCTCCATAGATACATTGTATTCATTTATGTCATTTCTATTTATATCATATTTCAATCATCTTGCATATTTACTTTCTTTCATATTATTTTACATCTTGTTATTGTTATCTCCCATTACACACTATATCAAAATCTAACAATGGTATCAAAGCTATAGTAGATCTAGCTACAATAGATCTAGCCATGGTAGATCAATAAGAAAACCACCATTATCATTGAGCTTGAGTTTTTTGTCAACCTAATGCACTACTGGACCAGTTATTATCAAAAAATCTCAGAAGAGTCGAGGTGGTAGAATTAGGGAGATCCACTAGTGAGGATTGAGATTAAATTAAGAGTATTTCCATAAAGTTGCAGGAAAACTTGTGAAGACTAGGAATTAGCATTCAATCCACTAGATTGACAAATCAACTAGTGAATATCATTTAATATATCTGGAATTTATTAACTATTGCCCAAAGTTTCTTTTGTTGTAGAAAAAAAATTATCATATGATTGGGAATCGTCCTACAATAGAAAGCTAGGAGACTCCAACTTCATTTCTTGAAGGTCAGTGTGCCTTCATAGTGCAGATATTAGTTCCTTGTGTAAGAAAAGAATACAATGAAAGAAGACTTATGGATAAGAGTCATGGTGAAGCTAGGATACTGGAGATCTCCATTGCTAGATTGAGAACTTCATAGAAGAAGAAAAGACCATAGTAACCTTGATCCAAAAAATAAGGCCATAGAAGCCTTGATCCAAAAGAGAAGGCCATAGAATCCTTGTTCCATAATAAAATGCCATAGAATCCTTGATGTTGAAGAGAAGACCACAAAATCCTTGATACTAAAAAATGCCATAGGAGCCTTGATATTAAAAAGGGGCACAGAAGCCTTAATCCTAAAGAATACTCCAGATGAGAGTATATGATTTAGAAGCAGATTAAAGATTTTAGTACGAACACTTTTTTACAGGGAAAGGAGATTCAGTGAGTTGGGAAACTTCCTAAAAAAATGTTAGGAAGAGTATCTTCTTAAGAATCAATTGAGCACCTAAAGTAAAACTGAATATAAAGAGATCAGGAGAAGATATCATTGAAGAACTTCTAATATTGGAAGAACAAGAAGGACTAGAAGAGTCCTATTTGAATCTAGAAGCAACATAATTAGAAGATCCAGAAATAGATCTCACCACCAACACTTCTAGGAGTAGAAGGACCTTTCAAGGAAGACCTAAAGAAGCTACAAGACCTTGGGGAGGTCTCAAAAAGCATCCAGTAAAAGGTATGGAGAGCCTTACTAAAAAAATCATCAAAGGAGGACTCATAAGAGAAATTCACTGTAGAAGATAGTCAAATATTTGGGACAATTGTTGCCATTTGATAACAAGCCCAAAAGAAGAATAATTTGGCAAGTATCAAATCCTAGAAGATCTTGCTTGAAGTTAGAATTTGATTTAAATATATAAGAAGCTTGCCAAAGCGAGAGACTTGGAGATTACCTCTCACAATAAGAAGGGATCGTTTGCTAAGATAAAGACTTCAAAAGCATCTGCTGCAAAAAGGAAGAGACTACAAGAGGAGAACAAGCTCCTAGTCTCATGAAAGTAAATTTGAGACCACTTTTTGGTGAAGAAAAAACTAAGCAACAAGATCCTACTCGAAGCAACAACCTAGTGATCTAAAAAACTAACATCCTCTACAAGATCAACATCCTCCACAAAAGCAGTGAAGGAGCTACAAAAGCTTTCAAAAAAGTAAGAAACTATTGGTGCAAGTAGATTCATTAATTGGATTACTTATCAAATTTGTTAAGTAATCAAATTTGGATTACTTATATTATTTGGATTAAATATGCAAGAAGGAAAATTGGATTATAGTCTTCAAAAATGCAAAAAGAGAAAAGTTCCTTTTATGGTTCATTTGCACATTAGTTAGGAGTTTATTAGATTATAAAATTACAACTACATCTATCAACTACCTATAATCTACTTTAGAGAAATAAAATAAGACTAAGTCCTGCAATATTAATTGCAACAAATTGCAAAATAATTATTGAAGATTTATTTCAAATTATTCTTGATTAGTTGCAGTAAATTGATTAAGTGCACTTATAAGTTAAATCATTAAAAATGGCTATTTTGGTGGGTGAAAGAAAATTATGAACGCTAATGCTAAAAAATGAGGAAAACCTCAAACCATCATGCCTTTAGAGGAGGCTACTAGGTGCAGAAGGAAGATAGAGGGAAATACGAAGAAAATTTTAGGATGGCTTTGGGGAGAAACCATTATCCCTTTGCAAGGGGTTGTTGGGTGCAGAAGGAATCTGGAGGAAAAAGGAGAATATTTTAGGATGGCTTTGGGGAGAAACCATTATGTCTTTGGAGGAGATTGGTGGGTACGGAAGGAAGTTGGAGGGAAAATAAGGAATTTTTTTTAGGAAGACTTGGAGGAGAAGTTGGATGGGAAAGAAGGAGAAGATTTGTTGAGAAAATTTAAAGGTTGGTATTTTACTTCTTTCATTCTGTATTGTATCTCTGAAGCACCTACATTGAAATGGGTTTCGCTTATTCAACCTCCCTTGGTTGAAAAGGTTATTAAAAACAATAGTTTATGTATTTTTATATTAGCAGATTTTTTTTTACATTCCCAAGAAAATAATATGTGATTATAGTGGTTTAAAATCATAGTTTATGCATTTTTATATTCATATATATTTTTTTACATTCCCAAGAAAAGAATATGGGATTATAGTGGTTTAAAATCATAGTTTATGCATTTTTATATTCACATATTTTGTTTTACATTCTAGGAAAAGAATATGGGGTTATATTGGTTTAAAATAATAGTTATGCATTTTTAAATTGGCAAAATTTGTTTTACATTCCCAAGAAAAGAATATAGGATTATAGTGGTTTAAAACTATAGTTTATACTTTTTTTATATTCGTAGATTTTTGTTTTACATTCCTAGGAAAAGAATATGAGATTGTAGTCATTTAAAATCATAGTTTATGCATTTTTATATTCACATATTTTGTTTTACATTCCCAATAAAAAAAAATGGGATTATATTGGTTTAAAAACAATAGTTTGTGCATTTTTATATTCATAGATTTTGTTTCACATTCCTAGGAAAAGAATATGAGATTATAGTGGTTTAAAATCATAGTTTATGCATTTTTATATTTACATAGTTTGTTTTACATTCTGAGGAAGAGAATATGGATTTATAGTGGTTTAAAAACCATAGTTTATATATTTTATATTCAAAGATTTTGTTTTACATTCCCAGGAAAATAATGTGGGATTATAGTCGTTTAAAATTATAGCTATGAATTTTTATATTAGCATAATTTGTTTTACATTCCCACAAAAATAATATGGGATTATAGTGGTTTAAAAACCATAGTGTTGGCTCGGTTTTCATGCACACCTTGTGAAGAGTAAATAGAAAACACAAGTAACATTTAAATGAGAATAAATTCCCTCTCACTTTAGGATCTTGCTAGATATCCAAGGTGTGAGTTACAGGGTCAGGTCAACCGTCTTCGCTCTTTTCCACTTTTAAAATAGTTTTCAATGGATTGTTTGTTTTACCTACAATGGGTTCAACCTCCATTCATTTTTGTTTGGTTCATAAATCATATTTGCATTTGTAAATATATCTAGCTCTTTGAATTTTAGCAGATTAAAAGAATAAAGAATTTTAAAGAACATAAAAATGGATCACTTCGAAATAAAAACAGAGAAAGTAAGGTAGGACAAAAAGAAGGGTGAAATTCTACAACTTTAACTATTAATTATTCTTTCAACTTGGCATACTATTATGTTATCCAATCATAAACAATAGAATAATAAATCATCTATCTTTCTAAGATCGATTTATTATCTAGCAAGGGGTGAAACAAGTTTATGGAACAAACCAAACACTCTCTCAAGATAGTTTAATCATTCTAAAGTTTTAATCTTGTTGGGATATTTTTCTAGTAGCTCAACTCACGTAGCAAAACCAGAGCTAGTAGAAAAAGAACTAAATTTCAGAATGAATAAAATTCAATTAAGCTCTCCACATAAAATCAACAACATACTGAAATCAATCAAATTCATAACAATTATTATCACATATATTTCAATGAAAACAAGAATAGGGAAAGAAAGCATCATCAAAACTCAAGAATTAGATTAAGCGCTTGGATACGCCACTTCAGAGTAACAACACTACAAAAGATCCCATTTCAACAACAAATGAATTCTCCGAAAAAATAGTTTTCAAAAAATACTTCTATTATAAATTCTTGCATCCCTTTTTTTACATTCAATGGGAGTATATATAGAATCTGGACATGCCCTGATCCTTTTTTAAAAATATTAAGCTCCCAATCAAGCAAAAATAATTTAAAATCCCACTATAGGGCTTCCGCAAAATAGAAAAACATATTTTAATAGAGTCGTAGTCAACCCAAACTACTCCCCAAAATATCCTACCATAAATGGTGAAGATATAATTTGATCTTATCTCCATCAAATGGCAATGCGTACCGATGTTTTCACTTTCTAGCCAATTGCAGGCATGTCTCAATAAATGGGCATTACCTTAGCCATGCCTCATAGAGCCTTCATCTTCAAAATCTGGGTGGATCATTGATTTCCCACGTCTTCTATCTCTCCATGGTTGTACTTTGTCTTGTTTGCATGGAAGTCCCCTTTTTGTCATTACATTTGTAATATTAAATGCGAACACCAATAAATTTCTATAAAAATTAAAAAAAGGTAAAGGTTAGAACATTAACAATAATATTAATTTAATTATTTTAATTTTCCTAAGATTACAAACTTTAATAAATTTTTAATTTTCAAATTTTCTTTTAAGGTTGCAACAAAATATTTTCCAGGATTTAAATCCATGTTGTTCTGGCATTACACCATTGCTCATTGCTAGGAAATCAATCCGGGTAGCCTTTAATCACCAAGCTTAATTTCCAAATGATGAATTTTAAATTACCAATTACCAAAGCTTCACTTCCATTATCGGGTCTTGAATTTTAATTACTAAAAGTCATTTTCCAACTTGACATGATTTATTTCTATGGGCAGAGTTTTAGGTTTATTCATTGACATTGGCCTCCCAAAAGTTTGGCATTCTTTTAAACTTAGAAAATTTTAATATTTTTGACAATGAGCATGGGTAGGGTTTCGGGATATCATTTTTTCACCAATGTGAGTGGAAGGACTTTAAGGATGCTCATTCCTTGTGATGGAGTTCCATTTTACTGATAATAAGGTTAGGCGGACTTTCAAGATATCATTATTTTCCATCAATGCACATTTTTCTACCCAAGCTCGCTCTTACTTAATTTTTAATTTCTCAAAGCCATCGGGTGAGGTTTTAGGATGTTACTTCTTTTCGATGATGTCCCATATTTATTCCCACAAGGTTGGATGTAGTTTCGGGTCTCATTTTATCCGATAATATCCCATATTTCTGCCCAATATCTTAGCCAAATTTTCTCTATCTCTAAGTGGCATGATTTCGGGACTCTCACTTCTTGCGATGACATTCCACTTTTTTGCCAAGTTTCTTTCCTTTTTTGAGTGGTGGGGTTTCAGATTTTAAATTTGATATTATCCTCCCTAAAATCCCGATATTCCTTTTATACTTAGCACATTTTAATATTTCTGACAACGAGAATGGCTGGGTTTCAAGAGCATATTTTTTTATAATATCCAAAATTTCCTCCCACAAAGTTGGGCGAGTTTTCGGGATCTCATTTTATCTAACAATATTCTATATTTCCACCCAAGATCTTCTTTCGACCCTACTAATTTTTTTAGATTTCTCTATTTTCCATCTTGTTGCAGGATGAGGTTTTGGGACTCCATCGGGTGCGATGGCATCCCATTTTTTTGCCCAATTTTTACACTTAGCATTTTTTCACACATTAGTGGTGGGATTTTGGGATTCCATAAAAGTACATGGCATCCCATTTTTTTGCCCTTGTTCTTTCTACTTTGTTGAGTGGCGGACTTTCAAGATTCCATTGGGTGCAATCGCATCCCATTTTTTTGCCCACTCTCATACTTAGAGAATTTTTCTTTTGGTAATATTCATTGATTTCAAAGACCTTCAACCTTATGTATTTGTATTCTAATGGCCTGTGAAGGATTCTCATTACCCAAAAATGAATTTCAAGGTTGGAAAACAAATTAAAAATCACCTAGAAGTGATTTTGTGAAGTGTAAAAAATATGATGAAAATAAAAGTGCCCATATTTTGATAAAAATTTATATGCATCTAAATGAGCCAAATGGGTATCCAAATCCACTAAGATAATAAAAATATTCACTTCAAATCAAGAGATATTATATTTAAGCATTTACTAGCTATAGCAAGAAACTGCTATTTTTAGAAGACATTTCTCATCTAAAACCCTATAAATATAGTTCCATTTAAAAGAGAAGCTCAAGATATTTCCTCTAGAATTTGAATCACCTCAAACAGATCCTTCTATCAAAAGTTATGATGATTTCAAATTTTAAGTAAACTTAGGGCAAGATGAAGAAAAAATGATTCCTCTAGAATTTGAATCACCTCAAACGGATCCTTCTATCAAAATTTACGATGGTTTAAAATTTGAAGTAAACTTAGAGAAATATGAAGAATTTCATGGAACCTTTAAAATTGATTTTAATTATTTTTAAACCTTAGGAAAACCATTGAAAATCATTTTTTCTGAAACATTTAGTCTAAAATAATACCATTGACTCACAAACATTCCAAAAAAATCAATTCAAATCAATATTCCAGGTAAGCATTATTGACACCTTGATGTAGGCAAAATTTAGGATCTTGACACAAACAAAGTTTGGATTAAAAACCAAAAAACTTCATGAGGGTGCCCTCAAAAAATAAAATTTAATTATTAATGATCATAATTTTATTATTACTGGGGTGTGTTGCTTCTCAAAAAATGGTGACATTTACGGGGAAATAATAGCACTATTTGAAACCTAGAACTCTAGTTTCTAAAATAGTCTAAATTATGCACAACACTTTGCTACAAGGATTTTTTAAATATTTTAACTACTATCTGCCAGTCCGTCAAAATTTCCCAGGGACATACTGGTTGAATCACTTAAAAAAAAAATATGATGTGTTATTATGAGTGCATAAATCCTTTCTCCAAAGATAGCCATGGCTTAGAATTATTACTAAGGATTAATCAGGTTGTTTGGATTGCACAGGGTTATTCAAGTAGAGCTCCATTGCTAGTTTAGCATTTAAAGCCCTGACAGAGTTACTCTTAGCTTTCTAAGACCTTGGTTCACAACCATGGAGTGTTTATAGCCATGGTGAATATGTCTAAAATTCCTCTTTTACAAATCTCGACTATATTATTTTATTATGAAACTCTCTCTTTCTTATATTTTTTTTTATATAGAATTGTCTTTTTTTTAGCAACGAACAAATAACCAGGAAGTCTTACTAGAGGTTCAAAAGTTGCATTTGCCCTGATGTTTTATTAACCAAGTAGTCGATCAACTAACCATTTTAACTCAGGTACCAATAGCCTCTTTGCACATTAAAATAAATTTTGTGGATCAAAGTTTTCCTCTTATGACTAATTTTTTTTGGATTCCTTGGGAGTTCTTCAGCCAAACAACATAACAATTCCTTTTATAATTAAAATAAGTACGATAGACAAGGTACAAAATCTAAACTATCTCTCTGCTATCATTCTAGATAACAAGCATTACCACTCTTTCCCTACTTAGAAGATATTTTTAAAATCACCCTACTTTAAACTTTGAAACCGAGACAAAGACCCAAAAGAGGAAAGAAAAGGAAATCAAATAAAACCATAACCAACTTAATGTCGATAAAATAGACTAAATATGTATTGATTCATTTTATTTTTATATTAATATATACATATGTACAAAGGTCCATATAATTACTCAAACGATGTAGTAGATGGAACAATAGGAAAATAATGTTTTAGATATTGACCATTGACAAGGTAAGTTTAGAAAATTACCTTCTAGATCTTGTAGATGAAATGCATTATTATCCAAAAATTTTAT
This sequence comes from Wollemia nobilis, assembly GCA_028583015.1. Classification (NCBI taxonomy): domain Eukaryota; kingdom Viridiplantae; phylum Streptophyta; class Pinopsida; order Araucariales; family Araucariaceae; genus Wollemia; species Wollemia nobilis. The sequence continues at coordinate 1,116,589 of JAQPPZ010000446.1, read as the reverse complement.
GATCTGGTATGGTCCTATTCACAAAGGCTACAACTTGGTGTGTTTACCTTTATTTTCATGTATTTTATCCCATAGAAGCACCAGGTTTGCAAGTTTGAAGGCCTTCACTTTTTCTCTTTTATCAAACCAATGCTTGACTAACTCACAATGCCAACTGAAATGCTCCAATGCCTAAAGCCTTTCATTGTGTAAACTAATCAAGTCTAATACATTAACTTATGCATCTACAAGATCATTAAAATAATCTAAATCAAACTGGTAAGTAGGCATCTTAATTGAAATTGGAACTATTGATTTAGTTTCATATAGTAAAGCAAAGGATGAAATTTTAGGAGCTTCTTTATGTCTTATCCTATCAACCCATAGCACATACTTCAGTAATATATGCCATTGTCTGGTTTTGTCTACAAAAAACTTCTTAATGGTATTTATCAAATTTTTATTCATGGATTCAACTAACCCATTTCCTTAGGGATAATAGTTGGATGAAAATTTAAGAACTATCCCCTTCTGGTATGTCCCCTCTACAAATTCTAGTGATTGAAAAGTTTTTCCATTATCATAAACCGAATTTAAAGGAACTATAAATTTGGTTATGATATTTTCTTTCATAAATTTGATCACCTCATGGGTTGCACTCCTAATTGTGGATACTACTTCATCCCATTGCGTACAATAATCAGTGGTTGTTAATACATATTTGTGCCATATTGATGAATTTGGGTTCATCATACCCACAAAATCAAGTCCCCATTGCATGAAAGGTTTTTCTATTACAATAAATTGTAATGGTAGAGCTTGATTAGCCTGTTTGGATACAAAAATATAATATTGGTGATAAGTTCTCACATGATGATGTGTGTCTTTAAATAATGTAGGCTAGTAGTATCCTGCTCTTAATATTTTGTGTGCAGTAGCCAAACCTAAAGGATTTCCTACTCCTATCTTCTTGTGAAAATTAGAAATGACTTCATTCACCTCATACTAAGCAATACATCTTAAGAATATGCCAAAATAATTTTCTCTATATAATTTACTATTAGAAATAGATTATATTACATCATTTGGGATCATGTAAATGTACCTTCCTAGGTACATACTTAGGACATTAGATTACTTTAGGGGAAAGTTATCTAGTTACTTCATGCAATGTAATAAATGCACAAGTGTCAATGTGCAAGTTGTATATGTGCAAGTTGTCCCTTGTACAACTAGGTAGAGTGTTGGCCAAGGAACCTATCTTCCTATATAAAAAGGCCTCATTGTAACAAGCAGATATACAAAAACATATAGATAGATAGGTAGTAGCTTAGTGTTGTGTGGATCACCATATATTGGTGATGGGTGCAATGTAGTCCAGTAGCTTTGTTAATGGAGTGTTCATTTCCTCCATAGCTACATTGTATTCATTTTTATCATTTCTATTTATAGCATATTTTAGTCATCTTGTAGATTTACTTTCTTTCATATTATTTTGCATCTTGTGATTGCTATCTCCCATTGCACACTACATCAAAATCTAACAATGGTATCAAAGCTATGGTAGATCTAGCTACAATAGATCTAGCCATGATAGATCAATAGGAAAACCACCATTATCATTGAGCCTGAGTTTTTTGTCAACCTGATGCACTGTTGGACCAACCACTATCAAAAAATCTCAGAAGAGCCGAGGTGGTAGAATTAGGGAGAGCCACAAGTGAGGACTGAGATTACATTTGGCTAGAGTATTTCCACAAAGTTGCAGGAAAACTCGTGAAGACTAGGACTCAACATTCAATCCACTAGATTGACAAATCAACTAGTGAAGATCATTCAAGATATCTAGAATTTATTAACTATTACCCAAAGTTTCTTTTGTTGTAGAAAATTAATTCTCAGATGATTGGGACTCCTCCTACAATAGAAATCTAGGAGACTTCAACTTCATTGCCCGAAGGTCGGTGTGCCTTCATAGTGTAGATATTAGTTCCTTGTGCAAGAAAAGAATACTACGAAAGAAGACTTATGGAGAAGAGTCATGGTGAAGTTAGGAGACTGGAGATCTCCATTGCTATATTGAGAACTTCATAGAAGAAGAAAAGGCCATAGTAGCCTTGATCTAGAAGAAAATGCCATATAAGCCTTGATCCAGAAGAAAAGGCCACAAAAGCCTTGTTCCAGAAGAAAATGCCATAGAAGCCTTGATATTGAAGAAAAGGCCACAGAAGCCTTGATACTAAAAAAGGCCATAGAATCCTTGATATTAAAAAATGCCACAAAAGCCTTGATCCTGAAGAAGACTCCAGAAGAGAGTATCTGATTCAGAAGCAGATTAAATATTTTAGTACTAACACTTTTTTGTAGGGAAAGGAGATTCAGTGAGTTGGGAAACTTCCTACAAGAAATTTAGGAAGAGTATCTTCTTCAGAATCAATCCAGCACCTAAAGCAAAACTGAATATAAAGAGATCAGGAGAAGATCTCATTGAAGAACTTCCAGTATTGGAAGAACAAGAAGGACTAGGAGAGTCCTGCTCGAATCCAGAAGTAGCAGAATCAAAAGATCCAGAAGAAGATCTCACCACCAACACTTCCAGGAGTAGAAGGTTGAAGCAAAGGTCTCAAGGAAGACCATAAGAAGTTGCAAGACCTTGGGGAGGTCTCAACGAGCATCTAGTAAAAGGTTGGAGAGCCTTACTAAAGAAATCATCAAAGGAGGACTCATTGGAGAAATTCACTATAGAATATAGTGAAATATTTGGGACAATTATCGCCATTCGACAACAAGCCCAAAAGAAGAAGAAGAATTTGGTAAGGAGTGCCAAATCCTAGAAGATCCTACTTGAAGTTAGAATTTGACTTGAAGATAGAAGAAGCTTGCCAAACCCATAGACTTGAAGATTACCTCTCACAACAAGAAAGCATCATTTGCTAAGATAAAGACTTCAAAATAATTTGCAACAAAAAAGAGGAGACTACAAGAGGAGAACAAGCCACCAAATCCTAGGCTCATGTGAAGAAGAAACTAAGCAACAAGATCCTACTCAAGCAGCAACCTGGTGATCTTAGACACCAACATCCTCTACAAGATCAACATCCTCCATAAAAGTGGAAAAGGAGCTACAAAAGCTTTCAAAAAGGTAAGCAACTATTGGTGCAAGTAGATTCATTAATTGGATTACTTATCAGATTTGTTAAAGCACCTTATTTGGATTAAAGTTGCAAGAAGGAAAATTGGATTATAGTCTTCAAAAGTGCAAAAAGAGAAAAGTTCCTTTTAAGGTTCATTTGCACATTAGTTAGGAGTTTATTAGATTACAAAATTACAACTACATCTATCAACTACCTATCATCTACTTTGGAAAAATAAAATAAGACTAAGTCCTACAATATTAATTGCAACAAAATTGCAGAATAATTATTGAAGATTCATTTCAAATTATTCTTGATTAGTTGCAGTAAATTGATTAAGTGCACTTATAAGTTATTTTGAGAGTTAATTGGAGTGATAAGGTGTGATTTTTAGTGCATTAAAAGTGAAATATTAAGTGGGTTCATTTGCACTACTATATTACTCTCAAAAATCTTAGTGTTTGTGTTCTTGAGAAAGGCACAAAACCAGAATTTGACAAAGTGTCTAAAGACACTATTAGTGCACAAAAATCTGCAACACATAGTGGCCAAGTGAAGCCACCAAAATATGGTTAGAATCCTCCAAAATTTGGAGAAGAAGACAACTAACCGAAATAATAAATAGAAGCTTCAAATATTGAGACTTGGTGAGTCTCAAATCCAAAGCATTACAGAGTTTGGTGCAAGGAGAAAAGTGCAGAAAATTGCATCAAATAAAGAGCTTCTATCTAAGCTTGGATTTATCATCAAAGTATCCAAGAAAAAAGGGGAAGGTGTCTAAACAAAGAGACAACCTCAAAATCCCTACATTGCATTCAAAAATTCTGCCACAAAACCAGAAATTTAGACCTAAAAAAGTGCAAAAGAGGGTGCAATAAAGGTTATTTTATACATAAATTCGTTACATTGTATTGCACTATCCTAATATGGTTTATACATAAAAGAGGGCAGATTTGAAGGTGCCTCAAAGGTACAATATCTGCAGTGTAAACCAGTCAATGACACTCAAATACTTACGCACTCCAAGCAAGGTAAAATAGCACCATAGAAGGGTTATATTCCCTACTTGGATAGCCAAACTCAAGCAATAAAGGCACAAAAGCAAAGAAGGGAGAAGCATTATATTCAGGTCTACAAAAGGAGCATAATAGGTTGAAGGAAAGCAAGTAAAGCAAGACGTACGTAGAGCACTCTACACCATTATTGGAGCACCACCAAGGCTCCACAAAATCTCCATTGTAGCGTTGCTTCTCACTCAAGGCATCATCAAAAATATCTTCAGCAAAGAAATCAAATAGACCAAGCTCTGCTAATAAGGATAGTGAAGGGTTACGTTGAAGGAGCAAAGGCCCATGCACAAGAAGGAAGTGACACTTGTCACTTGGAGGAAAACCCTAATATTCCATCCATGAGCACTCATATTGGTCAAAGAAATGTTACTAACAATAGGTTGGTACGTTGAGACACTTGTCTACAAAGAGAACAAGCGCTCACCTAAAGAACGTAACTCCCAGGTGTTATCTAGCATCATTCATCCTAGGCGCTCAAGAAGAAAATGGATGTGCCACTTGGCACTTAAATCAATATTCCATTCCATTTAAATGGCATCTATGACCAAGGAATTCAAAAGAGGTATTCACGTATCCACATTCAACACTTTGGAGTTGTCACGTATAGAGTCGAACTACAATATGGAAGCAAGGAGAAGAGCCTTCAATGCTCTGGTCCAAAGAGGTCAAAGGCAGAGATTAAGAAAGGCCATATTTGGAGCATTAAATACAAGGAAGGTTCCAAGCATTCTATTGGAGAAAATGACCAAAGCAGAGACATTAACATAGCAGCCCTTGCACACTAGAAATTAGCATCGATTATTGTGGTCTCTACATAGTGAAAGGTAAGATTTATTCCCATTATAAAAGTGCTTTCATTTTTAGGGAGTTATAAGGTTGATAAATTAAGGTTAAACTTAGAAGAAATTAACCATATTGAAAGCCATATTTCAAAGGGAATAATTTATCAAATCAATATAATATTTGCAATATTAAACTTAGGAGTAATAAGGGTTTCTACTAGAAATTATTTTTAAAAATATTTGCAAATATTATTGTGTTCTAATTTTCTATATTTGGGAGCTATAAGGATTACAACACCAAATTAAGGTTATTGAAAATTAGAAACACTAAATCAAATCCTAAGGGATATTAAAAGAGGTTATTAAATATTTTTTCTAAGGTTGGAAATTTATAATATTCTTGTCTCAAAATTCCTCAAAAAGGGACAAAAGAAATCCAACATTAAAACCTCTTTCAAAATTGGAAAAGTGCTTAGTTCAATAGGAGCAATAAGGGATAATAGAAGTTGATTTTGGGATTTACAAATACTTTACAAAATCAACCAAAAATTGAACTACATTTTACAAAAGCACTATATTATATTCCAAAACATACTAGGGAGTCATAAGGCATTCTACAAAACTTGGTAATATCAGCATCTATCAAAGATTATCAAGTTGCAAATCCATTGGGAAGATATAAGCTTTCTACAAAATCTAAAATTCCATTAGGTTATATACTCTCATTACTAGGGAGACATAAGGATGTCTACTTCCCAAGATACTATAAACATCAATAAGAATAATTGCTTCAGAAAGGAAAAATCCAGTGCCATAAAACTTGGGATCATGAATCTACTCATGAAATTTGAGGGAATGTTAGACCTAACTTCAAAAGTAATCCATAGTGAAGCCTTAGAAGATAATTTTGATACTATGGAATGTTATCTTCAAGCCCATCTCAATGAAGCAATTGACAATGGAAAAAGTGACATTTCACTTTCCTTAGACTTTGTGAGCATATTATACATAACATTGCTCACATATAAACACTAGGATGAAAACGTAGAACAAAAAGGATTGATAGAATTACTCAAAAATAAGGTAAAACTTAATGAATCATATCTAGAAAAGCTTTTTCAATCCTCATGCAACATTGGCACTTCAGGTTCTACTAACTCAAGATCTTATCATGATGTCTTAAGTGGTTGTTCATAAGCTTATGTACAGATTGAAGAGAATCTTCCTTACAAGAACCAAGTAGAAACACAACCACCTATGAGAGCACAAAAACCAGAATCAAAGGTAAAACTGAAGATGAATAAGAAGATGAAGTAGATAAATAAGGCTTACAGTTCAAAGTAAATTAAAGATGGACCCGATCAAGCTAAAGAACATCAAGTTGAATATCTTACTCAAGAAGAAGATCCATATTGAAGACTAAAGTCTTCAATACCCAAATAATGTAATATAGGGGGTGTTAGAAATAGATTATATTACATCATTTGGGTCATGTAAATGTACCTTCCTAGGTACATACTTAGGACATTAGATTACTTTAGGGGGAATTTATCTAGTTACTTCATGCAATGTAATAAATGCACAATTGTCAATGTGCAAGTGTGCAAGTTGTCTCTTGCACAACTAGGTAGAGTGTTGTCCAAGGGACCTATCTTCCTATATAAAAATACCTCAATGTAACAAATAGATATACATAAATATACAAATAGATAGGTAGTATCTTAGTGTTGTGTGGATCACCATATATTGGTGATGGGTGCAATGTAGTCCAATAGCTTTGTTAATGGAGTGTTCATTTCCTCCATAGCTACATTGTATTCATTTTTATCATTTCTATTTATAGCATATTTCAGTCATCTCACAGATTTAATTTCTTTCATATTATTTTGCATCTTGTGATTGCTATCTCCCATTGCACACTATATCAAAAGCTAACATTTACCCCCTTTGAGTAGAAAATGAGTAGATTTTAACTTTAGTGCTCTTCTCTAAGCTCTCTTCAGGTGGGGTGGACAATTCCTAAATCTCAACAAATGAACGATATCCCCATACCAATCATCCAATTTGGAGTCAAATTGGTTAATTTCTATCCCTATGGGTATTTCAACGATATGCTAGGATACACTAAGTCCTCTAAATAATTTAGCAAGTTGAATCTCTAAGTCAAACTCTTGCAATTTCATAATCCAATTACCCCTTAGTTCTCCCAGTTTATTTTGACTTAACAAATACTTAACATTTGGGTCAAGAATTATGGAATGGAATTTACTCCTCAAAATATAATGCATAAATTGTTTAACCACTTTCACTAAGGCATAGGTTTGTTTATCCAAATATGCGAATTCAATTCAGCACCCTTCATATTGGTACTTTTGAAGGTAATAAGGTGATCTCCTATTTCCCTTCACTAAGTTAATACTACAGCAAGTGTTTTTTCAAAAGCAAAAGAGTATAGATAAAAATCAACACTAAAATCTAGACTTACCATAACTAGGGCTTATTTAATAGCATATTTAATCTCTTGAAATACCACTTTGGATTCTATTGACCAAACAATTTGAGCAATCTCCTTTAGCATTTTATTTAGTGGTTTAACTATTTTAGCAAAGCCATAAATAAATTTCCTAAAAAAATTAATCTTCCCAAAAAATAATTTCAACTCTGTCTTAGAGTTGGGAAAGGGTATATTTGATATGGCTTCAACCCTCTCGAGATCCATGGAAATTCCATCTCTGGTTATCAAGTGACCAAGGAGTTTACCTCTAGTTACACCAAAGATACATTTCTTTGGATTCAAAGAAATACCAAATTCTCTACATTTATAAAAAATAGACTCTAGATGTTTGACATGATCAAATAAATATTTAGAAAATATTTATAAGTCATCAATATATACAACAATACACTTGCCCATGAGACCCTTAAAGATATGATCCATTACATGATGGAATGTGGCTCCAACATTTATCAATCTAAATGGAATTATTTTGTAAGCAAAGGTCCCCCATTTGGTTATGAAAGCAAATTTCATTTTGTCTTCTCTATCTATCAATATTTGGTTATACCCAAAATATCCATCTAAGACATACATCATCTCTGAACCGTTTACAATATGCAACACATTATCCATGTAAGTCAAAGAGTAATTGTCATTTTCAAAAGCCTTTTTTAGGTTTCTAAAATCTATGCAAAGGTAAATTTCCCCATTCTTCTTTCTAATTGGCACCAAATTAGCCACCTAGGTAGAATTTTTAATAGGAAAAATGATGGCACCACAAAAATTTTTCTACCTTCTTCAGAATGATAGGTTCCAACAAGGCATTAACATATTTGTTTTTGTCTGAAGGGTTTACAGAACTCCTTAAGAGGTATAATATGCATAAAAACCTTTGGATTAAAATATTTTATTCCTTATAAGAACATGTCATAACATCCGTAGACCTATGGAGTAACTTAGAAAGATTTGCTTTTATTATGGGGTCACAAGTTTTAGCTAATTGAATATACTCAGTCTCATTTCTTGTTGTACCAACAAGATTTCTAAAATTTATTCTTTGTTTAATTTTATTGTTGTCAAATAGCCTCTCAAGTTCTACCATTCCCCTAGGAATTCTATTATTTTTCAATCTCATCATTCCCTCTTCATCATTGAAATATTCAAGCATAGTATCCCTTTGACCATCATCAACCATAGTCTTCTCAAATGCATTTGTATTCTATAAGAAATCTACAATTTGTTGGTCATAAAAAAATATCTAAAATGTATCTACGTTATCTGGAACAAAAGGACAAGAGACTAATTCTATTAAAAATTTATTCCATTTAAATTCCTCTAAGGGTTTCAAATTTGCAGGTGATGAAGCTACAATATATGCAAGTGAATTTTCCTCCCTAGGAATATGTGTTATATTGAAAGCATTAAAGTTATCTATGAGATCCCAAGCTTGGTGGTTGTACCTCTTTAGGTAAGAGGCCTTGCAATGAAACATGTCTTTAACCTAATTAGTTATCAAATCCGAGTCTATAAAAACTTAGATATTTTTCATATTTTTATCGAAAGCAAGTTTCAATCCTAGTATTAATGCTTCATACCAGTCAAATTAGTTGTACAAGGAAATTGTAAGTGATAAGATATGAAGTATATTTAATTGTGAGGTCCTTTGAGAACTACCCCTATACCAAAACCTTGTTTGGATTTAGCTCCATAAATGTGAAGCATCCAAACATCATTATTTAGAGCTTTGATTGATATCACCTTTTTTGTAGTTGTCAAATTATAAACCCCAATATTTGCATCAATAAAATTAATAGTCTTAGTTACAGGGTCAGGTCCACCGTCTTCGCTTTTTTCCACTTTTAAATTAGTTTTCAATGGATTGTTTGTTTTACCTACAATGGGTTCAACCTCCATTCATTGTTGCTTGATTAATAAATCATATTTGCATTTGTAAATAGATCTAGATCTTCGAATTTTAGCAGATTAAAAGAATAAATAATTTTAAAAAACATTAAAATGGATCACTTCGAAATAAAAACAGAGAAAGTAAGGTAGGACAGAAAATAAGGGCAAAGTTCTACAACTTTAACTATTAATTATTCTTTCAACTTGGCATACTATTATGTTCTCCAATCATAACCAATAGAATAATAAATCATCTAGCTTTCTAAGATCAATTTATTATCTAGCAAGGAGTGAAACAAGTTTGTGGAACACACCAAAAACTCTCTCAAGATAGTTTAATCATTCTAAATTTTTAATCTTGTTGGGATGTTTTTCTAGTATCTCAGCTCACGCGGCAAAACCAGAGCTAGTAGAAAGAGAACTAAATTTTAGAATGAATAAAATTCAATTAAGCTCTCCAGATAAATATTTGCATCATGTGTTTATACCGAGGCTCTTTTTCAATCCTTAACTGATTTTCTACACCCTTCTAGGGCAACCACATGTGAAAAATATCTGTGGCCAAATATCCATCTAGATATTTTGACCAATCTCTGCTCAAAAGCATCCCATATCCCACAAGAATATCTACCACTTGAATGTCAATTCTATGTTATGCTCTTGGTTCAAATGCTAACTGAATGTGTACACCTTGAATTTCACCTATAACCTTGAACTCAGTTTAATATATTTGAATGACTCCACTATTAGACTTCACAGGATTTAATCCTAAATGTTGACAAATGAATAGAGGCATGACATTAGCTAAAGCACCAGAATCTACCAAATATGTGAACTGTTAGTAGGAAAGGTGAAACTTCATTATTTTCATTGTATATGGTGATATTTACATTTACCATTTTCTTCCCATTTTTTAGATGTTTGGTGGAAGGTTTAGAGTAAATCTTAATCAAATTATCCCTCTATTCAATAATCTGAGTAAGCTAATGGAGGGTAATGTTAGCCTTAATTTTCTTCATATCCTCCACAATATTATATTCTTAGTTGAGTGAAGCAGCAAATCCATCCTATGCTTTTGGATCTCCCCCCTTGGGTGGAGGTGGATTATTATTTGTGGAAGGATTAGGTGGAATACTGTAAGCATTGTTGGAAGGTATAGATGTAGTGTTAGATTTTAGATTTCTATTCCTAAGATTATAATTATATCTTCTAAACTGTTGAAAATGCACTTCATCCATATGCATTTCCATAGTATTTCTAATTTCATTTAAATAAGTGAATGAATCCAAAACCATAGCAACACTATGTTTGGATGAACCAAAACCATCAATATTTCTCTGATTCTCAAGACAACGCAACTCACCAGATAAAGCTTCAAAAGTATTGCAAAACTCTAGATAATATAATTCCTTGTGTTGGTATGTTCCATGAATCCTACACCAATTGGGTAAAGATAAGTCATAAATATTCACTCCAGGTCCCTTACCTTTGTTGTAATCCTTATTATTTTATATAGAGGTCTAGAGAATTTGTTCTATCGATTAGAAAACCGGTTTGAACTTTCTCCCTCAGATACTTGTATCTTGAAATTTAGGAACTCATTTGCCAATTTTTGGACCATCTTTGAAACTTATTCAACCCTAATTTTATCATATTCCTTCTTTGTAGTTTGCAAGTGCCCAACATGGGTCAAGGTTAACAAAGTTTTCTTAGGTAGATCTTGACACATTGGCATTAGCATTTGATCTGGAATGGAATTCAAAATAGGTGTGTTTTGCATAACAAAGGGTGTCAAGATATTGTTAAAAGGATGAGGTCCTAACTGTCTTTCAAAAAATGTGTGTTCTGCATAACAAAGGGTATCAAGGGATTGTTCAAATATTGAGGTTGTAACTGTCCTAACTGTAAGCTTTTGTCAAGGTTGTGACATTGGTGTCTCTTCTAAGGAAAATACAGGTTATTGGATCTAAGGTATTTTTATAGATTTTTAAGGCTAAATTTACACTTAGTACGTAATGACCAATCGTTCTACCGTAAGCCTTTTGAAATTTCACATTAAAAAATCTGACAGTTTCAACAGATCCTCTCTTAATACTGGAGAATTGTTTTTTTTATATATATTTTACATGATGGAATCAGTAGCCACCATGAATATGAGTAGGTTTTCCAAATTTTTATGGCCACCATAGTATTCTGTGATGTCCACCCCAAAATCCACCACACAAATCTCTACATGGCCCACCCCTATAACCACCATGCCACGATCATTTTAAACCTTTTACGCCACTAAAATCACCAGGAAAGGGACAAGCATTCAGTCTGACAAGGCTCAAGATTTGAACCTTGGACATCCATCCCTCTTATGGGGTTGGGGGAACCAATTGGTATACACCTCAGACCTAATACTAGAGAATTATTGATACAACACACTAGGATCAATTACTTGACCAAATTGGGATATAAATACTTTTTTGTAAATCATCCCAAGAGGTGATTGAGTCATTTGTTAGATTTAGAAACCAATTGTATGCTCCCTCCTAGAGAGTGAAAGGGATTAACCTACAGGACATATATTCATGTTGCACATTTAATAGTTTCAAAGTATTTTTAAAGGCTACTAAATGTTCTTCCATTATCCTGATCTCGTTATGCTTGTGGTGGGAAGATACTTCTCAAGATTCCTAGGCAAATCAAGAGCTACACCAGGGATATTCAAGGCAGTGGAGCCAAACCAATTGTCCATGATTGTTGGATTAATGACATGATTTTGATTCATAGTTTAGGGAACCAATAGTGGTGACAAAACTATGTTGGATAAATATTTGACTCTCCTAATATTATTTCTCCTAGGAGTTTCTAATTTAGAAACAAGAAAATTTGTAGCCCTTGGGTGAGAGCTGGTTATTTTAAAGATAGAATATAGCCTAACTGATTATCTTAACAAACACCATATGGAGGTTTGTCCCTCCTTCTAGTACTAATTTATATTATCTCAGCTTTCATGCACACCCCATGAAGAGTAAATAGAAAACACAGGTAATATTTAAATAGGAATAAATTCCCTCTCACTTTAGGATCTTACTGAATATCCAAGGTGTGAGTTACAGGGTTGAGTAAAATTTTTGCACTCTTTTCTACTTTTGGAATAGTGTATAGTGGATTTTTTGTTTTAACTACAATGGGTTCAACCTTCGTTCATTGTTGTTTGATTCATCAATCAGATTTGCATTCATAAATAGATCTAGCTCTTTGAATTTCAACAGATTAAAAGAATAAAGGATTTTAAAAACATTAAAATGGATCACTTTGAAATAAAAACAAAGAAAGTAAGGTAGGTTAGAAAAGAAGGGTGAAATTTTGCAACTTTAACTATTAATTATTTTTTCAACTTGGCATACTATTATGTTCTCCAATCATAACCAATATAATAATAAATCATCCAACTTTCTAAGATCAATTTATTATCTAGCAAGGGGTGAAACAATTTTATGGAACAAACCAAACACTCTCTCAAGATAGTTTAATCATTCTAAAGTTTTAATCTTGTTGGGATGTTTTTACTAATAGCTCAGCTCACACAGAAAAACCAGAGGTAGTAGAAAAAGAACTAACTTTCATAATGAATACTTCAGTTAAGCTCTCCACATAACATCAACAACATACCAAAATCGATCAAATTCATAATAATTATTATCACATACATTTCAATGAAAACAAGAATAAGGAAAGACAACACCATCAAAACCTAAGAAGTAGATTAAGCACCTAGATACGCTACTTCAGAGTAACAACGCCACCAACATTAAAGACGCCTCCAGCATTGAAAGTTATGTTCGTGGTCTCCTAATGACTTTCGGCTTGCTATGATAATGGTCATTTAATGTGTCATTTCTTCGAGGTAGATTAAGGGGATTGTTTCTCTTTTCTAGTGCACATTTTGCAGATCATCTCTTCGAAATCTATTGTATGTTTTAAATGTTGTGATGCAAAAGAGAGAGGGAAGACCTCTATAAATATTCATGTATATCTAAAGAAAAAAAGGTTAGACATTTTGACAAGAAAACTCTCTAATTTCTCTGCATCAATAGAAGAGACTCGGCTTCTAAAATTTGCAAGCATTCTTATGTATGTGATGTCCCTCTGTTTTACAAGTTATTTTTGTTCATGCTTATGATCTTGCTGTTAGATTTTGAATTTTGCATGTTGAATTCAAGCGCTGCTGGTTAGTGAGTATATTTTGAAATGCGATCTAGAGGTTATTTCAACAAAGGTGTGAGTTCAATTCTACTGCTTTTCCTTTATTAGATGTTGTCATAAAATTTGGTGAAATTCTTGCTGTTAGTCTGCCCAAAATTACACACTTCGGCTTGTGGCCATATTTCCATCTCTTTCTTATTATTTCCATTCCTTTCAATATTTTTCCCATTTCTTTCCTGCATATTTATCTTCAAAACCAGTTTAGAGTAGTTTGGGAGCCAGCCCTCTCTGGATATTGGCCCGGGAGACTTCTCCTTCTCTCGGCCTTTCAATGTTGGCCAAGTCTAGGGCACACATATATACAAAATCCTTTCCTATGGCATATTTGTGACCAACAGTTTTTGGCACGCCTGATGGGACAGACTGTTTCTGTCTCTATAAGATCCATAATCAGTGGGATAAGCATTATTTCAACTTGATAAACCCACCTGTGCCAACAATTTTTGGTGTTAGGAGGGAAAACTAATGGGATTATATTATTGATAAAAATGTGTTACATATATAGGCAGAAGGCCTATATGATAAACTGACAAGTGTCAGTATAAACTGACAAGTGTCAAAATAGAGGCATAGTGCACTTTAACTCTAACATTCCCCCTTAAAGTGCACTATCCTAACTAAAGAAAAAAACAAAGCAAGTCAACATTAGGTAACATTCCCCCTTAATGTTGACTTCTTGAAAACAACCTATCATCCTCGCTTATTGTTGATTTGGTCTAGGCTCGTGCTCTGTGCTCTTGGATCTCCAACTGTGAATAATGCTAGATTCACTGTGTATACATCTCAGTCTGTTGCCTCAGCGTCAGCCACTTCCATGGGTCGGTTGCCACTGGGTCAGCCATCTAAGTGCCTCAGGGTCAGCCACTTCTGGGTCTGTTGCCTCTGCAGGTCATCCTCAGAGGATGTTACCTCTCGTAGGTCACTGACTAGTCACACCATAAATATCAAATCCTTCCTTATGGTGAACTCAATCTAGAAGGTGTCGGTCTCAGCTGAAAATACACCTTAATACAAATGAAAAACGAGCCATATAAGAGTGTCAGTCTCTGCGGAAAATGTACTCAATACAATAAAATGAGCCATAGATCCAAATATGGAGGAGAAGAAGAAAGAAGAATAGAAGAGAATCTTCTGAAGTGTCTTCGTCTGTAGTCTTCAGAAGTAGATCCAAAAAAACCTTGGATAGAGTCTAGGGTGTCTATGTCTGTAGTCCCTAGAATAAGTGTCCTTATGGTGACCATGTCATCCCACAAAAATGCATGGGTAACTAGCCGCTACATTCACCAAGTGTATAGAAAAGATCACTAGTTACAAGGATCACATATGAAAGTACCTTGGGAGTGTCGGATACAACCGAAATTGCACTCCAAGGGAGAAAATCTTTGAGGCTCAATGGAAACAACCTCAAAATTACAATATGACACCACCATTGTGTCCGTCACGGAAAAACGTTTCCAACGACTATAAATACCCCTATATTCCACCATCAAAGGGGCCTTCATCTTGTGGAAAAAACATCATGCCTATCTAAGGCAGCAAAATAAACCTCAGGAATATCATATTCCTGGCATCGCATTGTGGCAGAAAGAAAACAACATCAATATCTCCCTTGTGAAAATACATAAAATATAGCCAAATAGGCCACCTTGTCGGCCAATACAAATATCCCTCTTACATTAAAAGATTTGCATATTAAATGCATACAAATACTTTAACAACTTTTCATAAAACAAATACTTTACCTATTTCTCATGGAATATGTATTATCTAATGCACGATGAGTAGAACACACGCTGTTCTCTAGTCTCAATGGTCACTACGAACACTCATATCTGCCAGATCTGACGCTGCATGCTCCATGATTTGTGGCAGATAGTTTTGCCGTGATATCGCACATCAGCGATCTTGAATAGTTTTCCAACGAGCATCCATCTCCACCCTTCTTTTACGTCGCTCCTCCTGGTGATTGGATCGTGACAAATCACTAACGCACAGAGAGTATAGTGGTCTTCCATTGCTTGAATAAACAAATAACATTGGTCACCTGCATTTCTGTAGCATCGGCCACATCATGCTAAGCTATACTCCAATTTATCTTTAACATAACAAAAAAAAATGACTTCGTCGGCCACCAAAGTGCACTTCTCTAAAATTTCTTCAGGCATGTCGGGGCGGCCCATTCTAGCAAAAATTGTAAGAATGTACCATGATTTCCCCCTTAGCTGCTGATCTCATGGCCTCCTTGGAGAAGTCGTGCGCCAATCGGAGCTCGATCCGGCACCTTGGAAAGCGACGTGTGAGGTTAACTTCCCTTTCAATTGCCGTCGGATTTTGTTTTGTTTTGTTTGTAGTATTCACCTTTTTCTTCGAGGAATCGAACTCTGGACATCTGTATGTATCTTCTGCATTCTGGCCCTTGATCAGCTTCGTATCTCTCGATGTGGTGTCGTCCTTCTATAGCCCCTCACCCTGGGCCTCCCATTAAATAATCGCAGAGCAGATTGGTCTTGGCTCCCTCAGGAGTGCAGAAGGAGAGAATGGTGGCAGATGACATGTACGTGCTGTCTGCAAATGGCTCTGTTTTGACTTTTAGAAAAAAAAATCAGAAAGTTTCCTTTCATCGCGGTCTTCTAGCCTTCACCGCATGCAAACGAGAATCACCGTCAAGCTCTTGCAGCTTCTTCGAAGAGATCTGCAACCGCATCAGTGTAGTTCTGTCATAAGAATGGAGGGACAGAGAGGGGTGGAGAAACTCGGGATCGACTCCGAAGGCGACCCTGTAATACTTTCTGCAAATCAATATGCTCGGCCCTTTCGTAGGCAGAGTCGAGCACTGTGGGCGCAGAGGAGGTGGCTAAAAATATAAAATGTAAACCTATAACAATATATAATGTATATATTCGGAGACAATTGGGCTTTATGGCGTTACGAGGAAAATAAGCCGCGAAAGCATTTGTTACAGGGAGAAGAAAACGATGAAAATTTCTGCTTTCGGCTTGTCAGGCAAGCTTTTTCAATTAACCTACAGAAAGATGAAAATATTGTATGAAAAAAAATGAATCATGCCCGTAGTAGCAGAGATGGCTAGATGGCAAAGCAATAGCAGAACACAATTGCGGGCATTGTCGGGCAAATTCAACAACAAATTCTCCTCTTCGTGAATGAGAAGCAGACATCCATCTGGACTCGCAGAAGCTGCTCTTGCAGATAAAAACTCTGGGACTCTTGGCTCTGGTGATGTTGCAGACAATGTGGTTAGTCAAGGCTCTGGTAAAGTCACGGACAATGCAGTGAGTCAAGGGTCTATTGATGTCAAGAATAATGCAGTGAGTCAAAGCCCCAGTGATGCCCTAGATCTTCCTCAGCCTAAAAAAAAATCCTCCCGCTCCAATTCATCCAACTCTCCGAATCCCCTTCGTCTCATACCGGCTTCCCTCCGAACCAAAACCCTAAGGAAAGTACTCATCTGAGAGACTCAAACTCAAGACCTGCGAGAAGACGCAATGCCAAGTGAAAAAGAAATCCTCCTGTAGTCTAGCATTGCGAAGAGTACTGGAATTGTTGTGGCGACTATAAATGCTATAGACATAATGAATGAGGCAATAATGAGAGCCACAGAAATAGCACACAAACAACAGTAGTAGCAGCAAAATCAAGAGATCCTGGTGAGAGAAACAAGACCCCACAGATTTCTGGCGAGGGTTTTAAATTCCTCCCACATCTTGCACCGGTGGATGCTTTGCACGACTCGTCGGAACTATGAGCCCTGATCCAGATGATAAAATACCAGGCTCTACTGGACTGGTCACGGCTCATGATTCTTGACCACCGGAGCAACCGCAAGATTCTCAATGTCGGGATACTACATCAAATCGCGTTAGAAATTGGATTCTTTAAGTCGATTGAAGTTATATATCTCGAATATCTTGGCGTTGTAAGCTAGATCCGGCTCATGACGTGCAAAAAATGGATTTTTGTTCAGCGTCAGCATCTTTAACTGTGTCAAATTCCCCAGCATCACCGAGATTTGTCCTGACAAACTTCTCTCCTCTCTGACGATGGCGTGGCTACGTCCATGGGTCTGCAAACCCTAAAAAAAAAACTAAAAAAAAAAATGCTCCCTAAATTAAAAAAATCTTACCATCTAGTTTTTGATCCATAAAATGATGGGGAGCATACTCCCTCGGTCAAAACTTTAAAAAATAGGGAAAAAATAAGAGGGAGGGAGGATTTCCATGAGGGAAATCCCCCCTCAAGGATTTTCACAGGGCAGGTAAAGCCTGCTCTGATACCAAATGTTAGGAGGGAAAACAAATGGGATTATATTATTGATAAAAAAATGTTACATATATAGGCAGAAGGCCTAAATGATAAACTAACAAGTGTCAGTATAAACTGACAAGTGTCAAAACAAAGACATAGTGCACTTTAACTCTAACATTTGGCACGCCCGGTGGGACCCTGAAAGTTTCACTTCCAATAGTATTAAGGTTTAATGTTCGCCTTCATGCTGTATAATTAGAATATTTGGTGACTCAGCATTACCCAGAAGCCTCCGAACGTGGATACAGTGAAAGCTGTACTTCATGATCACAAGATCGAAGGCCAAAAAATCTAAAAATCCCGTTGAGTTTTTTGAACTTGACAACCAAAAATTAAGCGAACATCCTAAGTTGGTCTCCCCACCACTTTTATCCTCTGCAACATCCTCACAAATAGCTGGTGTGTTTTCTGTTCCTTCAAATTCATCTAGTACTGCTACTAGTTTTCCACCTCTACAGCCATACGTACCATTCCAAATGGCCCAACAACCTCCACCAAGGAAGTTCTCAGCATGGAACGATTCGAGAGCCTTGAATTTACCAACACATAATCAAGTCCCTCAAGCTGCTTTGAAAGCTTTGTCGACCTATGATGGTACTGGTAAAACTGCCTATGAGCATATTAATGATGTAGCCTCTTTGGCGGCTATCCATGACATAACGGATGAGGATGTGATGGTAAAGTTGTTGGTGTTGTCACTAAGAGGCAAATTGTTGTATTGGTACCGAACGTTGCAACCAGGCACCATTGCATCATGGGATCAATTAGGAGAGCTACTAGTAAAAAAATTTCATGAACAAGCTGATCCATACTCCTTGTTGCATCAATTCAATGTGATCCAAAGGCACCCCTAGGAGGAAATAGCTGATTTCAATGTCAGATTTACCAGAAGCTGGCAGAGAATTCTTGATGGTCTTCGGCCTGCTCATGAACTAGCTGCATTCTACTATCTTAGAGCTTTCAACACAGACATCGGCTTGGTTGTCCGGCAATCCAATGTGACTACATTTCTAGAGCTGTTCGAACAAGCACAAAAGGTAGAAGCTGACTTAATTGCCATAGGTAGGCTTCCCCCAAAGGTAACAATGCCTATCATACCTGATCTTCCTAAGCATTTGTATTCTGGTTCGTTTTTGCAGCCTATGCCTTCCATGTATCCCATTCCATCATGGAGCTCAAGTGCGCCTCAGATCGCACCCATTCCAGTTCCCTAGCTCCCTGCTCCAACTATTCCATAGTTGTCTGCACCAATCATTCCGCAATTGCCAGCTCCCACTTCATTCCCCGCATTACCTGCACCGCCAGCACCTCTACCTCTATCGGCACCTCCTGTGCCCTCAAATCTTGATCCTTTCACAATCCTATTACAAGAGGTACAATCGGCTAATTCTGCTATAAGAGCGATGGGAAACAAAATCATAGTTCTCGAAAGGAAGCAGGCTGAGAGAGATTTCCAACCCAGGAGATTTCAACCTCCACCGATCACTAGAGAACAAGCAGCTTCAACAAGTAGAGTGCCTGAAAAGAGCCCGGCTGTATTGACAAATGAGGAAGCTGGCCCTACAGAAAGAACATATTGGTGTTCCACATGTAATGATCCACACGGCGAAGACACTTGTATGGTTCATCTGAACTATGTGCAAACATTGGCTACAAGCTCTTCTGGAGGACAAGTTAATATGATTTCTGAGGTAGATCATAATTTTATGGTTCCATCTGAAGAACAAGTCTCAGTTCTCACGAGGACCGGGAAGAAGCCAGTCTCTGTAGATCCAGCAGAGATGGAACCATTGAGGGTACCAGCTGATCCTAAGATGCAGAATGAGAAGAAACAAGTACAAATGAAAGCTCCTATTTTAGTACCAAAGCCAGATTCACCTGTTCTATTGAAAGATCTTTTGCCACCACGAGCAAAGGAAAGATTGCAAGAAAAAGCCTCGGCTTCACAGGCAAGAGCTGAAATAGAGGACCGAGCCAGAGAAAAGCTCAAGTATCCATCATTGACTAAAATATTGAGGGTAGAAGCCACTCAGCAATATCGGAGCAAATATGAAGACATTAATGAAAAGAGGGAGTCTGGTGCATCTGCATACAATATTGTTGAAGAATTGAAGAAGATTCCAGCCAAGGTTAGTCTCTATGATGCATTGCACTTACCTGGTCAAGTTGATCTATTGCAAGAATCATTGAAGTCTATGAAAGATAGTGAGAAGAATCCTACCCAGACGATTTTTGCTCAAAAATTAACTACTTCAGCCACTAGAAAAAATAGACCACCCCCATTTTATTTGTCACTCAGGATGGAGGGTTGGATAGTGCACAACTGCATGATTGATTCTGGTTCTGCGACAACTGTCATGCCAAAGGCAGTTTGTGAAGTCATGGGTATGGAATATACAAGAAGTAGCCCTGGTGTCTTGCAGTTAGACGGGACTCCCATGAAAATAGTGGGTGTAATCAAGGATGTTCCTATGGTTCTACATAGTATGCCTCAGATTACAGTAATTCAGGAGATAGTTGTGGTCGATCTAGAACCATATTTCAGTATGTGTTTGTCAAGAGAATTTACTGCCAAGTTGGGAGGCTACCTTTCTTTGGATTATTCTCACTTGGAAATTCCTTTCAAGGGGAGAAGAATTCGGATCTCCAATGAGAAGCCTTCTACTTTTCATATAGAGAAGATGGGGGAAGAAGAAAAGTCCACACCTTCTATTCACATGATATCTGAAGAATTGGAAGATTCTGATTTGATAGATGAAGTCCTGGATAAGCCTCACCTAGAGGATGAATTTTCAATGCTCGATTTTAATGCCATGGTGGAAACTGAAATTGGTTGTTACTCTATTACAAAGCCTGAAGAGGTTGAAGTAAAACTGCCTCTTGATCAAGTTGGTCAAGATTCTGTGCCCGATCAATTATGGAAGTTGTATTTTGATGGAGCACGATGCAAAAATGGTGCGGGAGTAGGGATTGTTCTTATTTCTCCCTCTGGCCAATAGAAAACATACTCATATCGATGACCTGGAGTTGTACTAACAATGCTGCTGAGTATGAAGCATTGTGCCTAGGCTTGAAGAAGGCAAAAAAATTGGGGATTGAACAATTGCAGATTTTTGGTGACTCTGAATTGATTGTGAATCAAGTAACAAACAAGTGCATCTCCAAACAACATTATCTAAAGGCGTATCGCAACAAAGTTTGGGACCTGTTTGAGGCTTTCACAACATTGAATATTCAATCCATTTCACGAGAGATGAATAAGCATGCTGATGTTTTAGCATCTCTTGGAGCAAACTTCTCGCCAATTGAGCATGTAGTGAGGAAACCCAAGACTGTAAGGTTAGTTTACAGACCTTCGATCCCCGAAAAAGAACATGTATTGGCAAGTATTCGAAAGTGATGAACAGATTGTAGATTTTTTGATAAGAGAAGCAAGCACTGTGGAAGAGAGAACGCTTGATGAGGAAGAAGCCAAAGGGCTTATTCAATTAAGGAATAATCATATCCCCAAAGGATTGATTACACTTGAAAGCCTTTTTGATCAGAATGATAGGGCAGAGAAGCACAGGATCAAGGTAGATGAGAAGGAGTATACTGAACTACAGATAGGTCCCCAAAAATTGATAAAGGTTGGAACCGATTGCACTCCTGAGGAGTTAGAACAAATCAGAGATTTATGTCATGAATTTCCTGACATAGTTGCTTGGAGTTACCATGATTTGAAGGGATATAACAAAGATGTAATCCAACATACTATTGAGTTGCATGATGGGGCGAAACCCTTCAGACAAAAGCAGAGACCAGTCAATCCCAAGATTGAGGTACTGATGAAGGTAGAGCTTCTTAAAATGTTGGATTCTAAAATCATTTACCCCATCAAGCATTCAACTTGGGTGGCAAATCTGGTCCCGATATGGAAAAATAATGGAGACATTCGCCTATGTGTTGATTTTCGAAATTTGAATCAAGCCTCGCTAAAAGATCATTATCCTCTGCCTCAGATTGACCAGATTCTTCACGTGGTTGCGGGAGCTCAGAGATTCTCTTTGTTGGATGGATTCTCTGGGTATAACCAGATATGGGTCAGGGATGAGGACCAACACAAAACAACGTTCACCACAAAATGGGGAACCTTCGCTTACCAACGAATGTCGTTTGGACTCTCAAATGCTGGCGCAACTTTCCAAAGGGCAATGGATGTGGCTTTTGGTGAGTTGTTAAATCGCATTATTGTGATTTATTTGGATGATATGACTATTTTTTCTCATAACGAGGAGGACCACGGATCTCATTTAAGACAGATATTTGAAAAATGTCGAGAATTTGGCATATCTATCAATCCAAAAAAGTCAATTTTTTCTGTAAAGGAGGGAAAGCTCCTAGGACATCTAATTTCAGAAAATGGCCTAGCTATTGATCCAGCTAGGGCCCAAGCTCTTTTAAAGCTCCCATTGTCGGCCAATAAGAAGGATTTGCAGTCTTTTTTTGGGCAAATTAATTTTGTTCGAAAGTTTGTTGCAGATTTCGCTCAAGTAATAAAGCCAATGATAGAGCTTTTAAAGAAAAATGCTGAATTCAAATGGACCAAGCAGAGGAAGCAATCATTTGAGGAGATCAAAGAAAGGATCACTCAAGCTCCGGTCCTGGTGAATCCTGATTATTCCAAGGATTTTATCCTTTATGCCATTGGTGAACAAGAAGCTTATGCCGTGGTGCTTACACAGAAGGGAGATGATGAAGATGAACGTCCAATTGCTTTCTTAAGCCAAGTCATCCAACCGCATCAAGAGAAGTATAACTTTATTGAGAAACAAGTATATGCGGTAATGAAATCTCTGAAGAAGTTTCGGCACTTTGTTTCACAAAGTAAAACAATAGTTTATGTTGTTCATCCAGATGTCCGAAATTTTATTATACAAGGAGAACTTGGGGATAGGAGAGCTGGCTGGGTTTCTAAAATTCAGGAATTTGATGTTGAGATCCGATCGACCAAGCTTGTTCGAGGTCGAGCATTGTGCCAAGAGCTTGCAAAGAATGCTTCCTCTGGATCCTCAATTCATGAATATGAGGATATAGTAGATAATTGTAATTTTGACAATCATTTTGCAGTGGATCGAGAATGGACAGAGGAGCTGATGGAATATTTTTATTCTGGAAAATGTCCTTCACATCTGAATGTCTCACAGAGAAGAAGATTTAGACTGCAAGCTCTCAAGTATGTCTTGCTACCAAAAGGCTTGTTTTATAAGAATATTGATGGAGTTCTTCTTAGATGTGTCAAAGAATCAGAGAAAGAGAAAGTTTTAGAAGAATTCCATTATGGATTATCAGGAGGTCATTATGCAGGTAGACCTATGGCATTAAATATTATTCGAGCAGGTTATTTTTGGCCAACTCTTTTTGCAGATGCCTTCAAAGTTAGTCAAAAATGTGACAAGTGCCAAAGATACATAGGTAGAATCAGGAATGCATCATTACCTCTTCACCCGATTCAAGTAGAAGCACCATTTCAGCAATGGGGCCTAGACTTTATTGGGGTCATTGAGCCTAACTCATCTGCTGGTCACAAGTATATCTTGACTACAACTGACTATTTCACTAGATGGACTGAAGCAATTCCAACTAAACAGGTGGACCAAGCCACGGTTATCACTTTTCTGGAAGGGTTGATCACTCGCTTTGGTATCCCAGATGCGATTCTAACAGATAATGGAACTCCTTTCATAGGGGCCAAAATCAGTGAATTTGCGGGTAAGCATAGAATTTATTTGAAAACTTCATCTAATTATTATCCGTAGGGGAATGGCTTGGCCGAATCCACAAACAAGAACTTGCTTCGAATTTTGAAGAGGACCCTTGGTGACAATAAGCGGAGCTGGCACATACTTTTGAACCAAGCATTGTGGGCTGATCGCATCTCTGTGAAGAAATCCATCAAGACATCCCCTTATTCATTGGTATACGAAAAAGAAGCGGTTTTGCCCATTCATATTGAATTACCGGCCCTCCAGGCTTGGCATTTGATTGATGATCAGGATGAGGGATCTGATTCAATGAACATGAGATTAGCTCAACTCTTGCAGTTGGAGGAAGAACGGGAGAAATCCTACCAGGATTTTATAGAACATGCTGGGATGACAAAGAAGTGGTTCAGTAAAAAGGCCTCTGAAAGGACTTTTAAGGTTGGCGATCTTGTATTGAAGTGGAATGAGAAGAAATCAAAGCCTGGTAAACATCACAAGTTTGAGGCAATATGGGAAGGTCCATTTCAAATCACAGGGGCCAATCAGGTCAATTATTTTTACTTGCAAGATATGGATGGTCATGCAATGTCAATTCCAGTTAATGGTCTTCATTTGAAGGCCTACTATCGATAAAAAAAAAAAAAAAATTTGTCAACTTCGGCTCCTTTTGCACACGAGCCCGAAGGTATGTTTCTTTTCTTTCTCTTTTTTCCTTTTCCTTCCCAGCAGTTAGTGGCTTTCCTCTACTTCTTCTTCCCCTTTCTCATATGCATTCCCTTCCTCTCCTACTCCTTCTTCTGCAATTCCTACTCCTTGTTCTTCTGTACATAATCCAGCCACTGTTGTTGTTTCTACTTCCCTCTCTGATGTTCCCATTTCTACTTTCCCTTTCTTCCAGTTCATTGTCTTGTGAGTATTTCATCACAGCCACAGTTCCTCCTACCATCTCCATTCCATCCACTTCCATTTCATTATCTATTTCATAGCAGCTGGTAGCACAGTAGCACCCTATTTCTGTCTCTACCACTTTTGTTCCGCCATCTTCCACCATTCCATCATTCCCCATTCCCATTCCACGGCCTGCGCATCCGCTGGTCATTGCTCCATTCATTTCCATTTTTGTAGTTAAGGTGCTTTTCTCTACTGCCATGAAGATCCTTTCACAGCACCTGGTGATTACCTGGCTCAACTGAGCTAGGCAAAGTGCAGTAGCTCTAAATAAATAAAGGGAGTTCTGTTCTTCCATAAATTTTTTGTTGCAGGTCCTATTTTTAAGAGCCGAGTACCAGCAAGAGTTTGTTGCAGCAGCTTGCAGAGACGTCCAACATCACTCAACATTTACTTCTTCTGTCCCTCCTGTTTCTTGACTCTGTTGCCCAATGGATGAAGGCCTGAGGTTCGTGCATACAACGGAACTGTATACCCCGCGAGCCGCCAAGAATGTTGGCATTTTTGCCACATTGTTTTTGTTGTCGATGTTCAAGCAAAAGAATGCTCAAATTGTGAAGACACTTAAAAAATTTTGTGAAAAAGCAAAGATGTCATGATTTCACGACGTCCGTACCAAAAAATAAGCTAAGGCATGAAAATGTCACGATTTCGTGACCTATTGCATTTTCATGGTCAACGCAGTCAAAGGCAGCAAGGAGGTCAAACTATCACGATATCACAACATGTTGAAGTTTCGTGACTTGTTGCGGTGAGAGAACATCAAAATGAAAAGTTGTCGCGATATCGCGACAGGGGAAAAGAAAAGCAAGCAAGGAGAAAATGGTACGGAATGTCGCGATATTGCGACATGTCACGTTATCGCGGGAAGGACTGACAGATAAACACAAGGCATGAAAGATGTCACGATTTCGTGACATTTTTGGAGATGAAGTCCAGCAAGAGGAAGACGTCGCGATATCGCGACAGGAAGCGGCAATGAAGAGAAGCGCAAGAAAGTGTCACGATTTCGTGACATGTCAGGGCAGAAGGGCCAAGTGTGAAGAATTGTCGCGATATCGCGACATGTCACGTTTTCATGAGGAGGAAGCGAGGAGGCAGCCAGATTGTACGGAATGTCACGATTTCGTGACATGTCAAATTTTCGTGGCCTACAAGCATCAAAGTGAACGAAGACAGAAAATGTCACGATTTCGTGACATATTGTGGAGATAAAACCAAATGGAGAAACATGTCACGATTTCGCGACTTGTTGAAGACAGAAGAGCCAAACAGAGAAAACGTCGCGATATCGCGACATGTCACATTTTTGCGATGCAGGAGCCAAAAGGACAATGCCAAGTATGGAATGTCACGATTTCGCGACATGTCGAGGAGACGAAGCTCAAGGGAGAAAGATGTCACGATTTCGCGACATTTTTGGAAACAAAGACAGGCAGGAGAAAAGTGTCGCGATTTCGCGACATGTCTTGTTTTCGCGATACGAAGGCACGAACGGAGCAAAATGGTACGGACGTCACGATTTCGCGACATGTCCCATTTTTGCTACTTGCAGGAAGATGGAGGCCAAGGAAGAGAAAGATGTCACGATTTCGCGACATGTTGCAGTTTCGCGGGTATACAAAAGAAAAGGACACAAAAGCAAGAAGATGTCGCGATTTCGTGACATGGTGAGTTTTCGCGACTTGGAGACAAAAAAGAAGACAGTAAGGGAAAAGTGTCATGATTTCGTGACATGTCGCATTTTCGTGACCTGTCTCATTTTCGTGACAGAAGCAACGACAAAAGGCCCGATACAGTTTTGTTTGCATTTTCCTTCAAGATTGCATAGGAGAATGTGAAGAGAAGATAAGGATCAAGTAAAAGCTCTCCAACTGATTTTCAGATCATGGTCAAAGAGGCTCCAAGATTAAATGTTGCTGATTACCGATGTGCACAAGATAGAAGAACATGAGGCAGTTTTCGATGCCACCAACATTAAAGACGCCTCCAACATTGAAAGTTTTGTTCGTGGTCTCCTAACGACTTTCGGCTTGCTCTGATAATGGTCATTTAATGTGTCATTTCTCCGAGGCAGATTAAGGGGATTGTTTCTCTTTTCTAGTGCACATTTTGCGGATCATCTCTTCGAAATCTGTTGTATGTTTTAAATGTTGTGATGCAAAAGAGAGAGGGAAGACCTCTATAAATATTCATGTATATCTAAAGCAAAAAAGGTTAGACATTTTTACAAGAAAACTCTCTAAGTTCTCTGCATCAATAGAAGAGACTCGGCTTCTAAAATTTGCAAGCATTCTTATGTATGTGATGTCCCTCTGTTTTACAAGTTATTTTTGTTCATGCTTATGATCTTGCTGTTAGATTTTGAATTCTGCATGTTGAATTCAAGCGCTGCTGGTTAGTGAGTATATTCTAAAATGCGATCTGGAGGTTATTTCAACAAAGGTGTGAGTTCAATTCTGTTGCTTTTCCTTTATTAGATGTTGTCATAAAATTTGGTGAAATTCTTGCTGTTAGTCTGCCCAAAATTACACACTTCGGCCTGTGGCCATATTTCCATCTCTTTCCTATTATTTCCATTCCTTTCAGTATTTTTCCCATTTCTTTCCTGCATCTTTATCTTCAAAACCAGTTTAGAGTAGTTTGGGAGCCAGCCCTCTCTGGAGATTGGCCCGGGAGACTTCTCCTTCTCTCGGCCTTTCAATGTTGGCCAAGTCTAGGGCGCATATATATACAAAATCCTTTCCTGTGGCAGATTTGTGACCAACACTATTATAAATTATTGCATCCTTTTCTTTACATTCAATGGGAGTATATATAGACTCAAGATATGCCCTAATATTTTTAAAAATATCAAGCTCCCAATCAAGCAAAAATAATTTAAAATCCCACTATAGGGCTTCCGTAAAATAGAAAAACATATTTTAATAGAGTTGCAGTCAACCCAAACTACTTCCCAAAATTTACCTGAATATCCTGCCATAAATGGTTAAGATATAATCTGATCTTATATCCATAAAATTGTCACTGCGTGCAGATATTTTCACTTTCCAACCATTTGCAGGTAAGTCTCATTAAATGGAAACTACCTTAGCCACGCCTCATAAATCCTTCATCTACAAAATATGAGTGGATCATTGATTTCCTGCATCTTTTATCTCTGCACGGTTGTAATTTGCCCTGTTTGTATTGAAGTCCCCTTTCCATAATTACATATGCAATATTAAATATGATTGCCAAAATTTTTTTGCACAAATTCTAAAAAGGTAAAGGTTAGAACATTAACAATAATATTAATTTAATTATTTTAATTTTCCTAAGGTTTCAAACTTTAATTAATTTTTTAAATTTTCAATTTTTCTTCTACGGTTGCAACAAAATATTTTCCAGGATTTAAATCCATGCTCTTCTGGCATTACACCATTGCTCATTTCTAGGGCATAAATCTAGGTAGCCTTTAATCACCAAGCTCAATTTCTAAATGACGGATTTCAAATTACCAATTGCTGGAGCTTCACTTCCATTATCGGGGTTTGATTTTTAATTACCGAAACTCATTTTCCAACTTGATAGGCTTTAATTCCATAGGCGAGTTTTAGGTTTCTTCATTGGGCTCCCAAAAGTCTGGAATTCTTTTAAAATTTATAAATTTTAATATTTCTAACAATGAGCATGAGCGGGGTTTTGGGATATCACTTTTTCACCAATGTCCCAAATTTTTATCGATGTGAATGGGCAGACTTTTGGGATACTCATTCCTTGCAATGGAGTCCCATTTTGCAAATAATAATGTTGGGTGGACTTTTTGGATATCACTTTCTTCCATTAATGCCCATTTCTCTACCCAAGCTCTTACCTAGGTAATTTTTCATTCCTCAAGGTCATCGGGTGAGATTTTTGGATGCTACTTCCCTTTAGCAATGTTCCATATTTTTTCCCACAAGGTTGGGTGAGGTTTCAAGATCTCATTTTATCTGAAAATATCCCATATTTTTGCCCAAGCTCTTAGCCAAAATTTCTCTCTCTAAGTGGTGGGATTTTAGGACTCTCATTTCTTGTGATGAAATTCTATTTTTCCACCAAGTTTCTTTTCTTTTTTGAGTGGCAGGGTTTTGGGTTTTAATTTTCCTCCCTAAAATCCTGACACTCCTTTTATACTTTGCACATTTTAATATTTTTGACAATGAGAATGACAGGGTTTGGGGAGCACATTTTTTCGACAAAGTGAGATTGTTGGTTGTGGAGCTTTATTAAATTGGAGGCCTTATTTTCATCTACACTTGGGCCCACTCCATGAAGAGGGGTGTAGAGGGGTAATGCCCCTCTACTACTATCCACCATGGGGGTCCAAGGGGGCAATGCTCCCAAAGCCAAAAATAGGTATTTTTCTCTTTGTAAATCTGGATCATCTATTATTAGGTCACAAATCGAAAAATAAATTTTAGGTAGACTTTTTTGTCCTAAATTGCAATGTGATTTTATAATAGGATGATGTATGGGGGTTGTAATGTATTGTAATGCACAATGTGCATAATTTTAAGATACGGTGATAGAGCGAAGAAGAAGTTACAACGGATCTACTTTAGGTTGTATCCCTTTAGTTTTTTGGACAAAATAAAAAGGCCTGGTTATTTTCTCCATGGACGTAGCCCATATTGGATGAACCACATAAATATGTGTCTCATGTATTAATTTATTCTTCTACATTTTATTTTCATATTTATTTATTGATTACATTTTATTATTTAATTTTAACAATCCAATATTTCTGCACACAAGGTTGGGTAAGGTTTCGGGATCTGATTTTATCCAATAATGTCCCATATTTCCACCCAAGCTCTTCTTTTGGTCTTGCTAAGTTTTTTAGGTTTCTCCATTTTCCATCTTGTTACATGACAAGGTTTTGGTACTCCATAGGGTGCGATGGCAGCCCATTTTTTTGCCCAATTTTTGCACGATCTTCAAAAATTTACTATGGATCAAGATATATTGTATTTAGAAGTTCACTAGTTGCAGTAGGAAGCTGCTATTTCTAGAAAAAAAAATCATGTCTAAAACCTTGTAAATCTGGTACCATTGAAAAGAGGAGCTCGAGATATTTCCTCTAGAATTTGAATCACCTCAAATGAATCATTCTATCAAAAGTTATGATGATTTCAAATTTGAAGTAAACTTAGGGCAAGATGAAGAATTTCAAAGAACCCTAAAATTTGATTTTAATTATTTTTAAACCTTAGGAAAACCATTGAAAATCAAATTTTTTGAAACATTTAGTCTAAAATAATAACATTGACACACATATATTCCAAAAAAATCAATTCCAATCAATATTCCAAGCAAGCATTGTTGACACCTTGATGTAGGTAAATTTTAAGATCTTGACACAAAAAAAAATTAGATTAAAAACCGAAAACTTCATGAGGTTTCCCTCGAAAAATAAAATTTAATCTTTAAAGATCAAAAATTTCTTTTTAGTGGGGTGTGTTGCTTCTCAACACATAGTTTATGCATTTTTATATTCACAAATTTTGTTTTACATTCTCAAGAAAAGAATATGGGATTATGGTGGTTTAAAATCATAGTTATGCATTTTTATATTAGAAAATTTTATTTTACATTCCCAAGAAAAGAATATGGAATTATAGTGGTTTTAAACCATAGTTTATGCATTTTTATTCACAAATTTTGTTTTACATTTCCAAGAAAATAATTTGGGATTATAGTGGTTTAAAACCATAGTTTATATATTTTTGTATTCGCATATTTTGTTTTACATTCTCAAAAAAAGAATATGTGATTATAGTGGTTTAAAAGCATAGTTTATGCATTTTTATATTCATAGATTTTGTTTTACATTCCTAAGAAAATAATATGGGATTACAGTGATTTAAATCCATAGTTTATGCATTTTTATATTCATAGATTTTGTTTTACATTCCCAAGAAAAGAATATGGTATTATAGTGGTTTAGAATCATAGTTATGCATTTTTATATTAACAGAAAATCCATAGTTTATGCATTTTTATATTCATAGATTTTGTTTTACATTCCCAAGAAAATAATATGGTATTATAGTGGTTTATAATCATAGTTATGCATTTTTATATTAGCAAATTTTGTTTTACATTCTTAGGAAAAGAATATGGGATTATAGTGGTTTAAAACCATAGTTT
Organism: Wollemia nobilis; assembly: GCA_028583015.1. Taxonomy (NCBI): domain Eukaryota; kingdom Viridiplantae; phylum Streptophyta; class Pinopsida; order Araucariales; family Araucariaceae; genus Wollemia; species Wollemia nobilis. The sequence continues at coordinate 1,085,776 of JAQPPZ010000446.1, read as the reverse complement.
ATGCATTTTTATATTCACAAATTTTGTTTTATATTCTTAGTAAAATAATATGGGATTATAGTGGTTTAAAATCATAGTTTATGCATTTTTATATTCGTAGATTTTTTTTTACATTCCTAGAAAAAGAATGTGGTATTATAGTGGTTTAAAACCATACTTTATACATTTTTATACTCACAAGAAAAGAATATGGGATTATAGTGGTTTTAAAACATAGTTTATGCTTTTTATATTCACAAGAAAATAATGTTGGATTAATATTGGGAATTCTTATGTATATCTTTGAATTGGGAAATGTTGCCATTTATAAAAAAAGGGATGATATTACTATGATTAAAAAAAGATAAAAGGGTATTATGCAGGTTAACCAAAGTATTGATAAATCATGTTAAATGATTTAGTGTAATTTGGATAAGTTATATATTACTAAAGTACTTTGTAGTTAAAATTATCATACATGACAAAGTTAAATGTGTCAACACTATGTTTATTTTTATGTCTGAGTTATAAATTGCTATAAATATAATACGATATACTTTATGGATGAGTTATGTATCACTAGAAATGTAATAACCTTTGTAATATGAAGGAAAATTATGAGGTAGAGTTAGTATTCATATGGACTTATGATCGCTCTTTCTTCATAAGCAAAAATTGTAGGAAAGGCATTGGCAACCTTGCCATCTATTGGGTGAAAGGGGTACAAATGGGGCTCTTGGAGGGGATTATGGGGTCCCCTCTAGTAGTCCCACTTGGTGTTTAATAATAAATTGATGCTATGTATTAGAAGGAGAAATTGCATAAAGGAGGAATGAGTATTTTTATGGATTAATGAGACTCCCTCTCGAGAGTTTTATAAAATGAATCAAATGATCAATTCATACGATTATGACATAAGAGATATGGGACACTTATGATGGAAGTAAATGTATTATGGGGTGCCTTCGACTCAATGTATTAATATCATAAGAAGTATGGGATTATTATTATGGGAGTAAAGGCATTATGGGGTGCCTTTGACCCAATGTGTGGAACCTTATTATATTTATGAATTAAAGGACACATTCATATTGTAATTGAAAGCATGAAAAATCTTTCACCTTATAAATAATAAAGTTAAACGAAATGTTTAAAGAAAAATATGATGTAAAACATGAAATAAAGAGACCAAATGGCAATGGAATTCGGCTATATTGGTATTGCATTAATTTCTTTAAAATATGTTACATATGATCTTCTTTAGATATTTTATCCATGATACAATTTTACAATAGCTTTCTTGGTGCAATCCAAGTGATTTTCATGGCCACACTAATATCTTTGAAAGAAGTTTTTTTGGAGATTGCAGTACAAGGGTGAGATCCAAATTGTTTAGTTGTCTTGAATACTGTTACCTGCATGCAATGAAACAATAAAATAATCAGTAGCATCTATTGGGCACATTGAAATTGAACCCATATTGATTAAGAAATAAATCAAAATAAAGTGTATGCATGCATAAAAATAATAATAATATAAGCTAATACACGAAAGTAAACTTCTCAAAATGAAGGATCTACCATTAAAACTAACATAATTAACAATTATTATTCATTTTATTTTACCTGATTTCTTTTTTGAAATATTTACTCTCCCTACGCCAAATAGCCATCTACTTTTTGCCCCTTCAGGATCCTACTTTGCATTCCTATTGTTTCTATAATGATTTTGAGTTCCTCGAGGTAATTTATGATTGGTGTTCTTAGCATGTTTGAGGTTTTATGTTGCACCTTCCTTGTGCATTTTATAGGTATCGTCTTCATTAATGTTGGCAGCACCAATGTTCAAATTTTAATTGGTCCCAAGGTTACCTTTTTTTGTCATCCTAACTGTCATCATTTCTTAGTATTCCACCTTTCACCGAATCTCCTAGACTGCTCCTTTCCAAATCCTACCTGCGTGTCAAAATTTTACATGTTGCATAACCATTCCTTTTCATCACCTTCTATTTTCTTGGGACTCATCATTTTTATCCTCTTTCCCATGCCTATATTCGTAGGATATTTCTATCATTTTCCAATGCTTCAAGTTTTTGTTTTTCCTTGCGAGGATCACATTTCTTTAAATGATTCTTGCCCATTTTTTCAAAAGTTCCTAAGAGTGGCACACATTTCTATTTTTGGTGGTGCTAGGAGTTGTTGGAATTCCCAATCTACTAAGGCTCATTGCTTTGATATCAAGTATAGGGTGGAATTGTTGTTTCCAAGGAATTGTTACAACCCGAGGAGGTGGTGAAGAAGTTTCCAAAAATACCCAAAACTTTAATTTGATACTAAAGCACACTTCCACTCCATAATTACTATCTCCATTGATTTCTTACCAAGGTTTTGGGAGCACTAAATTTTTTCTTCCATCCAACAATTCTGTAACCTGGCCATTATGGATTTCATTTAACCAGAGACACTTGAAATTGAACCTGTTGCTGATGTGATCATGAATGCATGTGGATTCATGCATTTTCTATAGCAATTCTTCAAGATGAACTAGGACGTGAATATTGTTTTTTCTTCCACCTAGGAGAAAGGTGTTGTTATCATCCATGGAGTGGAATTTTAGGTCGACGCCCAAATTATTACAGAAATAACAGGTCAGTCATTGGTGGGAAGAACCATTCACAAAGATAAACATAACTAGGACACAAAGTTAAAGGAGTTCGAGCCAGGATCAAGTCTGCGCAAGCTCATAAAATTAGAAATGGTCAGGGATTATTTACCCACTCCCTATAAGGAAATCATGAAAATAGTAATAGAGTATATCACAGTTGATGACCTAGGTTTCCTGCTCAGGAGTTTTCACATAGCCTTTGTGAATCACTTCAGGGAAGTGAAACCTCTCAACATCCCTGAATTTTTATTTTTATATATTAAATATTCCATTAAGGCAACCCACTCAAATAAGGATGAGGCTTGGCCCTCACATCAGGGACTTTTTAAGGTAATTTATAAAAATTTGTTAGATAAGTTTCCAAAAGGTAACGTTGCTACATAAGAGCAGTAAGTGGATTCCAAATAGACTATAGAGGAGGATACGTCCTTTACCTTGTCCTCAAGTGCTCGTGGTTCCAAGAAAAGGAAAGTGAAAGGTAGCTCTCGGGATATTGAGAAATCATTAAGAAAGAAGGTCAAGGTGGAGGATCACCCCACCCTGTCAAGAAGCTCCCAACACCTAAAAGAAAAATTCATTCAAAATCAAGAAAAAATGCATGGTTCCATTGAGGATGAGCTTGAGGATCCTATGATCAAGTTACTTTAGGAGTACATCATAAAGACTACTACTGCTACCATAGCTCATATGGAAAGTGTATTAACCACGAGCATGGAGGTTATTTCCCAGATGAAGAAGCACATAAATGCTCTGCAATTGCTACTTTTTTATGATAATTACTCCAAGGATCACCTTGAAAAGAATATCGCAGGAGCCAACATTGGTGTCAAGGAGGATGACGTGGTGGAAATTTCCAAGGAAGTCTTCAAGGAAACTCCTAAGGATGTCAAAAAGGATGACACCAAGGATTTTGCAAATGTGTAATACCCTTGCAGATTATTTATTGTCTCTGTATTTTATCTAGTTTGAATGTTTTGTTTCGAGTTTTGTCCTTTTGGACTATTTTTGTTTTATATAAAATTCTTAGGCTTTATTTGGTTGTCATTAGGTGTTTATGGATGTTGCATCCTTTAATTCTACTTTTTTACTAAGGTGTTAGGGCGCCTATCAAATGCCATCATCAATACAATTTTTTTAACTAACCAAAAAAACATGCAAGTGGGACCATCACTGTAAAAACTAAAATACAAAAAAAATGTAAAAATTGATCACTTGATCAAGGCCATATTGGGCGAGATGATCTTGCCTATAGGACCATATCGGTAGATATGGTCTCTATTGTGGATCTGCAAATTTTTGAAACCAGGCTGAAGTGATGTTGGAGTGATCCAAGGTTGAGTTCTATTGATGAATGATTTATGAATCTAAAGTTGAAGGTGTAGGTTCGAGCATCCCAAGGTCATGGTATTAATCAAGCGAGGTTTGTGGAGATGATGTTAAAACCTATGTGGCAACACAATGACATTGGTTTGGATAGTGAGGATGTGAGGTTGGATATTTTTAGTACTTCATTGCTTCAAACTTGGAATTATGGATATTAAAAATTTGAGGGGATACCTCTATTTTATAGCCTCCTTGGCTAGGTGCCAAAAGAGACAATGTGGCAATCAGGGGTACTTAATTACCACTTTAAAAGTGGCAAGGACAGTTATAGGTTTCTAGGGGTGACTAAAGGTCATCAAGGGCAATGGAAAATTTGCTACCACGCTGACAAGCAATACCACTCCTTGATTATTCTTTTTGAACTTATGCACGTGTGGTCATCTCACAGCGAGATGACCTTGGCTTGGAGACCATATCGGGTGAGACAGTCTTGCTTCCCATGAGTAAAAAGTACACTTTTACTAAGGAAAGATACTAAATAGCCATGAGGATACCCTAGGTGGGTTATACGGGTTATAAGGTAATCTTTTTGGAGATTCTCCTTGTGATTATGTATTTTAGGTATCTATAGATACCACTTTTTGGAATGCTTTGTTCCTAAGAACAATGCGAAGCAAAAATAAATGACGTAAAATGGTTGATTTGATGATGGATGATGTTAAATTGAAAAATTCAATGTGAGATAACCCAATCATAAAAAGGGTGCACGTCTTCAAATCATTGCTTCCCACACATTGATGAATTTGATTTGATTTTGGTAACCCTTTAGTCATGGCTTCAGGCATTCAACCATGGATAGACATTATTAGTCTACAAGCTTTAGACTTTAAGTATATCAAATAGGCTTTTTCGACTGCCTGTTATTTATTTGGTTTAAATTGTTTCTTGTTATTTTCCCTAGAAAAAGGGCTTACAATAGTTTTTGGTAATGAATCTTTGGATAAATGTGATTTCCATTTTTGAGTGTTTGATTGTTGACTTGGTTTTGAGATGTGAATTTTTATATTTATTGAATACCCCCTCAAGTGAAGAGCTAATGGAGGATATGAAAAATTAATTATAGCAATAAGTCAGTCGACAAGAATGACTTTGTTAGCATAACTACCTTTTAAAAAAGTGCCATCTCAAAAAAAAATTATTATTATAATTTTTTTATTTTTTTTACTAGACCATCTCAGATGGTCGACACGACCATCTTGGATGGTCAAAATATCAATCATTGTAGACAAAATTTCCACGTGGCATGCTTGTCTAAGATGGTCTCATCGTGAATTTCACTATAAATAATGAAATTCATAGGGGAGACCCTCATTTGTAAATTGCACGAAATGATGAGAGGGGGATATGAGGAGAGGAGGAGCTAGTTATGTGCAACTAAGTGTTGCCCTACTGAAGACTGATCCGCACCATGGGCTGTAGTGGAGCTTCCATGTGCAGAGGATTTGAAGAGAGAAAGGTAAGGAAAAAAAATCATGACCTTTCATTATTTAATGAAAATGAACCTTAATTAAATTAAATGTAAACAAAATGAATGGGGTGTGCAAAATAATGGATTTTAAGATAAAAATGAAATATGGGTTGGGTAATTAATTTGTTGTGTTGTTTTTTATTTTTTTCTTTTTTGCTTTTTGTTTTTGCAATTTGGTTTTTATTTTTGCATGTGATTTTGGGGCCATTTTGAATTGAGACGGATCCATTTTTTTATCGTCTCAGTCGAGATGGTTTTGTGATTTGACCATTTTGATCGAGATGATTTTGTGATGTGACCATCTCAATTGATATGACTTTGTTTTATGGCCATCTCAATACGAGACAATCATGATGTGTGTGAAAAAGGTTGCTCTTTCTTTTGACTTTGTGATTGTGACTTTAACTTTGTGATTTTGTATTTTATTAGCTTATTAGAGCATGATACCACTTCCCAAAGCATTATAAGAAGGCACATGTTGTGATAACCTCATTTGATACCAATCATCACTTATGTTGATAGCAATGATTGATATTGGTTGAAGGCTTTGAGCCTTCAACATACAATGCAACTAGAGTTTGTGTATGCCAATAAAGCCTACCTAATGGTCCTAATTGACAGGTGGGATGCTCAAACTAACACCTTTCATATACCCACTGGAGAGGTCATATTCACCCTTGAGGACGTCTATCAGATCTTGTAGATTCCCATCGAGGGGGCACCCATCACTACATCTACTATTATTGAGAGAGATATAGCATTGCATAGAGTGTACCAATATCAATGAGATGTTATAGACTACAATATTTCCAATATTGGGATGCGAATGGAGGTAGGATACAACACTCATATTTTGATTTATCTAGCTATAGGTTATGTTGGAACCTATTGGATCTTGTTCAAGACCTAGTAGAGCAGCCATGGATTATGGCATAGGATCCCACCTTTCTAGCGTAGCTCTACAAAGAGTTATACAAGATCCACTAGTGCAAGGGGTTGGGATTAGGATGCAGATTCCTTCTATAGGTTTGGGATTGTGAGTACTTTAGCATTGACTGACCTCTAAGACTACCCTAGATGATGAGGAGTGATATGATGGATATGTATATTCCCTATACCATGTGCTAGATACATGATCAGGAGTGAGGTAGGAGCCACCCTTGTTAGGGCACACTATGGCACTACATTGAGAGCTTTGATGGACTATAGCTAGAGGACATGACATGGTGACCATGGTTAGGAACTCTGATATAGGATAAGGATGGGGTGCACCTAAGGTGGGTGTGATACTCTAGATGGCTAAAAAGGTACCACAATATAGAGCATGATTACTTCCAGTACTTATGAGTGACCCACCAGTTGGTAGTTATACAAGATGTACATAAGCACCTAGTGGTTTATAGGTAGAGGACTAGGGAGACTCAACTACTAGTAGCCTAGGTTGAGCCTTTAGGGGAGGAGGATGATGCACCACTAGTTGATCCACATACAACTGATTCAATAACAATAGAATCTTATGATGTATGGTGGATTTCTTAATGGGCCTAGAGAGGGACAACATATGGGGAAGGAGTTTTAGCCACATAAGAGAGGGCAGGTGTAGTATTAGGAGCTCCTACATAGTGATAGGTACATCACCAAATAGAGAGGGATATGGGAACCTTGTAGGGAGGTACAAGGGACACAGGGACACCTAAGAGATATGAGGGGCTATACCTAGATGAACCTCAATAGTATATGGCTATGCTAAGGGAGCAAATTTAGATCCTCCAATGTTAGCTTAGTGATAGAAATACAACCCATGCCACCGTGTAGAGTTAGTGGGACATAGATAGATAATTATGATAGAGATGGTCAAAGGAGAGAGATACTACATGCTTAGGTGGTGAGTCTATAGGAGGTATTAGAAATATTTATAGTAGAGTGATATGCTTTGTGGGCTCAAGGTGGAGGAGCACCAACATGATAGGTTACATAGGTAGCCTAGTTGAGGGTTAGATTTCTTAAGGAGTGGGCTAGGTATCAGGTCGAGTGATCCTACATCCATAGCCTAGAGGATGAGGTAGAAAAACTTGGTGGTCAATTGCCCTCATGACAATCAGAGTCATCTTAGTCTCAGTCACATCAAAGCCACTGGATTGAGACCATATCAGATCCATCTATGATACCTCAAGTACCTCTTTTAACAGTACCAAGGATTGCATAGACATTAGGGTCCAACGAATCTAGACAACCCTATAAATATGAGGCTAAGAGAAGTGGTGAGAGCCATGGTAAAATGTCACATTGGTCAAGGACTTTGTATTAGATTCATTTTTTGATGTGAGGTCTAAGGACCCACTTATTATTATAGCTTATGGACAGTTTTGTATCTTGATGTATTTATGAATTTGATTTATATGGCATTATGTTCATTGATGATTATCATGTGTTTATTGTACATTTATGGATGTGATTATTGTGATTATGAGATGATGGATTATTATGATTTTATGCATAGACTTATCGATATGATTATGCATAGATCTGAGATGGATGCCTAGATATATGATTTATTTATGTAGAGACTAAGATATGTGTGCTATTTAATAATGATATGAAATGATCTAAATGATATGAAATGTGAATGTATGTTTTCATGATAAAATTAAGTAATCTAAGATACAATAACTAAGTATAAGCACCATATAATGTATAAAAGTCATGAATAAAAGTTAAAATAAATTCATCTAAGGTATGCACTAAAACTAACACTAAATGAAAATAAATGTGTATTGATAATGTGTGGATGTAATAGAGGGTGATCAGAAAGAAGTCATAAGGGAACAATAAGACTTTCATGAGACTCAAACACCCTAGTTGACCAATCAAAACAATTGTATACTAACCATGCACGAACTCAAGAGATAAAAAATTGTTAGAAAGACCAAGATATTCAATATTTTTGTGTGTGCATAGTGATATTCATTAATGTGATAGATTTGTTACCAAGCATAAGGCTACCCCATTTTCAAGTCAGTTTTTATAGCCCATTTTTGTAATAGAGATCACCCTATGGTCATCATTACCCTGATTTTGTACACGATTGGAATTAACTACTCTATAATGCAAGCCATCAAAAGCTAGCTCATCTACAAGCTGATATTGGTCTATACAAGAGAAGGTCACAAATGTGATAGATATGTCACCACATGTAATACTAATCCAATATTAGGCTAGCATCTATAAACCACTGTTGGTGATGGAGATCATCCAATGGTTGATAAAAATTTGAGAATTCCAAGGATTCAAGCTCTTTACAGATTTTTTTTGAATAATTGATCATTTTGGAGAGGAGAAAGGGTTTTTTATTGCTTTTATTTTTGGTAACTTGCTTGTTTTGGAGAGGAGCAAGTGTATTTTATTGCTTTTATTTTTTGGAATTTTTCTCATTTTGGGGAGGACCAAGAGGATTTTATTGCTTTGATTTTTAGGAACTTGCTCATTTTGGGGAGGAGCAAGGGGATTATATATATAGGGGGGGAGGGAGAGCTTGTCCTTTTGTCAATTATCATATTTCTAGACCATGTGCAGAATAGGAGAGTAAGGAAATTTTTTTGCTTTTGAGGCAAGAATCACTTTATAGTTTCATATTTCCTTGTTCAAAAATCATATTTACGAGTGTGAATTATGTGTTGGGATTTTGAGATAAACAAGGTACAATCAAAGCAAGACTCTACCTATAAAAATCAAGATAAATTTTCTACAATATTTGAAAAGTAAACTAGGAATGGCTAAATGATCAAAAGACCATATTGGCCACCATGTTATAACTTACTTGGGAAAAATAGCAATGCAAATATGGTCTGAGTAAAATAGTCAATGGTTGTATGAACACCATTGTTGATGGTCATACGGTATCTATCATATCTTACATCGACCACTTAATAATAAAAATACCATAAAGAAATGGGTGTACATGATGATGAGTAAAACTGGATGCTTTCCTTATGAACTTAAAAAAATTAAAAGGTGTGCGTAAAATCGTTAGTGGTCAAATGAACACCATTGATGATGGTTATATGTTGTCTATCCTATCTTATGCAAACCATATTATAATCAAAATGTCATAAGAAAAGGTGTAAAAAATGATAAGAGAAAGACTTTTATCATAGACCAATGATAGTCGTACAAACATGGTGCTATTCTTAGTGTTTACAAGAAGAGACTAATGTAATTTTAGTGATATAAGTGCTTAATGTAATATGACGATAAGCGTAGCTAAACACTATGAAATACAAAAATGAATACTTCTAAATGCACAGTGCAATAAATGAAACTATGCAATGAAATGGCAATGCATGATGAGATGTAATGCATAGTGAAATGATAATATATTCTACTTTTATGTTGTTCTTGTTTTTGTTTTATTTTTTCTTAAGCATAAAATTCCTACAAGTGGAGAATATTTAGGGGTTTAGGCTCCTCAACAACTTCGATTGAAGCTAACCAATATGTTCTCAATCCCACTTTTTGTGTTACCATGAATGGGCCTAACCAATTTATAGAGAATTTATTACATAAATGGTCGGGTAGGCTAGAGTTCTGTTGATTTTATTTGAGTAAATATCACCAACTTGGAACTCCCTAGTGTGAAATTTTGTATCGTAGGCTCATTTAATACGATCTTGATAAACACAAATATGCTCGAGAGCTTTAACTTATATTTCATCAAGAAGTGTAAGTTGATTGAGATGAGCATGTCATGCATCATCATTAGTAATGAACTCTTGTAGTGATATGCACAACAAAGGGATTTCAAGTTCCAAGGACATAATGGCCTTAGTGACATATACTAGTGAGAATAGAGTTGCCCTTGTTGGTGTTCAAATTCTCATCTTATAAGGCCAAAGTGCCATAGGCAATTAAATATGCCAATTCTTGTGATGATTGTTGACTATTTTTTTAGGATGGCAATAATAATTTTGTTTAATACCTCAGCATGCCCTTTAGTCTATGGATAACAAGGGGTCGAAAAGCTATGCTGGATATGATAATTTTTGCACAAAGCTCAAACATCCTTATTCTTGAATGATGGCTCATTATCCAAGATTATTTTGGATGGGAATCCAAAATAATAGATGATATTACGAAGTAAAAATTTTATGATGCGCACACCCATCATAGTGGTAAATGGTATAGCTTCAACCCACTTTGTGAAATACTCAGTGGCCATTAGAAAAAAATTGTGCTGGCCCAAAGAAATGGGGCCAGCACATGTACTATTGTGAGCTTACAAAATGGCCCAAGTAGATTCTTGGGGCTCTAGACATAAAAGAACTTCATCATAACTTTTATGGTATAGTGTCTCCTCGTAAGAAATATTTAGTTACCTTTTGCTTGAATATTTATTTTGTGGCATGCAATAAGCCTATAGGGGGACTAACAAGTTTCAAGAAATCTTTGATCTAGGAGAACTAGTCTTGGTATTGCTCAATTTGGACTAATTGAATGCTATACTCCTCTCTTGTCTCATCTCACATGAATGTAGATTGTGATAGAACCATAAGATATATGGTTGTAATATTATCATAAGGGCCCTACGAGATTAAGGATCCCTAGGAAGCAAATTTCAATAAATATTGAATTCATAAGAATCCATCTTAGTATGGTTCAATTTGTACCATGTGGATAGTTTGCTCTTCTATAGTAGTGTCTCACGAGATTGTAGTTTACAAGAGCATTTATACATGAATAGTTGTGACATCATATGATGGGTTTTACAGAATTAAGGATCCCAAGGAAGCCAGTGTATTCACAAAATGATTGGAGGACCGAGGGATGGCCTCAATGTAAAACTATTCAAAATTTGTAAATTATCCACAACGGTCTTGTATGATTTCAAGATTGAGCATTTACATTGGTATATTTCTTTCACTTGATTAACTAGGAGCAAGGAGTCACCAAAGATTTTGAGTCTCTTAAAATTCATGGTGATACTTATTTGAAGATCTAAAAGGATATCTTCGTATTTAGTGATGTTATTAGTGCAAGTAAAATCGAGTTTGAATGAAAGGGGAATATGAGCACCTTGTGGTGTAAAAAACATGATTCTTGCACCACCCCTTTCTCATATTTTAAACCATAAAAGAACAACATGAGATTTTTTTGTGGTCTTGTTATTCTGGTACTTTTGAGCTAGACAATGCAAATATTGCATCATCAAATAGCTCAATTATTAGGGGCTTATCATTGTGAAGTGGTACTTCTGCTAGCTGGTCTATGATGAATTGACCTTTGATAGATTTTATTCTAATGAATTCTAGGTCAAAATCTATAAATATCATAATCCAAATTGTAGTGTGACTATTATGATAAGTATGACTCATCATGTATCATAAAGGATTATCTTTAGATTTGATGTATGTTGTCTGACGTATCATGTAATGATGAAGCTTTTTTGTGGTGAAGACCACTTCTAAGTAGACTTTCTCGATGTAAGTATACTTTATTTCATATGATACCATGGTGCAACTAATGTAGTAGATAGCTTGTTCCTTATTTACCTCATTCTTTTGGTCCAACATGGTCCCTAAGGCAAAATCGATGGTTGAGATGTATAAGAGAAAAGGTGCATCAGGTCTCGGTGGAGACAATACCGATGTGGAAGCCAAGCATTATTTGATATATTGGAAGGTTTCTTGGCAATATTCATTCCAATTAAAGTGAAACGACCAAAACTTGACATTTGATCTAACAACAAGTAATAAACACAAGTCATTCATAAATATGTGCTTTATTCATGATAAATTTGATATGGGTTACAAATAGGGTGAATTCCATTTTTTTCCTTTCATGAATACACTATAGGCTTGATGCCTTCTTCTGATGTCCCTCAGTGTAGGTGGGCTTCTTTGTATGTGGGCCACCGCCGGGTTGTTGTTTGTGGGTGTTCTTCTCCTTCAAATCTATTGGATAACCTGAAATAAACTTGCAAAAAGGGGTCCATACATTGGGCGGCTTACCTTAGTCAGGCCCCATATTTATAAAGATGAAATGACTATAAAACCATAACAAAACATGTGATAAACTATGAAAAAAGTAATAATATGGTAAAAGGAAGCTTACCACCCAAATCTAGAGTAATTTGGGGTTGTAGACCCAATTCGCCACCCGAGGGTCGAACTGAGGCCAGATTCACGGGGCAAGGGGTGATTTGAACTATGATGCATATTTTGCAAAATTCTTATGGTGGATCGACTCCTAGGCAGCTGGGGTGCCTCTGTGTATCATTGAAATCTGACTGTGTGCATTGGGAAGTGACTGTTCAATGTTGGATTTCAATTTCAACAGAGTAACTGTTCTTTGTTGAAATTGGGAATCAGACTTAATTAGGGGTTTGGAAACCATTATTTATAGGCAAAGGCAAGGTGCATGGAGGGTTAGATAGACTAAACCTAGGTTTGATGCTGACTAGGGTTGGGTTAAGAAATGCAATGTGGCAACATCATATTACTTATGATAAATATCTCATCCTCACACATTTATGAGGATGGATTAGGGCTAATCCCGATTAGGAGGTGCTTAAGCCAATTTAAACATGATTAAAGAAATATCTCAACAAACCCTAATTTCACACATGTGGGAGGATATGATTAAGGCTAATCAATATTAGGGGTTCTTTAATCAAATTTACCCTAAAAAGTGACTTAAGTGAAGTCAACATTAAATTAGAATTTGGTTATTGACTTATTAATTGTTTTGGTCAACTAATACCCCGTGGGGGCCTTAATTGCATGTGAATAGACCATCGAATGATATTTTAGTGTGTCGGATGTAATTTGGAAGGCTTATGAGGGTTTAGGACCTGAAAGCTGGTGAATTAGTATATGGGAGTCTACACGATGCTATGAAAATCTATGGTGATCTATGCATGACTACAGCTGTCTACGTATGACTACGCATGACTACAATAATCTACACATATCTAGGATGATCTACAATAGTCTACACTGTTCTATGATAGCCTAGGGGTACCTAGGATGACCTATGTAAACCTACAAGTTTCCAAAAGGATCTACAAGTACGTAGGTATAGCAGTGTGCAACTTTTGGGTGTCTATATTTGTCCCTTTTTGTACTATATTGTGTGGAACACAGTTTAATATAAAAATGTGAAGGGTTTGTGCAGAAGGAAAAGGGATAGAAGGGGAATGGAATCTAATCAACGGGTATGTATCCGCTCAAAGCGTGACCATACAACATCAACTTGATGTCCACAGGGGAAGAAGAGAGGAAGGAAAGAAGAAAAAGAGGAAAGAGATAAAAACAATGCTAGTAAAGGAAAATGACTGATTATGAATACAATGATGTGATTTTGTTGAGTTCGTATGACATATTTCAATGCCATACCAGTTGCTTGAGAATGGCAAATTTTGATTGATTTGCTTTTACAACCAGATCAGCGTGGTCCAAAAGTATGATTAGGACAAAAGCCTAACTAAATATTTGTTGTTGATTGATTGATGAGAACATGGTGACAAGTGTCAAACCATTTGATTTAGTTTAACATTTGGATCGTCAACTCGTGACCAAATCAGTGAGGTCATGAAGTCCATTTCCAAATGTTGCTCTGGGATTAATCAAATGTATCATTCATTATGTACTCGACGTACATGAATGCTAGATTGACTTCTCCATGGTAACGCATAACTCTCATGATGTAACCCATGTCTATTTGGGATTGAGATTATAATCGTATGATAATCTTTAGAAAAAAAATTTGTAGATAAATGCGATAACTGCACTTTTGGATTTTTGATGTTGTGGTTGCATGCAAATCTAACTTTGGATAAAAATACCCCCTTAAACGAGGAATCAGCAATGAGGCAAATAAAGTGTGATGAATTGATGATGTAGCGATTGATAAATAAATATTAATGCATGATGATTATGGTGCAAATGAAGTGAAAAGACAAGTTTATAAGGTTCCTAAGGTTTCATGAGACAAATGCCTGCTTTCCAAGGGTTTTGGGGTGTTTTTTCTAAATTCGTCACTCGAGGGGCGAATTTGACCTAAATCGCCACCTAGGGGGTGAATTGGGTTCATTTCACCCCTTGAACGAATTTATTTAAGCCCTAATTTGCTTGGAATGGGCTCATTTTGACTTTACATGGCTGTGAAAAGTAAATTGTGGAGGCATCCAACTGTACAAGGAGAACGAAATTGATGAATTTGGGAGTGATAATGATGAGGAGATGCAGAGCAACTGGCAGCAGGCGTGGGGACCCACCAGTAAGTGTTCTTTTGCTTTGTTTTTGTTTTTGTTTTAATTTTCTCAGGAAATGTGAATGAAGGGGAGAGGTTTTCATCCCAATTTAAAAATTTTGGTAATTTTTAATGTAAATTTGAATACATAGTGGTAGACGAGCCAAATGTGTACCAAAAAATGTGATCCATTTCAAAATTAGACTTGTTTTGTCATTATTTTGATCGGGTAATGGGTAGAGTCGATATGAATTTTGACTGTCAGTTTTTGAAGTAATAGTGTACTGACATTAATATGTTTTTGAATTTTATCTGCAAAAGTAAGAAATGGGTATTTCCTTATGCGACTATTTATTTTTTTGACTTTGTTTGATGTGAGTTTTGAGTTTGTCACTTTTAGGAGTAATATATCAAACCTAGTCTGTTAGATTTGACATGTTAGGCATAAAATTTTGGAAAACCGATGAAACTTTCACCACAGAAGGGCAAAATGGGTGTCCAAAAATGTTAGTTGTTTTGATGGATGACTTTGTTTGGCCTGCCTTTGATTTGTGTGCCAAGGTGTAGAGTAGTGGTAAACTAAAAATGAGCTATAGAGAGTCCGATTTAGACTGTACTCGATGTCTGTTTGAACTTTCATCGCTAAGTGGGCAAATGGGTATCAAAAAATATGACTGCTATTTTTAGATTGTGTGTCTAGATGTGTGTTCGGTTTTGGTGTATTTATGACAGAGTCGACTGTTAGATTTGTGTAAATTGGTGAATTGTTTTTGAATTTTGTCAACACATTTACCGATAAGTGGGCAAATTGGTATAAAAAAGTGATATTTGTTTTTGTAGATGTTGTTTCTTGGCTTATATTTGATTTGCGTGTCAATTAATAGGTAGTTGTAAATTTGAACTAGGCTGTTGAGAGTTCAAATGATGTTGTTTGTCATGTTAGTTCAAAATTTTGCCATGAAATGTCAAAATGGGTGTCCAAATATGTGATTGTTATGTCGATGTATTTTGTCATGTGGTTTGTGCATTGTTTTTCTTTGAAATGTGTGCCAAATTAAATAGGTTTAGTTTGAAAATTATGATTGATGCAATTTTATTTGATTGGATTGATTGGATTGTTATGTGGATTATTGATATGTGTTGTATTGTGTTTTTAATAGGTGAAGATCCTTGAATCTCGTCATTGGGTGAGGAAGTTTAAGGAGGGTTTTGAGGAGTTGATGAAGACTGAGGATGAGTTACGGTGGTTGGATGACATACATTTTTAAGGTGTGTGGGAATGCAAGAGCATCCACACAAATAGAGATTACGTGTCTATGTTGTGTGAGCGGTGGAACACTGACCAAAACACCTTTCATTTTCCTACTAGGGAAATGACTGTTACACTAGAGGATGTGTATCATATTTATAGACTATCGATCGAGGGTGTTCCTGTGAGAGTAGCCATAGATGATAAGGAGGCTAAGGTGGAGTAGCTATGTGCTGATATGGTCAGGCAGGGGACCGAGATGGAGCAACTAAGGGTTATGGTGATGAGACATGCTCATATGATTATGAACCTGACTGGTTAGCTAGGTGCGAAGACTACTAGGAGGTTATTGTGTGAGACTTCCCTAATTATGCATGAGATTCCTCTCCTTGACTATACACAGGTGGTGTCACAGTCTAGGACACAGTCACGAGTGTGGGTGCTCTCTCATCAGAGTCAGTGTAGTGTTGCTCCGATAGTAGAGGTTGGTGCGAGAGTTGAGGTGCAGGATCCACCTGCTATGGAGTATCCTGTGGTAGATCCAACTCCAGAGGTCTTTCCATAGTCGAGCCAGGCAATAGAGAGTTACGCGAGCTAGGAGGGGCATGGGGAGACTCATGGTCATAGATAAGAGTTATATATTTGGTTGTAGCTTACGGGTATTTTGGATATTATATGTGATGGGCATGGTCCCAGGTTGTAGCCTTCGGGTATTTTTGGATGATGATGATGATGATATATATATATACATACCTCTTGATTTTGGTTGTTATATATATATATATATATACCTCTTGATTTCGATTGTTATATATACATATGTTGTTTTGATGGTTTGAAGTGTATTTTGTTTATATTTGCATAGATAGCACAATATAATTCCTAGGTATGTATGATTAGTAGATACATGTGTGTGAATGGTTTAGATCTATTATCATTCTTTCATATGGATAAATTGTAGAATGTTATTCATGATTATGTTTTGAATGCAGTGTGATGTGATCTCAAATGTGATGTTGTAATGAATGTACATAGAATAAATGCAATGTTATAATTTGATTTTAGAATGTGTGTAGCATGAATGCATAATGTAAGTTAATTGTGTGAATGTATGTAAGACAAATGCATAACTATAAGGTGTAGCAAACATATATGACATAGATGCATAGGTGCATGTATGGAATTACTGAAATGCACCAAGGAAGCACTTGTATTATGGCATTTACCTGTATGGATGTGATCCATTCCATGATTTTAGGGACTATGGATAATTTAAGGCATGTGTAATGGTTTTGACTAACATAGTTATGAAAATAAAATCTCAAACCATTAGCTATACAAGTTTTGTGGCAACTTATAACATGATCGGGCTGGCTCAAAATTTGTCTTGGACCTATGTGTGTGAATGTGTAAGGTTCATTTATCTATTTTGAGGGAGGTAGGATTAACCCATTGTAGATGCTACCAAACTAGCTAGCTCATCCATCCACAATAGTGATTTATACAAAAGCGAGATGCTAATGTAAGATATGTGTTGTCACCTATAAGACTATTCCACTGGTAGAAGATGATTGAATGATCGAAACTTATCCAATAGTTGCACGATGAACAATTGGATGGCCTATATCTTCCCTTGTAAGTTGTGAAGTTGCTTGAGGTTCATGGGGGGAAGCATGCTTTTGATTACTTCAACCTTTTGAGCTTCAAATTCTATGTCTAACTTAGACACAATTAATCCTAAATATTTTTTGGATGTTACTTCGAAAACACACTTTTTAAGCTCAGGCATACGTTATGCTCTAAGAGGAGATTGAAGATATTTTCTAGAATAGCAACGTGGTCCTGATGCAATAAATATTTAACCACAAGATCGTCGACATAATCCTTGAAAATTTTATTCATTTAATCATGAAAAATATACGTCATCACCCATTTATAAGTAGAACCCACATTCTATAAGCCAAAGGGCATGACCTTATAGTAAAAGGTCCCCCATGGCATAGTGAAAGTTATTTTTACCTGATCTTCAGGATTGACTTAGATTTTATTATATCTAGAGAATCCATCCATGAGACAAAGAATTTTATGGCCTACGACTGCATCTACCAATGTATTGATATTTTGAAGCATAAATTCATCCTTGGGGATCGCTTTATTAAGGTCACAAAAATGTGTGCATATGTGCACCCCCAATTCAAGTTTTGAATAGAAATCATATTGGATACCCAATCAGGGTATTCAATAGGTTGGATGAATCATGCATCCAATTTTTTTTGTAATTCATCTTTTATCATAATAGTTATTGTTGGATGCATCTTACATAGTTTTTCTTAATGGGTTTAATTATTGGATTTAGTGTCAAGTTGTGGATAACTAGATTTGGATCTATACCAATATTATCTCGATATGACCACGAAATTTTTTTTTTGTAATTATTTATAAGATTGAATAATACCTTACATTCTATGGTTGAAAGACCCTTTTCTAATTTGAGAATCTAGAGATGTTCAGGATCATCGTTGACATCGATATCAACCGTCTCTTCTATTAGCATATGTGATCCCTCCTCCAATTGATAAGCAATAGCAATTAAATGAATGTCATTAGTTAGATTAAGAGATTTAGATATGTTATTAGACTCTATCTTAGCTTGGAGGATAGCTAATGCTAAATGTGACAATAGATGGTATATTAATAGCATGTTCTCAGAATGAAGAAACTTGGATGGTGAATTGGGAAGGTGGCATGATCAAAATAAATAGCCTCAGGATTGGGAGGTAATGATAGATAATGATTACCGAGATAATGAAGTGGAGTGATATCAATGGATATCATATTGATGGTTGGCAGATGATCTCCATACTATAGGAAAAGAATATTGAATATGGGAGGATGTAAATGTATCAGGGGCAGGTGAGGGGAATCAATATGACAAGGAGGGATCTATGGGGAGCGAGGACAATAGGATACTCAGGAATAAGGAGTTACCATAAGAGGGGTAGGGGTAATCTTGGAAAAAGATAAATATAGATCCACAATAGGCTCAATAGGGGTGGACTTCTCTTCTAATCTAAAAGAGGGAATGGATAAGGTTTCCTAGTTGACTTCCAATCCTTATTCATGCTCTAACTCTTGATCTTCTTTGAACTCTTCTTCCAATGAGTCACTATCAACAATAACTAAGGTAATGATATGTATATGATCACTAAGAAAATGAGCATTACTAGGATCAACATACTCATTAGCATCAATGTCTACCCCTATGCCTAAGTTAAGCTATTGTAGATAATCAACAAGAAGATCATCAGGCATGTGCATACTATATCCTAAGCTTAATTTATTTGTTGGTAATTGGTTGTGTCATTCTAGAGGAGTTTGAGGGTCTTTCTCGTATCATCCCAAGACATTCGCATGCCAATGATGGTGATGGAAATACCGCATAGCAAATGTTGAATTTGAAAGATAATCAATATTGGCCTGAAATGACTCCTCATCCTCCACTATAGGTGGTATGTCTGTGGTTGTGTCAATACCTCCATAGATAAAACTAGTTTACCTTGGGTAAAACCCAAGGGGGACTATGGTTCCTATGGATAGCGATGTGTTGTATGGGATACCAAAATCTCTGATTGACTCCATGAGCAAGGTGGATGTGACATCTTGCACTTGGTATTCACCCATACTAGGATTTTTTATGTTAATGGTAACTTGTGGCTCCTCTGCTAGGGGAGGTGATGAAGAAGATGAAGGTTGTGATGAAAATGGGTTGTTCCTCCTTGATGGGAGAAGGATGAGGGGAAGTGATAAAAATGGTTGAAATCAAATATGTATGATGTGTGATGGATGGTTAGGTTGTGAATGTGTATGTTGGTAGAGATGGAAATGAGAGTGAGGTCATAGGTGCCTTCTCTAGGTTTTGAGGTGGAGGGTCAGATTATGATGAAGGCATCTTTGATGAAACTTATGGTGAGGTTTTTGATGAAGGTGGTGGTGTTGGGGTGATGTATGATAATGGTGTGGCTTTTGTGGGTTGGATGGGGTTGTTGGGATGAATTTATAAAAGTATGGAAGGTAAGGTGGACTCCTAGGGATGTGCAACCATATTGTAATATTTGAAAGGATCTAAGTTTGTAAGGATGTAGTGAAATTGGCCTTTATATATGTAATTTATGCACTGATGAAAAATGGAAGGTACACATTTTATATCTTGGATCTAGGGCCTCCCAAGAAATATGTTGTATTGCATGGCACCTTCTAATATGTGACATGGTACATGAATAGTATTTTGTCCAACCAGAATATGAAGGACTATTGTACAAATGGTGGAACATAGGGCATCATTAAAATATCGAAGGGTGAAAGTGGAGGGCATGATGCATGATAGTGGAAGGTTGAGATGTTGAAGGGCGATGGAGATGATGATGTTTATTGATGATCTCATATTAATCAATATGTGTTTTAAGGGGATCCCATCCACACTAGCGATGATGTGCAATGGTGTATCAAGCACCTCAATAGGTATCATCTAAATTTCATGATCCTAAAATGTAATCACAACATCTTGACATGTTTGAGCATGCCCCACAAAATTGATGAATGAATTTGGGTCTTGTGATTGTAGTTAAATGGATATAAAAATCTCCATCAAAGCCTCTCAATGTGGCTTTGATTGGTAAATCAACTCATAGATGGAGAGCCTCATCGATTAAATTTGTAGACTTTTAGTAAGTTCACACCTTAGCATGACCACTAGGCAAGATGGAGTAGGTGTAACCAAATTTTATATCGATGGTGCTTGTGATGTTGATGAAATATTAGCAGGATCAAAAGGTTGTGTGGGTTTTATTGGATACCATCTATTTCTCATAATGATATTAATCATTCCCATGAAACCTTGGTTAGGTGGGGTGGCTTGCACTTGATTAAATTGGTTTTGTTGTTCTATTTTAACAGTAGTTATTGTGTTGGCTCCACATTGGGGTAAAGGATCTTGAAAGATACCTATATTTTAGTTTTTGGAGGCAAGAGGATTATGGATATGAGTCTCTTATCTCTTGATCATATCCTGCACTATATTCTTAAATGCATAGCATAATTGAATATCATGCTCTTTTTGTTGATGATAGTTGCAGTATTGATCCTCCCTATAATATTTAGGCTTAGGTTGATTCAAATCAATTGGTTAGATCTCAAGGAGCATAATTCCTTGTGCTTAACATAATTGATTGAAGATTGAAGCCAAAGACTTTGATAACGATGTATATTGGTGAGGTGACCTAATATTTTGGTAGTGACGTTGGAGTCCTATTTGAGGATTCAGGGGCACGTAAGACAACATGGTTTACTAAAGCTACCTTAGGTTGAGTTTGACCATCTTTTGTATTTTTATGGGCCATTCATTTTTTGGAGTTTTATCTTTGCTTCCTGGATTTTGATGTCCTCTATTACATTTTTCTAGTCCAAGGATTCCTCAAAAGTTTGATACTAGTAAATTTGTAATAATAATGAATTTTTTTTTTGTGTAACTTCAAGTTAAAATTCGAGTTAGCTCGATGATGCGTAGGTTGAAGAGAAATTTGGTTATGATGGCCTTCCACCTGTTCCCATAGTCCATGACTGGTTCATTCTTAAACTGGTGAAGATTATATAAATCAGTCAAGGTGGCATTTTTTTTTACACTAAAGGCAAAGAGTTCTAGAAAGGCATCTGTCAATTGTTAAAAGGTTAGGATACTATGGCATGGCAAATGGTTATACCACTCCAAATAACCCCTAACAAGAATTATGAGAAATGTTTATAGCATGAGGGGGTTGCTATCCTGAAGATGGAAGCATTTTTTCATGAAGCTTATTACATACTCCTATGCATCTTCATCACCCTTGAACTTATCCAACTTTAGCGTTTTAAAGTATTCAAAATAGGGTGGTGATAGAACTGATGGGTGTAGAGGTTGATTTGTAAGCTATCTTAAGGTAATTTTTTTATAACCTACCCCTAATGCTGGTTTTTCTAACATGTTAAGGCACTCTATAGACCTCGGGCGAGATGATGACATATACTCAACTTTGGTCTTTGTTCATTTGAATTTTTTGATGTGGGTGAGGTGGTTGATGAATATGGTCAATAAGCATATCACTATATGCTACCTCAGGGTATGTATAAAGGGGTTCTTGATACTCAGGTTTTTTGAGTGGTAATTTTGGCCAATTACAAAACCACACTCAAACTTAGGATTTTGATCACAAAACCCTCTCTTGCAAAGAAGTTAAAACAAAAACAACTTCTCCAAGGTTCATTTTACTTATGTGTGGTTGTAATCTTGTAAAGATATATCAAGTGAGAGCTAGGAAGACCTTAGTGATTGCAAGTAACTATTAACAAGGGGTTTGTATTGGTTTATTTTATTGTGTTATGCTAATAATTGCTCATGAAACTTAAAAGAAATGAAAATGTGAATTGACCCTCATATGACCACGATGTAAGCCTTAGTTCATTTTATCTTGGAGGATTTTAGGTAGATTTTATCTTCCTTTATTAAGTAGATTTTGCCTTGATGAATAAAATAAAAGGAAATAAATATGCACGAATAACCATGAAATATAAGGATCTTAAAATATCATTATAATTATCCCTCTTTAATAAAATAATTTTCATAAAGAAGAAATAATTTAATGCTTTGAAAACAATAGCCTTTGATATAATAATAAATTACCTCTCTTTAATGAAATCAGAATTTTCATAAAGAAAAGGCAATTTATTGCTTTAAAAATGATAGCTTATGGAATGCCACAAAAATTACCCCCCCTTTAATGAAATTAAAATTTTCATAAAGTGAATTTCATTTATTTCTTGTGAACATTAATGCAAAGTTGCAGAATCAATTTGCCTTCAAAAATGCAAAAATATACAAATTCTGAAATTATAAACCCTCATAAAACAACAATTTTCAATAATTTTTATAAATTCAAAATAACTTCAGAATGAGTTTTAAATTGTTTCGGATGAAAGATTGAAGTTCATTCTAGGGCTCCATGCATTTATTTATTTATTTATTTTTTTGAAAATTTGAAAAACTTGTATTAAAACAAAAGACAATTACACAAGGGAGAAAAATCATCCCAACCAGCAGCAGAGAACTAGACAACAAGCGGAGAGCACAAAGGCAACGCAAACCCCCACAGAGCACAGAAGACAACAAGGCACGAAAACATGACATGTCGTGAAATCGTGACATGTCGCAAAATCGCGACAATCAACCCCGTCGCGGCCGCAGCAGCGCCATCAGTCACGAAAACGTGACATGTCGCGATATCGCGACATGTCACGATATCGCGACAGACAAAGCCCTCCGCGTCCGCTCGCAAAAAAAGTCGTGAAATCACGACAGAAACTCCCTCCAACGGTCTATCATCCCAGGCTTTGCGAAATCGTGATAAGAACTCCAGGAAGCATCAAATCTCCAAAAGGGTCGCGAAATCGTGACGAAATTTCTCCGAAGCGCCCATCCAGCAAAAGTGTCACGATATCGTGACATATTCTCATCTTGACTCCCAGTCCACAAAAGTGTCGCGATATCGCGAAAATTTTTACCAAAGTCATGAGTGTGCCAAAAGTGTCGCGAAATCGCGACGAATTTTCCTTTCAGTTCCCAATATTCAAAACTGTCGTGATATCGCGACAAGTTATCCTCATTGCAACTTGTCTTCAAAATTGTCGTGATATCACGACAATTAATCCAGATGACGCCAGTGTGCCCCAACTGTCGCGATATCGCGACGATTTTACCATGCAGCTTCCGATCGACAGAAATGTCACGGAATCGCGATGAAATGTGCCCTTTGCTCAAGTTCACCAAAAGAGTCGTGATATCGCGATGATAATCCTCATTGTAGCTAGTCTTCAAAATTGTCGCGATATCGCGACAAGAAATCCAGTTGACGCCAGTGTGCCCCAACTATCGCGATATCGCGACAATTTTACCATGCAGCTTCCAATCGACAAAAATGTCGCGATATCGCGACGAAATGTGCCCTTTACTCAAGTTTACCAAAAATGTCACGATATCACGACGATAATCCTCCTTATCATCCCTGCGCCAAAAACGTCACGATTTCACGACATGTCATGATTTCGCGACATGTCACGATTTCGCAACATGTCACGATTTCGCGACATGTTGCGATTTCGTGCCATGTTCCTTTCTAAGGCTGAGAAGGCAAAACCTGTCACGATATCATGACAACTTCCAACAAGAGGCCACGATGCTACTACATGTCACAAAATCACGACAAAAACCTTCCTTAGCAGCAAAAACTTTGCACATTATCATAGGTAGCATTCAAGGCCTTACCGAATCCCAGCATCCTCCACAGGCATATCACTATGCATCTGCACTCCAACTTCCTTCTCAGCACCTATCTTAGCAAGGAAATCAGCCACCTTGTTGAAATCCCTACTCACATAGATGGGAACCACATCATCTAATTCTTTCCAGAGATCCTTTATCTGAGAGACAAGACTCCGCAACCTCCAGGCTTGCAAATCAAAGTTCCTCATGCAATCGAGAGCGCCCACCAGAATTTGGGAGTCGGACTCAAGAATTATCTTTCTATGGCCCTGCTTGACAGCCCAGATAGAAGCAAATTTAATAGCCAAGGCCTCCGCTTCATTGTTTGTGGCATGACCCAGACCGTGCAGTTCCCAGTAAAGCACGGACCCACCATGATCACGGCACACAACTCCAGTACCAGCACTACCCGAATTTCCTTTTGTAGCTCCATCAGTATTGATTTTGATCCAGCCTACTGGGGGAGGGTGCCATCTATCCTAAGCCTATCTTTCAAGGGCAACAACTCCATCAAGCAGTGGCACAGAAACAGACTGATGTTCCTCCTCAACGTAGATGGCAACTGTTTCCACCACTTTGCTCCATATAACCTGCCATATTCCATGAAGTGAAGAGGATGTTTCATGAAAAATGTGGGCATTTCTCTCCAGCCACACCTGCCACCAAATAAAAAGAAAACCCAGATCCCAGCCAATTCGGAGAGCTTTGGATTTAAATCTGCCTCTCTTCCATCGGTTCCAAATATTGGTCCGAGTCACCTCACTGTTGGCTTGAATTTTGAAGTGGGAAAACCAGCGCATCCAAATCTGCCGTGAGAAGGGGCATTCAAACATCAAATGATCAGCAGTTTCCTCATGCTTGCGGCATAAAACACACTGAGAAGGACCGATGATGCCTCTGTGTCTAAGATTGTCAAAGGTGAGAATTCCATTGTGCATAAGTTGCCAGGAAAAAAAATTCACCTTCGGCCAACCCTTGGGGTGCCATATCTTCTTCCAAACATGGACCGAGAAAGAGTGTGGGAGGGGCTCTGGAAGAATCTGGTTAAATCCCTCCTTCATAGTGTAAACCCCAAGGTTCCCAAAGCCCCAGGAAATTTCATCCTCTTCATACCGCCCAGTAAGAAACCTGGATTTCAAAAAAAAATTTAAGATTGGTGCCAGCTCCGGTGGGATTGGAATTGGCCATTCTTCCAACCTCTTGAACTTTTTGAACTTGTACTCCCCAAAGTGGCTGGTATTGAAATAACTCTCAATATGAATCTAGCCCTTGTCTTCTATGGCTGATTTAATGGGTTGCAATTCAGGAAACACAACAATGATGGGAGGGTGCTGATCCCAGGAGTCAGTCCAGAAACGGGCCTTCTCCCCTCTCCCCACTTTCCAAAATAATTGATCTTTGATAACTTGAGCTCCCAGCTTGAGAGTCTACCATACTAAGGATCCATTACCCTCCAAAGGGAAACGTCCAAGATCATTGGGGTGAGCATGGCCTAGGTATTTTCTAGAAAGAATTTTGCTAAAGAGGGATGTTGGCTGGGAAATCCACCTCCAGTACAATTTACCAGCCAAAGCTTGATTATTAAGCTTGGAGCTTCTCAGTCCCAGCCCTCCTTTATCCTTGGGCTAGGTGACCTTATCCCATCCAACCAAGGCCCATTTCTTCTTCCCTTTTGCACCCTCCCATAAAAAGCTTCTGGCCATTTTGTCAAGCTCTTTCCATATAGAATGTGGGGCATCCAGGATGGAGAATTTATATATTGGCATTGCCTGAATAACTGATTGAACGTAAGTTAGTCGGCCTCCATAGCTTAACCATTTATGAGACCAATGATTCATTTTCTCTTTGATGCCATCCAAAAGATCCTTCCAGATATCAATTTTTAGTTTTTTGAAATGCAGTGGAACCCCCAAGTAAACAACAGGTAGAGAAGTCCTAGTAAATCCCAGGATCTCAGTAACTCTTTCCTGTAACCTTCGGTCAATATTGAAGAAGACCACTTTGGATTTTGTATCATTAATGACTTGATTTGAGGCCCGAAGGTAGATGTTTAAAGTATCTCTAATTCCTCTTGCTTCCCTGAGGCTGGCCACTCCAACCAATCCTATGTCATCCAAAAACTGTAAGTGGGTCAAAACTTCTGTCCCCACTTTAATACTTGTTATCACACCTAGCTGTCGTCTTCTCAGGAAGAGTCTACCTAATCCTTCTGCTAAGATGAGGAAGAGGTAAGGAGAGCAAGGGTCCCCTTGACGAAGACCCCAAGAGGCTCCAAAAGGAGTCGAGGGGAGCCCATTGATTAGAACAGAGAAAGAAGGTGTGGAGATACAACTCATGACCCAGTCAATCCAATCCTGAGAGAAGCCAAAGGTAGCCATCATCTTTGCCAGGAAGCCCCACTCCACCCGATCATAAGCCTTAGACATATCCAACTTTATGAACATTCCTTTGTTGCCTAAAGTTTGCATTGTATGGATTGCCTCCTGAGCAAGGACCACTTCATCCAAGATCTGTCTTCCTTCAACAAAACCCCCTTGCTCAGAGGAAATTATTTTATGGAGAAAGGTTTTAGCCGTTTAGCCATAATCTTTGTGATTATTTTATAAATAACATTGCATAAGGCAATCGGTCTGAAATCAGAGAGATGAACCCCCCCTCCCCTTTTGGAATTAAAGTGATGAAGGTGTGATTGAGAGCCTTAAGCATTCTTTTATTAGTTCTAGACTCCTCTGCGACAACCAAAAATCTTTCTCCAGAGTATCCCAGAAGGCCTGAAAGAATTCTATAGGAAAGCCATCTGGACCTGGCGATTTTCCCGTGCTCATCCCAAAGACCACTTTCTTTAGTTCATCACTGTCAATGGGTCTAAGGAGAGTCTGATTCTCTTTGTGAGAGATAATAGAAGGTATGACATTAATAACTTCATTTTGGGCTTCCACATCTTGTTCCCCACTTTCCTTAAAAAGGTTTGAGAAATAATCCATTGAGTGGAAATGCATTCCAGGGAGAGTATCAAAGGAGTGTCCATTCTCATCGTGAAGGACTTCCATGTTATGCATTTGTCTCCTTGCACAGGCTGAGCGGTGGAAAAATTTTGTATTTCTATCACCTTCTAGTAACCAAGTGATTCTTGCTCTCTGTTTCCAATAAATTTCCTCTTGATTATCAATGTCCTCAACCGCTTTGCGCAGAGCATCATCCTCAGCTTTAAGGTGCTCAGTAATGGTACCTTCCCTGAAGTGTTTTTGCACCTCCTCCCATCTAGCCATCAAGGGGGCCCTTTGGAGCTGGAAGTCCGACTTATTGTTTTGTCTCCACTATTTCAATTTACACTTGAAAAAATGGAGCTGTTTATGGAATTTGAACATTGCAGTCCCCAAGGGTAGGCGGCCTTCTTCCCACCACTGATGAATTTTCCTTCGGAGATCCTCCTTTTGCAACCAAAAATTTTCAAATTTGAATGGTTTATGGTGTTGACCTGTCATCGGCCCTCCCTCCAACAAAAGGGGATAGTGGTCCGAGACTCGGACCTTCCAAAATCTGGAGCTTCAGATTCCATTTAATAAATGCCTCTTCAAAAACCAAAAACCGGTCTAACTTAACCTTCCTGCTGTGTGGCTCTCTCCTCTTGTTTGTCCAAGTAAAGTAGGTTCCAGGGCCTTTGATATCAACCAGATTAAAGGCTTGGATTTGGGCAATCAAGAATCGGTCCCTAGGATCCAAAACTGGGGCACCACCTTCCTGATCCCTAACAGACAATTTGGCATTAAAATCCCCAGCTATGATCCAGTCAAAAACTTCCCAGGATGACCTCATGTTGTGTACAACTTGCCATTGGAGCTGCTGGCCATCAAAGCATTGAGCCCCATAGAAGTTTGTAATAAGAACATGTTCAGCTGTGGCATTGTTTCTAAATAGAGAAGTGAGAACACCCCTCCAAGCTATGTGTTCTAAAGCTGTCCATACTTGAGGGTTCCAGAGAGTAACAATCCCCCCCGAGGCACCCTGAGCAGCCACATCCATATAATCAGCACCCCGCCATATTCTGTTAGCAGTCTTGCACATAAGATCTACAGACATTTTTGTCTCCTGGATGAGCAAAAAGTTTGTTTTACATTTTCCTAAAAGTCCTTGAACAACATATTGATGGGTTCTGCTGTTTAAACCCCTAACATTCCAGGATTGAATAATCATTGAGGACCTTGTGAGCAATAAGACTCAATTGGCCTCACCGATCCTCCATTGATCAGCTTGTCTCCTTGTACTGCTAGTAGATCCTTATTGGATTTTTTGCCTGCTCCTTGGGAATTACTGTTTTTAGACCTCTTCTCCACCTGGGAAATCCCTAGAACCAGCCTTTCCCTGTTCTTTTCAGAGCTTCCCATATTGACGTCCTTAATAACCGGTCGTGTCTGGGAGTGGATTACCAGTGTCCCTGAGTTCTCTGGCTGCCTTGTACCAGAGGGTTCCATTACCTGTTCTAAGACCGAGTAGAAGAAGGGAAAGCCTGAGAGTGAATGTTAATATCCTCAACATTCCCATCCACTCCTTCCATAACTTGGTCCTCTTGATCTACTAGGGATTTAAAGATTTCATACCGATTGGTTGGTTTAAGTTGTGCCTGCTCCTTGGAATTTTTATTTTTATTTCTCCTTCGCTTCGGTTGTTCAAAACCATATTTCTGGAGATCAGAATCCTGAGGAATACTAGATGGATCTTGGACAGGGGTAAACTTGCCCTCTCTGGGGTGATTTGGATTTCCAAGCGGTGCCTCCACTTTTGTGCTCAGAATATTTGGGCAGAACCTCGCCAGATGGCCGTGCTTATGGCAGACTCTGCATCTAAAAGGTAGTGCCTCATAATCTAACTGTTGTATCCAGGAGAGCCCTATCAACTCAAGTTCCACCTCGGCTGGTAGAGGCTGGCTAATGTCCATTTCAACACAGATCCTAGCAAATACAATTGTGTTTCCCTCTATAGTGTCTTTGGAGACTCCTATAAATCTGCCTAATGAGTTACCAATCATTTCTAAAACCTGCTCACCCCAGAACTCCATCGGGAGAGCATACAGTCGGATCCAGATCGGGACTACCGTGGGTTCGATACGAGGGTCAAAACCCACTCTCCAAGGTTGAACAAATAACCCAGCCGGGCCATGGTTCCTCTTCTCTGATTCAAATGCTCTGTTTCTATCTGCTAAAGAAGAGAAACTAATAATGAAATATCCATTACTAATAGGCCATAAGGAGTACTCACCTAGTGGCTCCCAATTTTGTCTAACCCAGGTGTGTAGAAAGTTTAGAGTGGGACGGATACCCATGAATTTGCAAATCAGGTCGTGATGAGCACGATAGGAGATTGTGTCTTCGACCAGTTTCGGTTCTATAATAATCTTTGGTCTGGAAGTTGATTGCGGAAGGCAACCGTTAACTCGGTGTGTAGAAGCACCCTTGCCTATGTTCTTGAGTAACGTCTAAAAAGCAGTACTCTGCACTTCACCAGTGGAGGGTGAGGGGTTTTCTTTCAGCATCTCAGCGTATGAACTCTTTTTTCCAGCAGAAGAGGCTGGAGGAGACCCCATCGGGCCCTCCCGGAACAACTTAAAAGTATTCAGAGTAGTGCAAAAATAATCAAACAAAGCTCTGGGAAGATCTGTCGGGCCAGAGGCCCACGAGAAGCACGCGACGTCGGTTCAGAATTTTTCCCGCCAAATCGCCAGAGCGCGCATGTTCACCCCCCAGAATTCTCCTCCATGCATTTATTTTTGAAGTTTTAATTTTTTTCGATTTTTATTTTAATCACTGAAGTTTAAAAAAAATCTGTAAAAATAAAGGTTAAAAATAAAATAAAATGAAACAAAAGAAGTGTTGTAACTTAGAATTCCTCCACTAACCATGCAAGCATTAGCATTCAGCACAAAACAAACATTAGTGTGACTCGACTTAATGCAATCAAAAATCTAACGCGGTGCAATATTCTAAGGAAATAAGTGCAATATACTGAAAACAAAATCAAGTCAACCATAAAAATGCATTAAAACTTGAAATATCTCTAATAAATTGCAGAAAGATATTCAATGTTCAACTACAATGCATAATCTATGCCCAAAATTGGCATCAAGTGGTGAAAATAGTCCAGCAGTGTGGCTCTCCTCTCCAAAGATCCAACCCTGTCTCTATTTTCAAATGCAATATTTAAAATTGTAGGAAACCCTTCATTTCGTATTGTTTCCCCAACTTTTGGTTTTTTGCACATTTTCATTTTCTTTGCATTTTGGCTAGGCAGCGTGACAACTTATTCGTAACGCTTCTCTTTCGTAGACCATTTACCTCATTTTCTTATTTATTCAACATTTTAATATCCATTGTATCATTTCCATTTGTAACCATTTTATTTTATTACTTAGGGATATGCTCTTCACATGATGCCATATCAACATTATTTTATATAATGGATTATCCACGTAATCGACCCATGTAATCACCTTTTGCTTTATTCACCCTTCAAACAATAGGACCATTTTGACCTTGTTCAGTTTTGAAGTATTTTATTTAATGTTAGCTGGCCACTTTGTTGGACTCAGATCATGATGTCAAACATTACAAGACCTTAAGAAACATATTTGCTGGTAATGTCTCTACTGCGCGAGATTTTCTACACAAGGTTTTCATGGTGATAGTGCCTTTGAACTGTTCTCAAAAACCACCATCGAATCTCCTCTGGCCACAAATGTAGATCATTACCATTGGCTACCAAAATGCTACAATGGCTATCTACTAGTTATCCTCTTGATTCTGATCATCGGGTGATATCCTTAACTGTACCCCGATACTCTATTGCTCCATGGATGCCACACCTACAATCATTTAGTCATACTCATCGAACGTGTTACTGATACATTTATTATGCACTAGTTCCACTACCATTTTCGTGGAGTTGTATACCCCATAAAAATATGTGAGCCTACTTGTAACCACCATTGTTGCATATTGTTGATTAGCCACTGTGTATGTTTTCATCTAGACGGGCCATATATGCTTTGTTGCTACCCACTACCATGAATAAAACTCTTCATAGTTGTTTCCACTGCATCTTAATTCGAAGTTAAGACCTTGACAACTTTGATAATATCCATTGCATTTCGATGATAACACATTGCTCCTTCGTTGTTGACCAATCCATCTAGTCATCCTATGATTTCTTTATCATTTAGTCTCCAATGCGACGGTCTATATTGTCCAAAAATTTATTTGAGAACTTCTTGAGCTATCCAATATCCTCGGTGGTCTACGTTGCTCATGATTTTGTCTCTACGTTTTATCTCTCTGTTGTGATGTATAAAACTACCACCTCATATCGATAATAAAACCCACCAATCACTATACCTTCATGAATTTTCTATTCACTCTGCATCAACTGTGCTCACTGTTTGGTTTCACTTTACTAGCCCTAGATGCGTTTTTGGCTGTAATCTTGGTGCAATGCGATCACAAAATTCTTTCTCATTGAATATTATTAATCTTGTCATTGGGATTATTGCATCCATTAATATGCAACCTCAGTGTGCCCATTAGAGATCCTTTGTGGTGGTAGGGGTAAATTGTCATCTATGTTATCACTACGTGTCACTCAACTATGTTTGAAATTCCTCTTTTATAAACCACACCCTAGTTTGTTTCTCTCGATAATGTATATCGAAGATGAAGTGCCATTGGAAGGAGGGAGTGCCATTGGAAGACCCAAACTTCTATTAAAAACTAGATGTTGATTCTCACTATCTGCATACTTATAAACTTGTATGGTGTCCTTCACACAAACCCATCTCGCTTGGCATCTCATGTGAGAAACATGTTGTAACAAAATCGTTGCCATCCTCAATGAATGAAGTCCACCCTTTTTCGTCGATAAAATATTCTCGACATCATCACCTCCACTGTACTATCTATGGCCAGTGGCATATTCCTATATTAAAATTTCTTTTTACTTTAATATATCTTCTTTATCTGAATGTGTGGACCTTGTTGTGGATGTGGATAAATAATTAATGAAATCTATTTTAAGCCAAAATCTAAGCTGAAATCTTCATACCAATATTTTAGCTTAAACATATTTGCTGGAAATATCAACTCTGATCATTATCTTCATTACAACCATCGAACAAGTTTTGCTGCAATTGCCCGAATAAGAAATCTTGCATTGATAAGCTCAAAGTCAGACCCCTTGTAATTGATGCATCCATCGCTATGCTTGTCACCACTATGAAGCCTGCTAGCCTTTGTTCTTGGATTTCAACAAATATCCATGGCTTGAGAAATCATGGGTATTGAAGTGTTTTATTGTTCGTTTGTTGTATCACATACAAACAGTGATACCAAACATTCACCAAGCTGCTCATATCATCGTATTTTTCCCAGAGTGTGTGGGTTGACGTAGGCCAAAGACTCAGACACACTATCTTTATTAATCTACCATGTCAGCTTGTAGAAATTTGCATCATTTGTTCAAGAAGTCATTATCATCGAACCCAACACATTCAGCACAAAGTGCACCAAAAATCCCTCTCACTGCATAGGCCTTCTCATCCGCTAATGATGCACATCTGGTAACACATATCATCAATGTCATCGTATTTTTTATCCATGTAATAAATTTCCTATAGGTCGTCATCATCTCTTGGTCTCCATATTGTCATCTAAATCCGATGTCGACCAGCTCGACTTCGTGTCGATGTCTACTCTGAATCGTACGAACTAGTCATCGCTCTTCCACACCGCATCCAAATATTCCTTGTAACAAAACAATGGAGATACACAACTTTTAAATCTTTTAAACAAAATGAAATAGCCTTCAGGATATATTTCAAAGCCTATGTATTACATATAGGAATATGAATACATATTTTATTATTTTGGTTTTTTAATTTTGTCATTATCTTCATTCTTTATTTTCATTTTCATTTTTTTCTTTTTTTTTCCTTTAATTATATATTTTTTATATATATGTTTTATATATATATTTTTATTCTTTTATTTTTTTATTTATTCTTTTTTATTATTTTTATTTTAAATATATATATATATATATATATATATATATATATTTAATTATTTTATTTTATTTTTAAATTTGTTTTGTTTTGTTTTTTTTTTTTTAAGCGAAAAACCCCTCGCAGGGCCACCTTGGTCTGAGAGACCACGAACAGGGGGTTCTACACCCTCAAAGTCACCCAGGAGTTGCACCCGACCCTGCCCACACCAACATTATCAATTGGATTTTGGATACCCAATTCAACTTTTTGGTATGGTGGAGATTTGAACCTGGGACCTCCCTTGGAGGATTGCCCTCTCCTCTCCAACTCACCTACAACACCTGGGTTATATTTATTTTTATTTCAACCCTTTATTTTTTTTTCTTTTCTTAAATCCCATTTAATTAAAATCAAATGTTTGGAAAGCAAACATTGATATCAATCAAACCTCATAAACAAATTCACAACATTCAACCTGAAAATAAATAAAAGGAGGTGTGAACCCAAAAAATAATTTTGGCAACTACACAACACATTTTCGAGTAGGGATTGCCAATATTATCCCACACAAGAAGACAAAAACTTCCAAAATATCAAATTTTTAGGTGGGTCCCCAATTAAGGGGCGAGTTGTACGACAGTCACAACAAACAGTGACTGCTGGAAAATGCTCTTGAGCATTTCGGGTGAAGAACCCAATCTAAAATGAGAACACAAAATATCAATGAAATACAAATTATTTAGCGATATTCTGAGAATGTGGGGGTCAAAAAATTTGAATAAAAAAATAACTAATCCATCTGCCTTTGCTCAATGTGTGAAAAGGTGATTTATTTTTGCACCTATATATATATGTTCTTGTAGACAGACAATCTCTATATGTGTCCTAACACCACATTTTGTCTAAACTGCGATGCAAATTCCAATACATGTTCAGGAATATGATGAGGTATTCCATGTATGTTTAAATGACTGTAATGGTCACCTAACAAAGATGTCATTCTTGCTCTTATTTTTTCAAATGTTGGCATTAGTGAAAATCAAAGAATAACTTCAAAACCAATTTTGTTAGTCAAATAAAGATATCTAGCAAAGAAGCATGAAATGACTAACAACTTTCAAATGTTTAACATATAGATCATCAAGTTAGCATCAACCAAAAGATATGCATCAATTAAACCATGACATTAAGGAACATTCTCAAATTTGTAAAAAGGTTAGCATCAATGCATCATCAATTAGAGAATGTTTGAATCAATGAAAGTGATCATACGTCAATAAAATCTTGTTAGTCAAGACCAATGCCTTCAAATAAATATTTCAAGTAAACATAAATAATTTAGCATCTAAATAGCAATAAATTAAACCAATTCAGGTCCTCCTTCTAGCACCAAAATGTTGAGTGGTAATTTTACCCAATTGTAAAACCACACTCACACTTAGGATTTTGATCACAAAACCCTCTTTTGCAAAGAAGTTAAAACAAAAACAACTTCTCCAAGGTTCCTTTTACTTATGTGTGCTTGTAATCTTGTGAAGATATATCAAGTGAGTTTAGGAATACCTTAGTGATTGCAAGTAAATGTTAACAATGGTTCTGTGTTGGTTTATTTTATTGTGTTATGCTAATAATTGTTCATGAAACTTAAAAGAAATGAAAATGTGAATTGGCCCTCATATGACCACGATGTAAGCCTTAGTTCATTTTATCTTGGAGGATTTTAGGTAGATTTTATCTTCCTTTATTAAGTAGATTTAAACAAGTTTTTAGCTTCTTTAAACCCTACTTTGAATATTAAAATAGAATATTAAAATATCTCTAAATATGAATGTGAAATGAAGATTGATTTCCTTTTAATTTGTCTTGATGAATAAAATAAAAGGAAATAAATATGCATGAATAACCATGAAATGTAAGGGTCTTAAAATGTCATTATAATTATCCCTCTTTAATGAAATAATTTTCATAAAGAAGAAATAATTTAATGTTTTGAAAACAATAGCCTTTGATATAATAATAAATTACCTCTCTTTAATGAAATCAGAATTTTCATAAAGAAAAGGTAATTTATTGCTCTAAAAATGATAGCTTATGGAATGCCACAAAAATTACCCCCTTTAATGAAATTGAAATTTTCATAAAGGGAAGTTCATTTATTGCTTGTGAACATAAATGCAAAGTTGCAGAATCGATTTACCTTCAAAAATGCAAAAATATGCAAATTCTGAAAATATAAACCCTCATAAAACAACAATTTTTAACAATTTTTATAAATTTGAAATGACTTCGGAATGAGTTCAAAATTGTTTCGGATGAAATATTGAAGTTCATTCTAGGGCTCCATGCATTTATTTTTGAAGTTTTAATTTTTTTCAATTTTTTATTTTAATCACCGAAGTTAAAAAAAAAACTGCAAAAAGAAAGGTTAAAAAAATAAAATAAAATAAAATGAAACAAAAGAAGTGTTGCAACTTAGAATTCCTCCACCGACCCTACAAGCATTAGTATTCTGCACAAAACCGACATTAGTGTGACCCAACTTAATGCAATCAAACAACTAACGCGGTGCAATCTTCTAAGGAAATAGGTGCAATATACTGAAAATGAAATCAAGTCAACCATAAAAATGCATTAAAACTTGAAACATCTCCAATAAATTGTAGAAATATATTCAATGTTCAAATATAATGCAGAATCTATGTCTAAAATTGGCATCAAGCAGTAAAAACCAGTCCAACGGTGCGGCTCTCTTCTCCAAAGATCTAGCCATGTCTCTGTTTTTGAATGCAATATTTAAAATTGTAGGAAACCCTTCATTTCGTCTTGTTTCCCCAAATTTTTGTTTTTTGCACCTTTTCATTTGCTTTACATTTTAGCTAGGAAACTTGACATCTTATTCATAACACTTCTCTTCCGTAGACCATTTACCTCATTTTCTTCTTTATTCAACCTTTTAATATCCATTGTATCCTTTCCCTTTGTAACTATTTTATTTTATTACTTAGGGATATGCTCTTCACATGATGCCATATCAATATTATTTTATATAATGGATTACCCATGTAATCAGCCCATGTAATCACCTTTTGCTTTGTTTTCCCTTCAAACAATATGACCATTTTGATCTTGTTCAGTTTTGAAGTATTTTCTTTAATGTTAGTTGGCCACTTCATTGGACTCATGACCGCGACATCAAATGTTACAAGACCTTAACCAACATATCTTCTAGTAACATATCTGTTGCATGAAATTTTGCTACACAAGGTTTTCATGATGCTAACGCCTTTGAACTGTTCTCGAAAACCATGATCGAATCTCCTCTGGTCGCCAACGTAGATCATTATTGTCAACTACCAAAATGCTACAACGACTATCTGCTAGTTATCCTCTTGATTCTGACCATTGGGTGATATCCTTAACCGTACCCCGATGCTCTATTGCTCCATGGATGCCATGCCTACAATCATTTAACCATACTTACTGGGTGCGTCAATGATACCTTTGTTGTGCATTGGTTCCACTACCATTTTCATGGAGTTGTCTACCCTACTAAAATACGTGAGCCTACCTGTAACCGCCACTACTGCATACTATGGATATACCACTATGTTTTTTTTCACCCAAACGGGCCATATATACTTTGCTACTACCCACTGCCATGAATAAAACTCTTCATAGTCATTTCCACTACATTTTCATTCAGTGTTAGCACCTTTGTAGATTCGATAAAACCCCTTCATTTTGATGATAACATATTGCTCCTTCGTTGTTGACCAATCTACCTGGTCATCCTATGATTTCTTTGTCATTTAGTCTCCAATGAGATGGTCTATGTTGTCCAAAAATTTATTCTAGAACTTCTCGAGCTATCCGATATCCTCGATGGTCTACGTTGCTCACGATTTTGTCTCTACATTTGATCTCTTCGTCATGATGTATAAAACTACTACTACTATCACCTCATATCAAGGATAAAATATACTGATCACTATACCTCCATGAATTATCTATTCACTATACAACAACTATGTTCATTGTTTGGTTTCACTTTACTGGCCCCGAATGTGTCTTTGGATGTAATCTTGGTACAATACAGTCACAAAATTCTTTCTCATCGAAGATGATTAATCTTGCCATTGGGATTGTTGTGTCCATTAATCTACATCCTTGGTGCATCCATTAGAGCTCCTTCATTATGTGGTGGTATGGATAAATTTTCATCTATGTTATCACTGCGTGTCACTCAACTATGTTTGAAATTCCTCCTTTACAAACCACACCCTAGTTTGTTTCTATCAGCAATGTATACCAAATATGGAGGGAGCACCATTGGAAGGACCAAACTCAGATTGAAAACTCGATGTTGATTCTCACTATAGATACCTAAAACATGTCATGTCGAGACAACTACTCATATGGGACATGCTAACAGACCATATGAATTATCTTGGATAGCTCCAAGATGAAGTAGTGGTTTTAACCACTCAATTTAGATAAAGTTGGCTAACTCATCCTTAGCCATGACTGTCACCCATGGCTAATAGAGCTAGTCACATCTCAAAGTCACAGCTAGAATCAAAGCTATTTTAAATCTTGAGTTGAGCCAAATTTCAATTACAATGACCTGGGTAACAAATATTCAAACGATTTTGGGTTGGGAAGCGTCGAGAAGGTTCCCTTCAACTGATCCAACTGTAGGTTTCTTGTTCTTGGCTTCTCCATGAAGCTATACCAAGGACTTGATAATGCTATAAGACCCCCCTCCAAATTGGGGAGAAATATAGAGAAGATTTCACTTAAACATAGCGAAGCCCTACTAAATTGTTGATCCAATTGCAACCTTTTGGAGAGAGCTAACTTGCCAATCATGAATGCATTCGAAGCCATGGAGATCCTAGGAGGCTAGGAGATCAAGAACTCACAATTGATCCTCTTCCACTACTAATATAATGAATTCAACCGCTAAATATATTAGAGGAAATCAAGGTGACCCTTGACCATAAATTCAACAAGGATAATTGGAGATCCAAGCCTAAATTGGGAGAGCAAAAAGGTTTTCATCTTAGCCACGACTGTCTGTTGTGGCTAATAGTGCCCACCATACCCCAAACCCACGGTGATGGTTTGATCCATGTTCCTCCCTATTTTAGAAATATATTCCTAATTTTATGCATTTATTTTGGTAGATTCATTGTATATTAATCTCCTTTGATGCATTTGTATGGTTAGATTTAGAGATTTAGGGTAGATTTCCTTTATTTCTTAGCATTTTTCAATTCTAGACTAGTTTATGCTCATTTCATGCAATTCAAGTTTATAATGGTTAATTAGGATGTTTCTTAGCTAGATTCATGTTTCTTTACATGATTTATTTCAATTTAATGATTTATTGCATAGTTTCATGGATTACATGCTTCACTTTCTAACTTTTGCATTCTTTATACAATATTCCTCCAAAAGACTCATCAAGAGAGGCCACCTTTACTTTTAATCATTTTGTGTTGTTTCTTGAATGCAGGGTTTACAAGACCCATACATTTGCAAGGCATTCAAGGTAGCATATAACTCTAATCATGGATAAGAATATCATCATGGATATTGAGCAGTTCGTGTCCTATTTGAAAGTCTGTGAATTACACCACCCCCTTGTTTAGAGGGTTTTCAAAAATGTATGATTGTATCAATATTGATTATTCTTAAGCGGGACATATATGTAATAGAATTTGGTAAAGTTTAATAAAAGAAAACCCCTTTTTTTGTTGAATTATTTATTGTCAATATTTCATGCTTTAATGTTTGATATCAATTGATGCATTAGTTAGGTGTATGCTTTCTGCATGGGTACAGATGGTGATCACGATGGCACCCCACAATTTTTGCTATAATTGACTAATTTTCTATGTTTTCTATTGTAGGTCTCATCCAAGGTTAATAGACACGATGAAAAATATTAGCCGTGCCTCTCAATCATGGGTAATAGTATCAGCCATGCCTATCAGTCATGGCTAGCAGAGGATAAAAAAACACGGACATCAGTTTCTCCATCAGACTTGGATCTCAGGTAGGGGTTATTTATTTATGTTTTCCTATGTTTGTCTATATTTTTGATAGTCTGAATGCAGTATAATGATGGTTTAAGTATAAAATTTAGAGAAAGAGTAAAATAAAAATGCTTAGATGCTCTTAGGTTTCTACTAGTTGTTGCTAGGAACAACGAACTTCTGATTTCAATCTACCCTAGTCTCCAGCGGTCTAGGTTATGTTTTTGAGTTTGCATGTATGAGGCCCAATTAGTGGCCACTCCTTCATGATTAGTGTACATTCTCTTAATATCATTTAGCAAAGATGTGCATTCTATGAAATATAAACGTTCTTTTGAAAACAAGCATGTAGGAAATCCATTTGAATGCTCTTTGATGCATTTTATTTCCATGCAAAAGTAAAAAGAACCACACACACCATGTACTATATAAACGCTAGTGAGTTGGAAGTCATATCCAACCACTAGTAGGGTTCAATGATGGTGGCAATGATTTCCATCCGTTGGCCCAACTCCCTTGATCCTTGTTACTAGACCAATACCGGTTCCAAGATCCGTCATAGCCCATGGAAAATCTGCATGTATCTCTCTTCGAAGAGGTATATCACTAACTATGGATGAACAGGGTGAGGACCAGGAGGACCTATGCTCCCTGACCATATGTGGACTTCATTACCACACATTATAGGTTGTATTACATGGCTTGGACTTTCATTACCAAGTTGTCAAGGTACGAGTATATAGATGAAAGCCTAAAACTATTGAGTATATCATTAACAATTTCAAACACGATGAGAGTAGTTTAAGTTTCAACAAATTTCAAAATGCATAAAACCAGTTAGGGCTCACAAAAAAAAATTTAAAAAGAGATAATCATCATTGTTTGTTTTGTTTGCCTTAAAATATACATACGAGATAATACAACATCATGGTTGTCACATGGAGTGGTCGATCTCGACACAAAACTGAGGTTAGAGCCAAGGCTCCACCCAATTCACAACACAACATGGAGAACCCTCAATCACAAGATCCTCTCGAATGATGTTCGATGAGCATTAGAGGGGATAACTCTACGTGTAGGAGTTCTCGTCAGAACAACCCACTCAAATGAGGTAATACAAATGCCTCACAAGACATATTTGAGTATGAGAGATCCCAACATGGGGATTTCATGCATGGGAGTATATATCATGTTTTTACACCTAGTGGATCCATTGGATCCACTAAAGAGTACATCGTCGAAGAAGGAACTATGACTAAGTTAGTGCCCATCAGTACTTGAGACAAGGGAGGCTCCAGGCCCCCATCAATTCAAAATAGATAAGTAGAAAATATTCCCACTCAAGGGTAGGAAGAGAGGAATGCTTCAAACCATAGGACCTCATGGACTCCAAATGACAATCAACCTGACAATTTCACATTTGACATGTCTAATATTGGAGTCAATGGTACGCCACCACATGAGCCATGGCACACCAAAAAATTGGATGGTCTAGATAGAGTCTTAGGGTTGCTAGGGTATAAAACCTCAATTGCATATACGAGTTCTCATAATGAGAGCACACATCATACCATCAGAGAGCTAGGAGAATTCTCTAAGCATCCTCGTAGTATAATTTTCCCATCATTCCACGTGGGCACAGAGTACAAAAAACACTAGAACATGGATGTAGTCTACATAGACAAGGGTAAGAATGTGGTAAACTAGTCTATTGGAGGTCATACTGATAAATTTGCTCAAACTAAATGAGTACACCAGAGACCACACACGTTCGATCTTAAAGATCGATTACAAAAACTGGTGTCTAAACAATAGTAGCATATTCTCCAAGATCAATTGGAGAATGTCTACGCAGAGTGTGAGCATCTCAAAAATGAGGATTCTTAGAGGTAGAGGTTGCATAGGCAACATATTTTTGAGCAACGCATGCGTGAACAATGCATCCTTGATCAAAAGGAGTATGTTGAGTGAGAGGATCGATTAGCTTGGGCCAATTTGCCCCCTCATAGTGATTACAGGAATCACACTCATAGATGAGTTGCTTCACATACTAATTTGTATCTTGAACATATTGAGAATCATACTCACCACACGGCCCACAAAATGATGCAACACAAAGTGTTGGAATATCATGGGCGTATGCAGTACAAAGAAGAAGTAGGAGATTATCAAGAACAAGAATATCTCGAGATCTCCCTAGTAGATGTGGATGATGGTCCCATTACCCCACCTTATTTGAAGAAGAATTTACCTCCAAATTCTCCTCGTGGACCTCTTAGAGAAGAGGAAATTATATCTTCGAAGTCTTATCAGGCCTTGGTAGATAAGGTTCAAGCTATAGAGAAGCAAGAAGTGATTTATCAAAAGCCTACCTTGAAAAAGATTCACAATGAACCTCTATGCCCTTTGGTACCAATTCTAGCGTATCCTGAGCACTTTGATATGCTGAAGTTAGATAAGTTTCAAGGTGAGGAAGATCTTTCCAGCGTATCGAAAGCAATGATGCTTTGTTGCTAAGAACATTCATCACAACCCTTTTAGGCCCTGCCCGAGAGTGGTTTAATCAACTTAAGAGGCATAACATAACCATATTTGAACAACTAGCTAATATGTTTCTTGAGAGCTTCTCCTTCGACATCAAGAAGAAGGTAAACCTATCTGATCTGGCTACTTTAATGTAACATGATGATGATCCGATCATAGATTACAATAAAATATGGAGAAATATAATGGTAAAGTTACCATTTTCCATTCTGACCATTGAACTGACTTAGATGTTTACTAAGATTTATGCGAAGCACATCTCATTACTGCTATAGCTATAATATTACCAAATATTTGAGGAGGCCTTGGTGCAAGCCAAGGTAATAGAGGACATCAAGTTATAGGAGGGTAACTTGAAACTTAGGAACAAGAAGGAATGGAACAAAAAGAACACCCATAATCAGAAGGAATAAGCCAAGCCGGCCCATGTCAACCAAGTGGTGTTAAAACTCCAAAAAGGGGATAAGGGGTAACAACATAATTATCAATCCCAACCTCCTCCTACGTGATATGATTAGTGCAATAATAATAAAAAGGGTAAAAATAAAGAACAATGCCCACCTCGTCAATTCACACCACTGTCAAAATCGATGACCTCGATATTCCACCAACTATGTGAGGCCAAGTCTCTCAAATTATCAGAGATTAAGTTAATAGACCCTAATCAGCCCAAGCAAAAGGGGTATAGGGTTGATTTGTACTACATTTTCCATAGGGTGAAATAGCACTACATCAAAGGATGTTGAATTTTTAAACATGTAGTAAAGAACATGATCGAAAGAGGTGAGTTAACTGTGGATAACCCTCAGGAACCAGACAACTAGAATATGGGGATCTTCAATAATCCCTTCCCAAATCATGAGCCACCGAGGAATAATGTCGGACATGTGAATCAAGTATGGGTTGAACCGCAAACTCAAGGATTTATCGATATGGTTAATGTTGTCATGAGACAATGGAGGTATGAAAGACCAAATCTACCTCCATCTCCCATTAGAGTGCATGCTGCACCTTAGAAATGGCTAGCTCAGAATATTCTAGGCCCACCTACAAGACCGGTGGTGACCATTAGGAGTAGGCTAGTTCAAATTCTATAGACAACTCTAGCGAAGTTGTCAATATATGAACTGATTCAACAGTCTCCTAAGCATAGGGAGACACTCATGGATATTCTAATATCAATCAAAGTTTAGTCCCAGGACCCTAAAGCATTTATGAACTTCATGGAACATGTGCAACAGTGTAGTGAAATTCATGGATGGTTTCCACTACTATAGCAGACCCGTCACTACATATAATTGTTTGTGTTAATCACACACCTTTCAAACATGTTTTGATTGATACTGGGTCATAAATCAACATAATCATAACTAAGGCATTAACGTATCTAAAGTTGCTAAAGTCACATATTGTACCTTCCACTTTCACCTTGAGAGCATTCAATGATGTTCTATGCTCAACGGTAGGTACCATAGTACTTTCGATTTAGTTTGGCCTCAAGACCATCCATGTGATGTGTCATGTGATTAAAGGTGCCATGCAGTATAACATCCTTTTAGGGAGGTCTTAAATTAGAGAAATGCATTGTGTTTCCTTGATATTACATCAGTGTATAAAATATATACACGAGGGACAAGTTCACATGGTATCTTTTGATGAAGATTCATTCAAATACGTGAACTTATCAGATTTACCAAGAGATTTCATTCTTCCCTCAATGCATCTAGATATACGACCGATGTTGCCTATCATACATCCAAAAGGTAAACTCAAAGGAGTGTGCACGAGATATTCCATGACCACACTGTAGATATCAGAGCACACTATAGCAGCTTCAACTAAACCTATGACATACAAAGTGCCTAGGAATGATAAGAAGCTCAAGCCAGTTATGGGTGATAAGGTGAAAAAGCAAGAACCCAAAGAAGAAACTATCGAGGGTTCTACTCCTATGGACGAAGGGGATGCTCAAAATATAGTCGAGGAGGCACCTCAACCTACCTCGCCTAGATCTTTAGCAGGGTCATCTACACTGTAGGTGACCATACATTTGGTTAACCCAGGATTAGAGGAATATATTATGTAGAATTTGACATTCATGCCATTTATCAAAACTACATAGGACATGGGCCAACCTCAAGCCCATCTCTTTCTCATGGGGATGGTGGTATCGCTAGGGGTGTTGCCCAAACAAACAAACTTTATTTATGGAGGACTATACCAATTCACAAATTGCATGCCCATAGATGAATATGATGATGAAAAATTTATGGTGAATGTTCATTATCTATCTAACCCTAAATTCATATAGTGTTTCTTCAATCGTTACCATTGGTATGGTTACAACTTGGGGTTATTTGAGCATGGGTGCAAAGTTTCCATAAAATCATAGTATTAGCTACCAACTGATAGGTTTGGGTTGGGCTATCATATTCAAGGATGAGATGAGCTCCTAGTAGCATATTTAGAGTGTCTAAACCTCACTTTGGTGGATGATATGGATTGGAACCTGTATCACCCTAACCCTTCTTATCTATGATGGGGTAATAGGTTGATAACCTATGTCTTAGAAGTGCCACCAGATATATATCATGATCACATCGTGGTAGAG
The DNA here is from genome assembly GCA_028583015.1 of Wollemia nobilis. Taxonomy (NCBI): domain Eukaryota; kingdom Viridiplantae; phylum Streptophyta; class Pinopsida; order Araucariales; family Araucariaceae; genus Wollemia; species Wollemia nobilis. The sequence goes on along the minus strand of JAQPPZ010000446.1, from coordinate 1,041,216 downwards.
GTAAACCAATGAGACAATCCAAGAGTTGTCTTGGATAATGAAAGCCATGAATCTATCGATGACATAGGCATGCAGATCTAGAATTCAGGTATAGCATAGTCCATAATCGAAATTGATGGACTAGATTATAATTATAGAATAGATGATGATGAGTTGTCCTTGCACAATGAATGATATGAGGATGAAACTGAGTTGGCCTATTTAGACCCCTTAAATTTGCATCATTTGTTACCCATGGAAAAAATGGGTGAGACTGAAGAATACTTCATGGTCAATAATGACCATGAGGAGGAAACAGGGTGGGCCTTCCTTAGGCCTCATCTTGCTAATCGTATGATTCCAATCGATCGGATTGAAGAACTCATATATGATAGCAATGACGAGGATGATATCGAGAGAGCTTATCTTGGGTCTCACTATTTTCACCATCATCATGAGTCGGTTGACATCGATGAGATGTATCGATGAGTCTATCCTAGCCCACACCTCAGAGGAAGACCACCTAACTTGGATATGATTTATCATATAGTCTTCCCTGATCTGCCAACTTACATGGAGCTCCTTGAGCCCAGTGATCCTATTTTCTATTCTATCCATAGATCGAATCTATAGATCCCCATACCCATAGAGCCACATCTCGGGGATGGAAGTGTTATCAATGTAGAGTTATGCACACGTGGTCTTAGAGATATAATCCATTCCATCAATATGATCTCCATTGATTTGACCACTCCACTTCACAATCTAGTCGATCCCTCCAAACCATTGTGTTTGAATGCAGACGCTATTGATTGGGATCATGTTGACTCACCACTAGAGCTTGAGGATTTCTTCTCTAACAAAGAAATGTTACAACTTTTTTATTTTGTGTAGGCTATGCACATGATATTTATCATGTTGAGGGAAATTACGATGTAGTACCTTTAAACCCAATTGATGACATCCACTTGATTCCCATGCCTCACCAACTTGAGGAGGTATCACACATATCGATAGAGGAGACCTTTGATGTGGATATCAATAATGATCCTACTAATCCTAATAAGGTTAAATTCGGAGAGAGTATACCTCTTGATGAGTGTGCCATAATCATCCCTCTAATAAAAGAGAGACCTGACATTTTTGCTTAGACATACAAGGATATGCCGAGACTAGATCCAAAATTGGTTACTCATAACCTTTCACTAGATCCCTCCAAGAAACTTGTCAAGGAAAATTTTAGAAATATGCATCTGATAGTCGCTTTGATGGTTAAATACGAGTTGCAGAAGCTATTGGATGTAGAGTATATTATCTTCATCTATTAGCCAGAATGTGTATCAAACATGGTACTTGTAGGAAAACCTGATGGAAGGATCTATATCTATACAAATTTTAGAGATCTCAACAAGGCAACACCAAAAAATTTGTTGCCCAACATATATGCTCTCGTAGATGCAACTGTAGATCATGAGATGCTCTCCCTTATGGATGGTTTTTTTGGTTGTAATTAGATTCGCATTAAAGTCGAATACCAGCATAAAACCGCATTCACAACACCATGGGGAACATTCTATTACAAAGTTATACCATTTGGCCTTAAAAATGTTGGTGCCACATATTAGTTATCCATGACATATATTTTTCATGACTACATTCATAATATCTTGGAAGATTATATCGATGACTTGCTGGAAAAGTCATTACTATGAGAAGAGCATGTTGAGGTCCTAAGCAAGGTCTTCGGTCATTTGATAGAGCATAACGTTAGGTTGTATTCCAAGAAGTGTGTATTTGGTGTAACTTCAAGAAAGATCTTGGGATTCAACATTTCAAAATAAGGCATCAAAGTTGACCTAGTGAAGGTCAAGGTCATATTAGAGATGTGTTCTCCCACAAATATTAAAGAGTTAAGAAGCCTTCATGGCAAAGTAGCATCCATAAAGTGATTTATAGCATAATTATCGGATAAATATCAACCCATGAATTTACTAATACATAAGGGGGTCCAATTAAATTGGGATGAGGACTGTTAAGCGGTATTTGCTAAAATCAAGCAATTCCTGGCAATGTCATCAGTGCTAGCTCCACCAAGACCATATGTGCCTTTTCTACTATATATACCAGCAACTAACTTTGCATTGGGAACCATGTTAGCCCAAAAGAACATGTAAGGTAAATATCAAGCCATATATTACATTAGTCACACCTTGGTGAGTTATGAGCTCGGATATGCATATGTGGAGAATCTATGTTTAGTAGTGGTATTTGCAACAAAGAATTTGCATCATTATATGCTAAGTCATACAACATACATGATATCCAAAAAAATCCTTTGCAGTATATGATGAGCAAGACATATCATAATATATGTACTATGAAGTGGATCATATTATTGATAGAATTTGATTTAGAATTCATTAGCCAAAAGTCAATCAAGGGACAGGTCATAGCTGATCAACTAGTAAAGGTGCCTCTCAAAAATAGTAGGCCTCACACCATTAAGCTTTCTGATGATGTAATCTTCACATTATTACACCTAACCAAAAAAACCATATAACAAATTTGATATGACTATGTTCTTCGATGGTTTGAAGTGTGAGCAAGGGTATTATGCAAGAATTGTCTTTTTCATGCCACAAGGTGCTCCAATGCCCTTGTCATTTAAGCTAGAATTTCCTTGTATCAACAACAATGTTGAATATGAAGCCCTAATATTATGTCTCCAAATAGACATCACCATGAATATTAAATGGTTGAACATCTTTGGTGATTCCCTTCTCATAGTCAATCAAGTGGAGGGACTTTTTCAATGTAGGTATCCTGTATTGAAAGCTTACAAGGATCTTGTTGACACTTATCTAGACCAGCTAGAGTGGTATAACATTGAGGTAATCCCTTGTTTGTCAAAAAAATTTGCAGACACCATGGCATATTTGGGATCCTTAACCCCTTAGAATATATCTATTGACTTTACTAACATTCATGTAAAGATGTTATCGCATGTCATGATGCAGTGTACAAATTTTGATAATAAGGAACCAATCAACATGATTCATATAGAACCAGACCATGAGTGGTTCTATAAAGCCATAGAATTTCTCAAGAAGACATCCTAGGGATATTTGATATCGTAGGGTCCTACGGGGAATGGAACCACCATTCACCACAAGGTTGTATCCCAGTCTACATTCGTGCATAGAAAAACACTAGAGGAACAAGTCATATTGACAATCGAGGCAAAATCTTATCAGGATTGGATGTCACAATTACATTACTTCCTAAAACTTGGTTTAATCCTGAATGGATTATTGCATGCCATAAAATGCACATTCAAACATAAAGCGATAAAGTATGTCTTTATTGAAGATATTTTGTACCATAGAAGCTACGATGGAATTCTTCTTCATTGTCTTGGGTCCCAAGAATTAGCTTGGATAATTTTGCAAGATCACGATGGTACATGTAGTGGCCATTTTAATGACATGGTCATTGTCAAGTGCATCCTTTGAATGGGTTATTATTGGCCCACTATAGAGAGGTATTGCACCACGTATGTTAAGAAATACATCAAATGTTAGCATCATGCTAATCTTACACACTTGACATCACATGCCTTACAACCCATTCAAGTGACTTGGCCATTTTCTCAGTGGGGTTTAGATCTAATCGGTAATATCTCTCCTTCATCATCGGGTAGGCATACCTTTATTATAATGGCTACTGAGTATTTTACAAAGTGGGTGGAAGCAATTCCTTTAACAACGATAACTGGAGCATGTATTACGGATTTTATACTTCACAATATCATTAGTCATTTGGGATACCATCCAAGATAATCTCAGATAATGGAACATCATTCAAGAACAAAAATATGAAGTTTTTAATGTCTAAGTATAATATACAACACAGTTTTGCAACTCCATATTATCCACAGGTAAACGGGTAAGCTAAAGTTTCAAACAAGACAATTGTCACCATCTTGAAAAAGATAGTACAAGAAAACCACAAATATTGGCACATCCATCTACCCCTCGTACTATGGGATTACATGACTAGCATTTGGATGCCCACTGGGACAACCCCATTTTCACTAGTAGATGGTGTTGAGGCCATTATACCCCTAGAATTAGAGATTCCAATGTTGCGCATTGCATTGAAAGAGTTCATCGATGATGACACTACATGGTAAGCTCACCTAGATCAATTGAAACTTATTTATGAACACCATGTGAATGCCCTGGAGCATCTTTGTATTTACCAAGAGCGCTTAAAATGAGCTTACAATAGTAAAGTCCACCTGAGAGACTTTAAGGTTGGTGATCTTGTACTAAAAGAGAACAAAAAAAACTCAAACCTATCATCACACTTGCGAGATAAATTTATGGCTAATTGGTTATCTACCTACATCATCTCAAAGCAGATTGGACTTGGAACGTATTGCTTGACATCGCTTGAAGGTGTTGAAGAGCTTGAACCTCTCAACATCCTTCATATTAAGGCATTCCACACTTAATAATTCAAAAACTTAAAAATATGGAAAATTTCAAAATCCATAAAAATCAAAAAGTGATAAAATCTAAAAATATTGCATTTCATTTGCATCATGCATTTTCATTTTGCACATGTATTCATTTAATTGCATTGCATTAGGCATTTCCATCCATCGCACTTGCATTAGGATAGGTTGTATTTGCAATCTTATAAACAACACCATGTTTGTATTTCAATCATGTATATGTGCATCATTATGATTTATCACCCTTGTGAACAATTGTGTTTTTTAACACAACCCCTCCTAATTCTATGAGGAATATACTAGAGTTTTTTGGTCATTGAGCCATTCCTAGTGGTCTTCTTAGATTTAGTAGAAATTTTGCTTTGCTTTTGTAGGTGAGGTCTAGTTTGATAGCACTTAGTATATCAAAATTCCATCACTAATCAAACACATTAACAATCCTACTTAGGGTAAGGAAGGATGAACACTACAAAAGTGGTCTGGGTCACCTTAGGAAAAAGGTTTTGTTACTTGCTCATTTTGTGAGGTGCAATGATCTAGAGTAGAGGTCATTGGAAAAAGGATAATTTTACCCCCTACCTGAATAAATACCTTTCTTACAAATGAAGGAGAAAAATACCAAGAAATCAAATCAAATCCCTTGCTCAAAATAAAATAAAATACAAAATACAAAATAAACAATGATTTTTATCACTATATATGAGCAAGTATCCCAATAAATTGAATAAAATAAGGGGGTGAACTTGAATACCTGGAATTATCAATGCTCAAAAATCATATGGTGATCCCCAATATAGCAATGGGTTGAATGAGTCCTACCTGACATTGGGGTAGGTCTAAGCAATTTACACATGAGCTAGCTTTAGGTGGTCTATATTGCCTAGTGGTCTAGTCTAACTAAATACAAACCTAGGATCAGATGGATATTTGAGGATCCCCAATACAACAATGGACTAAATGAATCCCACCTGGCACTGGGGTATGCTTATGTCTCATCTAATATATTCATTTGCACACACAGGGGTAATGAATAGCTTGGTATTTTGAGTGAAAATTTTATTTTTTAGAAGTCTAGTATAGTTATTATACAACTTTTGATAAGTCAACTAGGGTGTTTGAGTCTCATGGAAAACCTCAAAAATTCCCAAATAGCAACAAATATATCAAATCAATTAATTATCAACTTCCTTTTATGAAAGTTTATCTATTAAGGAGTGTTCATAATAAATGATAGATACCGGATGGATATCAACAATGATGTTTATACGGCCATTGACTATGTTGTGCATATTCTTTTAACTTATCAAAAACTTATGAATAGAAATAATATATCATTTCATAGCACATGTGGATGTTTAATTGATTAATTCTTATGATAAAAAGTATCAATTACAGTCATTATTTTTTATACATTAGGTGGTTTTATCCATTAGATTGTCAAATCCATATTGCATTCATACATTACGTTTTAAGTGATTAAGACATACATATTTATTTACTTTAGATCAATCATCATGTAAATAATGCATTATACGTATTGTATTCATCATATCATTCCATCATAGATTAAATGCATACAAGAATAGTAAATTAAACATGCATTTAACATCTAACATTGCATCCATATGCATACCATACACATAAAATAAATAAATATGCACATATAATAAGTTTAATAAATGTCTGATCATATATAATATAAATGTGTGTGTGTGTGTGTGTGTTTGTTAAAAAAAGTATATAGGCATATGTCAAAAATGCCTACAGGATACAAATATGTAGGTCCTCGACCTTACACTAAAAAATGGTACAAACATCTATCAAGATCTGTACTAGGTAGCTCCTGCACCCCTGGTCTGTGAGGCTCCTCCATCGTCTCCACCCTCTAGGTGAGTCCGCATAGAGCTGGTTATAGTGTACCTCTATGTCCTGGGTGTCCTATGGCTAGAACATGCTGAAGACTACCCTGTATCCCATGTCCTAGTCCATTGGGTCCCTACAGTAGTAGTCCTTCCTGGAACCTTGCCCCCAAGCAGTCTAATATCTCCCTCTAAGAGAGTGATGCAGGCCACATCTGAAGAATGGTGTATGTTAGCCTCCTAAAAAAGGACATGCAATCTTTAGATCTCTACAACCACATCCAAACCTACTAGTCCTGATATGGTTGGAGATGTTGGAGTATCCTTGGGAGTAGAGGACTCTCGTTGTGCACTCCTTGCTTGATACCTCTCATGAATCGTGAGTTGTAGCTGAGACCGTGCTAGATCTCACTTAAGTGTCATCTTCTCCAGAGTCGTAGTGGCACTCACAATCTATGCTAGGTGGAGATTCTGCTCCTCCTTGTAGCTTTGCCATTGATATTATCCCTATCTAAGATGATCCTGCACTGCTTTTAGTTGTGCTAGTAGAGTAGCCATGAAAGTTTCCCTCTCTCAAATCTGTGTCTGAAGGGTCCCCACACATGTCTATAGGCTACCAACCTGGACCCTGAACTAGGACAACTCATCATCAGGATCCTTCTTGCCCTCATCGCCCTCCTTTGCCTGGGTCTCCTCCTTATTTGTAGCCTCACCCCATCTACCCCATATTCATTGGCACACTCTACACCCATGAGGATATACACCCTCTAGATGTTCCCCCTCTACCTCTACTATTTTCATGCCATCTATAGGTCTGCCTAGGGGTCCATCACCCTACCACAACCTAGTAGTCCATCAAGTGTCATAATATGTTATGGTACATGCATCCTCCAGCCCAAAATCCTACCAATCATCATCCTCATCCCTTAGTGGAGTCACTTGAGGCCATGTCAAGTCCCTCTCCACCTTAATGTGGCGATAGATAGTGGGTATAGGAAGGATATCCTGGTGAATCCCAAACTACCTGGTCACACAGGAGAAGTAAAATAACTCTCGTATATTGAGCTTATGCCCGAGAAGCCATCTATTGCATCGATTCCTCCTAAGGTACCTATCTACCTCCTCCCATGTTGGACAATCCATGTAGAGCCTCCATATCACCTACCCAATATGTAGTCATGCAATCTAATCAATGTAGTACTGTATGTATCCTACTTGAGTCATGCTCTTGAACCCCTTAGCCTCCAAAGGTCAACAATAAGTATAGCACTGGCTCTCCTTAGCAATATCAGCAATCCAAAGAGGTAGTGGTGTGGGGTGCTTAACTTTGATATGCTACCATACCCAGATCTATAGCAAGAGACTGTAATCGAATCCCACTCAGGTCCTTCATATGATTCAGTACAGATCATCATAGATCTATGCAAGCAAGGCACTCCCACAGGATAGGATCAGCAGTTCTGCGATGCTACTTGCTAACACATCCTATGTCCTAGTTAGGAGGTTCTAGGGGAACCTCACTCTTGATGTGTCTAGCAGCACAATATAAACTATCAAGTGCATGAGCATAGCTACCCATCATGATAATACATTCTCATGGTACCAATACTTGATGTGGACCCCACCGTGGTCTAAATCTACCTATGTTGTAGCACTATGAGCATCGAATATCTATTTGAATACTACATCCTTCACCTCTATGGGTGAATATGTGATGGACTCATCATCGATCGAGATTCAAAATATGTGGTAGACATCCTCTAGAGTAACAATGATCTCACATGTGGGCAGGTGAAAGGTGTTGGTCCTCGCATCCTAGTGACGAGCTAGAGCAGTCATATAAGCCTAATCGGTTCTAATCGATGGAATCTGTAGCACGTAGAAAAATCCAATGGCTCTAAACTAGGTTCGCTCAATGTCATAAAGACCATTTTGAAGGGTATGAAGTATGTCTGATTCCCTCACCCTTGTGGTAAAATTCTAAAGAGACATAAATAATATATGCTAAATCAATTAAAAACATAAAAAATGACCTTAAAAAGTCAAACAAATTCAAAAAAATCTTCAAAAAGATAAAAATATTTACAAAAGCATGCAACACATTTTAAAAAAAAATGAATACTACACTTCAATAAAATCAATTAAATCAGTCAAAACCCTCAAAAAAATTAAAACAAATTGGAAATTTTTCCTAAAGTTAGCTAACCGTGGCTAGGACCTATTGCTAGCAACAACGATTAAAATTTTGATTATTGGGATTTAAATCCTATTGTGGCTGACAACCATGGCCCCTAATATGTCAATTAGGAACCATGGTTGCCACCCGAGGTTAAAAGCAGTGACCTTTTTAGGGTCACATCCCATCCCGAAAAAGACAAAAAAAATTAAAATAAACCCACCCATCTAATCTAACCTAGTCTAAATCTAACTATGGTGTGGTTCATTACCAACAGTTTAATGTGGTTTAGTTAACCCATTACTTAATGAGGTTTATTTTAAGTTGCTAACCCTAAGCTATGGTGAAGTTTGTTACCGATAGTTTAGTGAGGTTCAATTAACCCATTAATTAATGAAGTTCATTTTAATTGAATAAATAAAATAAGAGAGAGTTGCAGTGCTACCTTTCCAGCATCGACTCTGCCACTAGTGGATGCATCCATAGGGGCAGCCATGTTGGGTAGCTTTAGTATGTAGTTCAGCAACATTTCGTATCAAATTTTTAACCTCACCTCTTAGAGCTCTCTGGACAGCGACAATAATTGGAAAATAATGATGTTGAAAATGACATATTTTCTTTAATATTTTCCAATTTGGCCTTGATTGTGGATGACAACCATGGGCATCGAATTAGGGTTTTTTCAACCTTGGGGTTGTGGCTAACAAGCGTGGCTAGCATCTAGCAATAATACTCTCAAAATTCAACCATGAGGGGCTTTAAAATGCAAAATTAAATATATATAATGGGTCAAAACCCTCCAAATTTTCAAAATAACAAAAAAAATCAAATAATTAAAAATTTAAAATGTGTCTCGTATCTAGTTATTTACCTTATACACTTGGTGATTGCAGCGACTTGTGATCCATGCAATCTAGAAAGATGAGTAAATTACCATAAGGCCATTTAGGATAAATTAGGCATCGCATAATTGATATGCTTCACTTCAATCCCTCAGAAGGTCTAGACGGCCAGACTGCTCCATGATAATGAGGCATTCTTCTTAATTCTATTGTGATATTTTTAGCAGATCATCGAGCATTATGATTCAACATATTCTTAATTGGAATTGCTATCATTTAGATTCTCTAAGAAGGCCATTGTGGCCAGACTACTCCATGGGATTGATATGTACAATTACTATGAACAGTTGTAATCATAACTGAGTTAGAACTTGTCAAGTAATTAAAGTGCTAAAACCTTCAATTGTTCAAGTCACTCCTTAAATTTTCCTAATTTTATTGACTCGCCACTTGAGGGGGTAGTCATTTATCATAATAAAATTCAACATAAGATCACTCGATCTTGTCAAATTGTGTTCATATTACGAATCATTGTTGAAGACTATCATAAGCTTACCCTTTTTTGGGGCAAAAAGCAACTATGACAGTTAAGTTAGTAGCTCTCCACCTATAGGTACTATTGTAGCATTGAAGCTACCCAATCGTCATTGGAGCTTGTAAAATATTTTTCAAATTTAAGCCTTCCCTTAGTTGGAAGCAATGATTCTAAGATGTGTACCCTTTGATAGGACTGGGCATCTAATTTTTATCAGATCAATGATCATCATTCAACCTATGGGTCATCACCAAGGGTGACCACAGGTCATCACAGGTGGCAATAAATCTACTACCATATTGACAGGTTGTACCACTGCCTGATTATTCTTTTTAAAATTACACATGTGCGATCATCTTGTAGTAATATGGCCTCATCTTAGAGACCATATTGGATGATATGGTCTTGCTTCCCATGAGATAAAAGTGTACTTTTACTGATGAAAGGCACTAAATAGCCCTGAGGTTATCCTAGGTGGGTTAGATGGGTTAAAATATCTTTTTGGAGAGTCTCCTTGTGATTACGTATTTTAGGTATCTATAATAATATCATAAGAGGTATGCAACTCTTATGATGGAAGTAAAGGTATTATGGGGTGTCTTTGACTCAATGTATGGAACCAAATTGTATTTATGAATTAAAGGACAAATTCATATTGTAATATCATAAAAAATATGGAATTCTTATGATGGAAGTAAAGGCATTATGGGGTGCCTTTGACTCATTGTATGGAACCAACTACGTTATTAAATAAATTAGGAAAGATATTTAAGGTTGGGTTTAACCCCTTGGGGGTTTCTCAGGATACATATGGTGTCATGTGATTATGTGGGACTTCTTTATATATGGGTTTGTCTTATTAGAGTTTCAAATTAATTTGTTATGCTCTTTAATACTATGGGTATTTCATTTTGATTTTATATATTGTGTTATAATTACTTGATAAGAATCCAATGGGGATAGTCATGAATACCTCTTACATCAATTAGGAATGATGAATTAAATAATGGAAGGCATCCCTATTGGTAATAAAATATGATAATGTATCTTGTATTTCAATAGGCCTTGCAATATGAACCTTAATAATATAAATGAGGGAAACTTAATAAACTACCCATGGAATTAGGGCATGGAGTGAGATTTAATTATGGGAAGGCTAGCTCATCATGGAGATGACATGGATAGCCTAAATCCAATGTACTTAGTGTACCTACATAGATGGATATATGTAGGTGTAGATATTTACGCTTCCATTTCGATAGATAGAAAGGGATAAGCTAGCTCATTATAAGAATGAGATAGATAGCTTACCTTGTAATGCACCTAGTACCCTTACATAGATAGACTTATGTAAGGTGTAGAGATGGGTGTACCCTTTAATGGTTCTATAAGGATACGTTGACTCATTGCTAGGATTAAATAGACAACTTAGCTAGGACCACTAAGGACATAAGTTGATCTCTAGAAATGAACCCTTGTTGAGAAGGATTGAGACAATTCTATGACAAGTAAAAAAAAATTAGTGGAATGGAATTTTGGGTTGTGACATCTGGTATCAAAGCTCTAGGTTGTGAGGTATTAGAAGATTCCATTGATAATATGAGGATGCTTAATAATTTAAACTTAGGAAAGGTAGCCCTACCTCGACATTACACCTTGCATGGAGCAAGTAGGGCCATCCTCATCATTAGGAGATTGATAACATATAATATTACCTAGGAAATAGTATCTTACATGGAGCAAGAATAACTATTATCATTATAAAAAGGATGATAACAAAATAAGTTAGTTTAGAAAGATAAAGGATTAATTATAAGAAACTAAACTCAAGTCCTTCGTAGATAAGGAGAATGACACCTTGCAATGAGGCAAGTGTGATCTAGGCTTTTACTTGGAAGTAGTGAATGGTCACAACCAATATGACACCTTATGGTGATGCAAGGATATGATGACCAATAATTATGTAAGTTAGCTTGTTGAAAGAGATAGCTAACCTTTAAAATAACAAATAATATGAGATATATGGCTTGATTTTGTTCATCGTGGAAATGAGATATATGGATTGAGTTTTCTCATCATGGAGATGAGACATATAACTTAAGCTAGCTAATCATGGAGATGAGATAGATGACTTAGGTTAGCTCATAATGGGGATGATATGGATAACTTAAGTTAGCTCATCATGGGGATGATACATATAACTTAAATTACCTCATCATGGGGATAATATATTCTTATGTCTAAACACTAGCTCGAAGGACTAGGCTTGGTATATGAATTGACATCCCTTTTCTTGATTGATTGAGAAAGGGTTAATCCTTATGTTGTGGTCGAGTTATTCTACATTTTTAGAGAGTGTTAGGAAATGTAGAGACCATATGAAGGTATCCTTTGAGTTGTATTGGTAATGTACAAGGTTAACCCCAATAAAATTTTGGGAGAGTGATCACTGCTGCCCACTTGAGGGATGTCTACAACATATGGAACTTGAAATTTTGTGGAACCTCTATGATCCTATCTGATATATCTTCATGAATCTTAATTATGCTAAAGAAAGCAATTTTTACCTCCTTTTATTAAGATGGTTAGATTTTGGGATGTTGCATTCTCACCCAAACTCCTTTTTGGGGCAAAAGGAATTGACACCAAAGGTAAGAAAGTGAAGAAGATAATATTCATAAAAATTAGGACTAATTAGTAGGATTGAAGTAAGCTCAAGGCTAATGAATTGATCACAAATCAAGTCCAAGGTGATTCAAAACATGTTTACAAGTAGGACAAAGGTGGATGGAAAATGAGATCTAAAAATATTGTTGAGTGGAGTAGGGAAGCAAAGGATCTAAGCTCAAGATTCAAAGAATCTAACATTGATCATGTACCTTGAGCATCCAATTTTGAAGTGGATTATCTAGCAGATGAGGGTATTTATCTCCTATATAGTAAATGGGTATCGAGCTATACATTAAAGAAAATTTTAGAGAAATTCCACAAAGAGGTAGAGAACCTCATTATTGTAGCATGGTTACTACAAGAACAAAATGAGTGATAAAGATAACAAATGAACCAAAATGAGGAATTATTGGAAATGATTATTGATCAAGTTCCCTAGAATGTAGATTCTAAGTGTAGGCAAGAGGAGTATCCTATTGCAAGATATTGGAAGACAAATATCAGATATTGATAGAGTTAGCCAAGGACTTGAAGTATATTAGGGTATTCAATTGATGGTTTCAACCAAGGCATGGTTGTATGACTTAGAAATAAATATTTCCTTGGGGAATCACCCATTTGTAACCCAAATAGTATGTTTACCCTCCATATGCTTAATACAACCTTAGAATGGAGGAATGACTTCAAAGCAAACCAGAATATTTGAGTAAAGAAACTTTGGTAGATGGTTTTTTTCAAACCATAGTTAATTCAAATATGGACTTCTCTTTTGTTATGTAATTTCTCCTAGGTTGCAGGTAGACTTCTTATTTGAGGTTTTTAATGTACGAAGATATTTTTAATGTTCATTATAACTACATAGAAGGATAATTTCCAAAAGGTGGATAAGATCACAAAAGGTTCTAAGCAGTATAGCTTGGACGATGTTGGACACATCTGGTGGTGTTTTCAACACTAAATTGTGCTCTTTACTTATTATGAACATCGACAATAGATCTCTATGAACCTAGGCTATGTATTCCATATAATAGATGCAATAAATAAGATATCAAAAGAGAAAATGTGGGGAATATATTCTTGAGAGGAGTATGGGAACCTCTCAAGTCAATCTAATTGGTGGTCAAAATATAATGAGAAAGAATAAATATAAAATTCTATTCATAGATTTTGAACAATTAATGGAAAGAATGGATGGGAAATATATTCTTAAGAGGATTATGATATCGTCTCTTAAAAATATTGATAAAATTATGCACCAAATTATGAAATTAGTAGGCTTTTGGAAGGGCATAATTCCATATTAGGAGCAGATCCTAAGATTAAAAAAATATAAATCTAATCAATCCTAAGACATTGAGAAGGGCCTATAGCTGTTTGGACCCGTAGTCATGGAATTAATTTATTAATTCAAGGAAATGCAATATCAGGATGAGTATTGCATTGAAAATTTAGACCAATATAGAGATAATCCCGAAGAGGATAAGGATTTTCGAACTAAGGATGGACCCTTGTGCTTTGAAAATTGAGTAACTATACCCAAAATTGGGAAATTGAGAAGATTGATTATGTAGGAAGCACATAGTACTCTATAATTTGCTCATCTTGGAGGGGCTAAGACGAGGGAAAGCTTGTAAAAATGATCTTCTTATAGGTAGGAACGAAGAAGAGCATTATTGATTTTGCTACCCAATGGTGGGAATGGCACCTTATGTGGAGTGAGTGTGGCCATTTGTATCATCAGTGGATGGTGATACCCTAGAATGGCACCTTATGTGGAGTGAGTGTAGCCATTTGTATCAGTAGTGGATGATGACACCTTGGAATGACACCCTTACATGGAGTAAGCATGGCAATTTATATCATTAGTAGATGATGATAATGCTTGGAATGACACCTTGGATGGTAATAATATCTATAATTAGTGGATGATGATACTTTTATTTGGCTTATCACTTGAAGTGAGTAAGTCATCAACATTATCAGTGGATGATAATATTCTATGTAATTGATAGGATGATAGACATGTTTCCTTATTTAATTTGAAGATGTATTGATATCTTTCTCATTGCAGGTAAACACACGAGACTGTATTTAATCCTAGGGGTGGAATGTCACAATCCACCTCGTAGGACCCTGGATGAGGAAACTATATAATCGGATTTATTGTTTTAAATGACTAACATTGTTGATGTTATTACCATGCATGGATAGGATGCTACATTTTGTCATGATTATATCTATGGTGTTGCTACGTATTTATGGTTTTGTAGAGCTAACCATACTTGCAGGTGTGCAAGGTCGAGCTATCGATCGGGGAATAGCATTGATGATGTCTTAAAATTGATAGGCAAAAGAAATGTTTAATATTGGATCATGCATATTTTATTTTTATTAAAAGGACTAATCATTCTAGCATTAAGCTCATGGTTTAATATTTGTCTTGGCATTAAATCAATTTGCTAAGAAATAGCTTGGTATTGCTTAATTGCATATAATGGTGTTTATTAAGATGACTAACCATTGCAATTTAAAGTTAGCAACTTAATATTTGATTTAATATTGCTTTTAATTTAATTAAGCAAAAAGGGGAGTTATTAATAGTTGTTTAATGCAATGGTGGCTTCTTTAATGTTGTAGGCCATGAGAAATTTAATATAATGTTTATATACACAAGAACATCCTTTGACTTTTCATTTGAGAGAAGTATTTTAAATTATTAAAAAAAATATGGCTATTTTTGGGGTGAAAGTAAATTATGAACCCTAATGCTCAAAAATAGGGAGAATCCATCATGTCTTTGGAGGGGTTTTCTAGGTGTAGAAGGAAGCTAGAGGGAAAATAAGGATAAAATTTTAATATGGATTTTTGCAGAAGCCATCATGCCTTTGCAGGGGGTTGCTAGGTGAAAAAGGAAGCTGGAGAGAAAAGAATATGAAAATTTTAGGATGGCTTTGGGGAGAAGACATCATGCCTTTGCAGGGAGCTACTAGGTGCAAAAGGAAGCTGGAGGAAAAAGAAGGACAAAATTTTAGGATGGCTTTGAGGACAAGCCATCATGCCTTTGGAGGGGGTTTTTGGGTGTAGAAGGATAAGGTACTCATATTTAGTTGTATTATTGGTGCAAGAAAGTGGAAGTTTAAAATAGAGGAATTAATTATTTCTACAATGTGATCAAAAAATATATTCCCCACTCCTTTGACACATCGGTTTCCACCAAATTATAGAGTCTAGGAATCAACTTGTTCAACCTCTATAGTGAATATTGAGTCATTGGAAAAATCTACAACATTAGGGTGAGTTTCTTTTGACGACGCATTAGCTAGGTGGGCAATGATAACTTGGTCTTTGGTAGAATTTTGGCTAATTAATTATAGGATAATTTCACTATGGGCAATGACCCATTTAGCAATTTTTTCTAATAGGTGAGGTTTGGACATGAGGTAGCACAAGGTATTGACCCTTGTGATAACAAATATTTTGTGGTTAAGCATATACTGTTACAATATTTGGGATGCAAATACCATGGCAAGGAATAGATTTTCTAAAGGTGTATAATAGGTTTCATAATTGACTAATGTCCTACTAATGTAGTAAATTACCCTTTCCTTATGTTGATTAACATATTGACCTAACATAGCTCCTAATAAATGGGTAATTGTAGCAATGTACAATAATAGTGGTTTAGAAGGATTAGGAGAGACAATGATAGGAGGATACAAAGTATTATATTTTAAAGCATCAAAGGTTGCTTGATATTCGTTGTCCAATCAAAACTTTGCATCCTTGCACAAAAGCTTAGAGAAAGGTTGACACTTGTCTACAAGTTAAGAAATGAATTGTATTATAGTGTGGATCTTGCATTAAAGACCCTAGATTTGAGTTAGGATTAATGGGATGGCATATCAATAATAGCCAATATCTTAGTAGGATTGACTTTGATGCCATGTCAAGATACTAAAAATCCCAATAATTTACACGATGTCACCTCAAAAAAGCATTTGGAAGGTTTAAGATGGACTTTACATTTTCTTAGCCCATTGAAGATACATCTTAGATCTTGAATGTGATCTTCACAATTCAGGTATTTTCCAAGGAGATCACCAATTTAATTCTCCATAATATTGTGCACCATATCATGAATGATATGGCCCTTTGATATGTAGCACCTACATTGTTCAAGCCAAATGACATGACTTGATAGCAAAAGGTGACCCATGGAGTGATAAAGGTCACTTTAGCTTGATTCTCAAAAGCGATCTTAATTTGGTTATAGCCTAAGAATCCATCCATTAAGGATAAATGAAAGCACACAAATGTGTGCACCATACAAATGATAAATATAAAAGAAATACTGAAAGGAAAACATGAAATAAAGATACCAAATAGCAAAGGAATACAGCTATAGTGATATTACATTAATTTCTTTAAAACATGTTACAGATGATTCCCTTCAAATATTTTACCCATGATACAATTTTTACAATAGTTTTCTTGGTGCAATCCAAGTGATTTTCATACCCACAACAATATCTTTGGAAGCGAGTTTTCTAGAGACTGCAGTTGAGGGTGAGATCTAAATTCTTTAGTTGCATTGAATCCTATAACCTGCATGAAATGAAACAATAGAAGAATTAGTAGCATATGTTGATCCCACTAAAACTGGACCCATATTTATTAATAAATAAATCAAAATAAAGTGTATGTATGCATAAGAATAATAAAGATATAAGCTAATACAGGAAAGTAAAATGCTCAAAATGAAGAATCTAGCATTAAAAATAGCATGCAAGTGTAGATCTAAATAAAAATGCAAGAAAAAATATAAACATTTATCACCTAATCAAGGCTATCTCATGCAAGACGATCTTGCCTATGAGATTGTCTTAGCAAATATGATCTTTGTCGTGGACCTACAACTTTCTTAAACAAGGTCAGGGTGATGTTGGGGTGATTCAACAATGAGTATTGTCAATGAATGGTTGAAAATTTTGAAGGCAAAGACATAGGTTTGAGCATGTCGAGGCCATGGTATTGATCAAGAAATGTTCATGGAGATGATGTTAAAACTCACATGGCAACATAACTACATTTTTTCGAGCAGCAAGGATGCAAGGTCATATTTTTTCAGCACTTTGTTGCTTCAAAATTAAAATTGTGGATTTTAAAACCTAGAGGGGATATCTCCATTTTATAGCCTCCTTGTCTAGGTTCCAAAAGAGGCAATGTGGAAATCAAGCGCATTTGATTACCACTTTGCAGGTGGCAGGGACAACTGCAGATCACCAAGGATGACTGCAGGTCATCAGGGGTGGTAGGAAATCTACCACCATGTTGACAAGTGGTCCCATTGTTTTATTATTCTTTTTGAAATTATGCATGCACGATCATCTCATAGCAAGATGACCTTGGCTTTGAGACCATCTCGGGTGAGACAATATTGCTTCCCATGAGATAAAAGTGTACTTTTGCTAATGAAAAACACTAAATAGCCTTGACGCTACCCTAGGTGGGTTAGATGGGTTAGAAGGTCTTTTTAGAGAGTCTCCTTGTGATTACATATTTTAGGTGTCTACAGATACCCCTTTTTAGAACGTTGTATGCCTAAGCATAATGCAAAGAAAAAATAAATGGCCTAAAATGGTTGAGTTGATGATGTATGATGTTAAATTGAAAAGGTCAACATGATATGCCCTAATCGTAAAAAGGGTGCACGTCTTCAAATTATTTCTTCCCACACATTGATGAATTTGATTTATTTTTCATAACCCTTTAGTCATGGCTTCAGGTGTTCAACTATGGATAGACGTTATTAGTCTACAATATTTAGACTTTGTGTGCCCATTATTTATTTGGTTTAAATTTTTCTTGTTATTTACCCCAATAAAAGGGCTTATGATAGTTTTTAGCAATGATTTTTTGGAGAAATATGATTTCCATTTTTGAGTGTTTGATTGTTGAATTGATATTGAGATGTGAATTTTTGCAGTTATTGACTACCCCTTTGAGTGATGAGTCGATGGAGTAGATGAAAAATTAATGGTAGCAACAACTCACTTGACAAGAATGACTTTGTTAGTATGACTACCTTTTGAAAAAGTGCCATCTAGAAAAACAATTGGTTTTTGTGATTGTGACTTTGAATTTATGATTTTGTGTATTTTATTAGCTTATTAGAGCATGACATAACTTCCCAAACCATTATAAGGAAGTACGTGCTACAATGCTCAATAACATCGATGACTAGGATTGGTTAAAATATTTGAACCTTCAGCATACAGTGCGGTTGAAGTTCATGTATACCAATTAGGCATACCTGATGGCCCTGATTGATAGGTGGAATTCTTAGACTAACACTTTTCATATACCTACCAAAGAGGTCACAGTTATCCTTAAGGATGTTTATCAAATCTTGTAGATTCCCATCGAGGGGGTACCCAACACTGCATCTATGACGATCGAGAGAGAGACAATGCTACGTCGAGTGTACTAAAATCATTGGGGTGTTATAAACTATGACATTTACAATGGTGGGATGAGAGTGGAGATAGCATACAACACCCATATTTTTATAGCTATAAATGTGGTGTTGATGACACTCATGTCTGACTGTATTATTGTTGATTCTTCTAGCTATAGGTTTCCTTGGAACCTATTGGATCTTTTTTGGGATCTAGTGGAGTAGCCATAGATTATGACATGGGGTCACACCTTTCTATAATAGCTCTATAGAGAGTTATACAAGATCCACCACCACAAGAGGATGGAATTGGGATGTAGCTTCCTTCTGCATATTTGAGGTTGGTAGTACCTCAACATCGATCGACCTCTTAGACTACCCTAGATGGTGAGGAGCAACATGATAGATAGGGATATTATCTATGCCATGCACTAGATACATGATCAAGAGTGAGGTAGGAGCCATCCTTGGTAGGTGATGAGGATTGATGTTTGATCCCTCATATGACCCCTCTAGTAGTTCCTAGCTAGGTTTGCATAGTTTATTTCTTGCAAATTAATAATTGTAAGTGAGTCTCTTTCTCACATGCACTTGTGGGCACTAGTTATCTTCTAGTTGTCATTTAGAGTGTTAGTTAGTAAGTGTGAACTCAAAGTAGGAAGTGTGTACTTCAAGATAGCTAAAATGGATATTATAGTTAGAATTATTCATTTCCTCTTAACTTAGAAGTTACGTGCATTCTCCCTTGCACTTTTGTAGATTATGGTTAAGAATATTGGATCAAATCCATGATTTGATGGGTTTGGTTATGTATTTTGGGCCATTAGTGCCTATATAATGAGTTTGTAAATAATATGAAGTTAGTTGGATTTTCAATCCTTTTCATTGGTATCAGAGCCTAGTTCAAGTTTACACTAGGGCTTGTGAGGTGAGAGGATAGGAGATAGATTAGTTTCTTATGAGAAACTTGTTTTCATTGAGGACTCGGTTCAAGCTCAAGGGGAGCTTGAAAACCATACGCAGAAGGAAGTTCCTTAGGCGTCAAAATCCTCGTTCCAACTTTCTCTGTATGCTCAAGAAGAATAGGAGAAGTTTACCCCGATTTCTTTCCTACAAAAATCCCTTGGCAAGGTTGGATTTCTCCTACGGTGAAATGCGAATTAGGGAGCCTTTTTTTCTTGAAGTTCTTGCCATTTTGGAGTCTTGAATATCGAGCATCATCAAACTAGGTCGTGTGTTTAATTAGATCTGATTGCCTTTCAAACACTGGTCATGTGTCGACCGGATCTTGAAAGGAGAGCTACTGAAGGACTTTTGGTGATAGGCAAAGATAAATTAGCAATTTTTAAGAAATTTGAAGGTAATTTGCCTTCAAATAATTGCTAATAATTGTAATAGTTCAAGTTTTCTATTTTTTCAAATTAACCCACCTGGTTAATTTTTAAAAATTTCTTAGTTTTTGTTAGAAAGCTTAAGTTTTAATTAATATATAATATTCTTATATATTAATTAATTTGGCATTGTAAAAAAAAAAAATTGATTGATTTTTTTTTATTTCAAGTCCCTCGGCTCCATCTCAGCAGGAGCCGAGGTCTAAGTTGTGCAGGCGGCTCGGCTGACAGACCTTGCCTGTTGGCTGCCGACGGACGTCGGCTGACATCCAACACAACCGATGGGAAGTTGGCTGTGTGACATCATGGCTGACAGTGGCCGATAGACCCTACAGTCTGTTAGGCTTACCGCAGCTGACAGACCCTACGATCTGTCCAGCTTGCCATGGCTTGTCATGACTGATAGCCCTACCATAGTCTGTCAGACCTACTACGGCTAACAGATCTGCAACGGACCATTAGGTCACTACGACCGATAGGCCTAACGCGAATGTCAGGCTTGCTGCGGCTGACAGGGCTGCAGTGCTTGTCCAGTCCTACCACAACTAACTAGCTGGCCGGACAGTCCGTTCGCCTGCACAAATAGCAGGCGCGAACGTCCATGCGCTCCATAGCCGACGACACGTCGGCTGTGCCGTGTCTGTTACCAACAGTCAACAGACGGCTGCCTAAACGTAGCCCAAGGCTACAACAACACAAGAACTAAAATTTTTGTATCGGGCACCTCCATTTTTGCATGAAGGCATGATTGGCTACCTCGAGAAATATGCCAGTGCAGTCAGCCAGACAGACACAGCCAGTGGAGTTCAGTTTACCGCGGGTAAATTTGTAAATTTTTTTAAATTTTCCTATTCTAAGGTTGCATGTCATTATTTTTATTTTTATTAATTTAATTTTTAATAATTTAAGTAAATTAATTAATCTTTGATTAATTATATTTATTTTTTACTTAAGTTATTTTTAAATTAATAAAATATAAATTGTCAACCTTAGGTTAGTTTAAATTTTTAAATTTTTAGCCTTAGGGGTAATTTTTAGGGCACAACATTGTAACAAAGAATCTTCAAATTTTCTTTGATTTTTAAGTGCTTTTCCCTTTTACTTCTGGCTTATACCCGGTCTCACATGGCTTCTGACTTGGCTGCCCAAGTGGCATAACTTGCACATGTTGTAAATGCTTTAGCAGATAAGGCTAATGATACTACCATGGCAGAAGTTCTTGGTAACCTTGCAATGAAGGTAAATGATATTTCTCTCCATAATGCTTCAAATTTTGCTCATGATTCTCGCGTGAGAGTTCGTTGTGAAGTGCCACTCTATGATGGATCTCGAAACCCTGACGTCTTGAATAGTTGGATTCTTGACATGAGTTCTTGGTTTTCTTACACTCAGCTTTCAGATGATGATTTGGTTCCATATGCTAAACTCAAACTTTTTGGTTTAGCTAAAGTACTTGTTGAAAGAAAAAGAGGTCATGATGAACTCACCTCATGGGATGAGCTTGTAGATTGTCTTAAGACCAATTTTTATCCTTCCAATTATTCTAAGGAATTGGTCATTAAGTGGTTTCAATTTTGGCAAGGTACTAATATGATTGTGCAGGAATATATCTTTCAATTCAACAGGTACAGGATACTTGTGAATGTGGAGGAAGATATTAAAGCTTTGATTCTCAAATTTCAAAGCGTTTTTTTGGAACATTTGTACAGGGAAATTATGTTTGTTTCTATGGACACATTGGATTCAGTTTTCAACCAAGCGCAACTTGCGAAGGACAAGTTTAAAGCGCATTCGTAGACATTCCATGCACCTGCTACTCAAGTGGTTGCAAACTCATCAAAAGGGAAAAATTCTTTCTCACAAAAGAAGAATTTTGCTCAAAAGAAGAATGTTTCTTCTCCATCCCCTTTCACTTCTACTCCCTCTTCTTCTTCTTCTAAACCTTCTTCTTCTTCTTCTAAAAAGTTTTGTAACTATTGTAAGAAGAAAGGTCATGAAAAAGCTGATTGTTTTAAGCTTAAAAAGAAGAGTTTAGTCATTACTACTCAAGAGGAGGATGCTTCCAACGGGTTCCCTTGATTCAGTAGGATAAAGTAGAGTATACACAGAATTAAGAGGTAAGCTCAATGAAGTTACCCTGGTAAATGTAAGTTCATCAAAGAGCGCTCGCGATGCTTTGTTCATCACTCGAGCTCATTTGCTCCATAATTTTGCAACAGATTGTATTGCGAGGTCCATTTTTGAGCGTTTGAAGTTACCTATGGAGCCTCATCCTCAACCTTATTCTTTGTGTTGGAAGGATAGTGGAAGAGGCTCAGAAATCACTCACACTTGCACATTAAAATTTGCACTTGGCCCACATTTCATAGATCAAGTCACTTATGATGTGACTCCTATGGATTGTTGTGGGATTTTGCTTGGACAACCTTTTTAGTATGATAGGAGAGTTGTTTATGATGCTTTCAAAAGAACCTACACACTTCAAAAAGATGGTCAGGTTTTTCTCATTAAAAGCACCAACACTCCTAACATCATTCTAAGTTCCAAGCAAACAAAAAGAGTAATTAAAAAAGGTGGTGATGTTGCTCTAATTTTCATTCGCTCTCAAAACACTTCTACATCCACATCCATTCCAAATCAACACTCTTCAATGGATAAAATATTGAAAATTTACTCACACATATTTTAGGAGCCAAAGTCTCTTCCTCCAAATCGCATAATTAATCACAACATTGAAATCATTCTTGGTTCTTTACTACTGAATGCTCCCATGTATAGACAATCTATTTTGCAAAATGAAGAAATAAAAAGACAAATAGAAGATTTGTTGTCTAAGGGTTTCATTAAGGAAAGTACTTCTGCTTGTGCCTCACCTATTTTGTTGGTTCTTAAAAAAGATGGCACTTGGAGATTATGCATTGATTTTCGTGCTTTGAACATAATTTTTATAAAGAATAGATATCCACTTCCACGTATTGATGATTTATTAGATCAGCTCCAAGGAGCTAAGTTCTTTTGAAAAATAGATCTCAAAAGTTGATATCATCAAGTGCGTATCAAAGCTGAGGATACATGGAAGACAACTTTTAAGATGAAGATGGACCTCTTTGAATGGTTGTTCATGCCCTTCGGTCTTACTAATGCTCCTGCAACCTTCATGAGGAACACCTTAGGCATATCTTGATGATATATTGATCTTCTCAAAAACTTGGGAGGAACACCTTAGGCATATCCATCATACCCTTGATCTTCTTGCGAAGATTTAATTATATGCCAATTCTTCCAAGTGTTCTTTTGGCAATACTTCAGTTTCTTACCTTGGTTATGTGATTAGTGAAAGTGGAATTCAGGTAGATCCCACCAAAGTTGATGATTTACTTAAGTGGTCCCCTCCTACAACTCTCATAGAGTTAAGGAGTTTTCTAGGACTTGCAAATTTTTATCGCAAGTTCATTCCTCAATATTCCACCCTTGCAGCTCCATTGCATTATCTCACTAAGTCTAAAGTTCCATTTCATTGGGAGAAAAGCCAAGAGATTGCCTTTGAGAAACTCAAAAAGAAACTTTGTACAACACCTGTGTTAACTTTACCCAACCTCTCTCAACCTTTTGAGATTGAAATGGATGCCTCTAAAGTTGCCTTAGGAGCTGTGCTCAAACAGAATGGTCATCCAGTTGCTTATCATTCAAAAAAAAAATTGTTGCTAAGTTGAACTATTCTACATATGACAAGGAGCTGTATGCATTAGTTCAAGCTATCAAGTACTGGAGACATTATATTTTGGGAAAAGATACAGTAGTACACACTGATCATATGCATCTCAATTTTTTACAATCTCAAAGTAAAATTGAAGAATCAAGACATATGAAGTGGGCCTCTTACCTCCAAAAATTTCACTTGGTGATCAAGTACAAAAAGGGGAAGAGTAATACTATTTTTGATTGTTTGAGTGGGCCTCCTGCCGCTCTTGCCTTAACAGTTATGTACACTTCACACTTGGGATTTCAGACTTGGCCTAATCAGTATTCACAGGATCCTGATTTTGGGAAAATATTTGAGCAAGTGAGTAAGCCTTCTTCTTCCAATTTGTGTCCTTTCCAAGATTTCTACATCAAAGAAGGACTTCTTTACAAATTGGAAAAGGTTTGTGTTCCTTGTGAGCCTAGAGTGTCACTTATTAAGGAAGCTCATTCTACACTTTATGGTGGTCACTTTGGGAAGCACAAAAAACTTCATCACTTGCAAATATTTTTCTATTGGCCTAAAATGCAGACGGATGTGTTGAGATTTCTCAAACAGTGTGTAGTTTGTTGTCACTCAAAACCAGTTAACAGGAAGTTTGGCTCAGACATGCCTTTGCCCATTCCTTCCCATCCTTGGGAAAGCATTTCCATGGATTTGGTTAGTGGTTTTCCTATGACAGTGCACCAACATGATTGTGTGTTCATGGTGGTTGACAAATTCAGTAAGATGGCTAAGTTTATTCCATGCCGCAAGACAAGTTCTGTAGTAGACTTAGCCCAATTTTTCTTTGACAGCATTTGGTGTTCCTTTGGTCTACCTACCAGCATTATCTCGGATCATGATTCATTCTTTATGGGTCACTTTTGGCATTTTTTGTAGAAAATTTTGGGAGTTTCCCTTAACTTTTCCATCGCCTATCATCCACAGTCCGATGGGCAGACTGAAGTGGTAAACCGTACCCTTATGCAAAGTTTACGAATCTATCATCACGCTTCACCAGCAAAGTGGGACTTGAGTCTCACTCATATTGAACATGCCTACAACAGGGCCCTACATTCTTCTACCGGTCATTCACCCTTTGAGGTTTGTATGGGATTTCAGCCCTTGGCACCTTATGAGTTACCTTTGTCTTTGCCTTCTCCTGTCACTTCACATATTCAGAAGGAGCAAGACAAGGCACACTCATTTATTCAGCATTTGCACAATCTACAATCCAAGGTGGTTGAGATTTTTCAAAAGACACAGTAGTAGAAGAAAAAATCCATGGATCGACATCAAATTCCTCATCCATTTCAGGTTGGTGACAAAGTTTGGTTGCATCTTGACAAGCGGCATTTTACTGATAAGACTCATAGTAAAATCAAACCGATTCGCTATGGGCCTTATACTATTCTTCAATAGGTGTCCAATAATGCTTTTCGCTTTGATCTTCCTGCACACTTGGGAATTCATGACATCATTAATGTAGATCTTTTGAAGTTGTACTTTGACTCTACATTGGAGACAACACCAGCTATCAGTCATCCTATGGACGTGGTTCCTGATTCTCAGTTACCATTGGATTTCGATCAGGTCTATGACACAAAGACTCGATAGACTCGCTAGGGGTCTACCACCTCATATCTTGTGGCTTGGTGAGGACAGCTGTCGCATCAGGCTCGTTGGATTTCTTTTCATCAGATGTCTCGTGACTTTCCTACTCTTTTGAAAGCATTGGAGGCCAATGCTTCTATTGTGGGGAGGCATGATGAGGATTGATGTTTTATCCCTCATATGACCCCTCTAGTAGTTCCTAGCTAGGTTTGCATAGTTTATTTCTTGCAAATTAATAATTTAAGTGAGTCTCTTTCTCACATGCACTTGTGGGCACTAGTTATCTTCTAGTTGTCATTTAGAGTGTTAGTTAGTAAGTGTGAACTCAAATTAGGAAGTGTGTACTTCAAGATAGCTAAAATGGATATTATAGTTAACATTATTCATTTCCTCTTAACTTAGAAGTTGCATGCATTCTCCCTTGCACTTTTTTAGCTTATGGTTAAGCATATTGGATCAAATCCATGATTTGATGGGTTTGGTTATGTATTTTGGGCCATTAGTGCCTATATAATGAGTTTGTAAATAATATGAAGTTAGTTGGATTTTCAATCCTTTTCAGTAGGGCACACTATAATACTACACTAAGATCTTCTATGGACTACAGTCAAAGGACATGACATGGTGACCATGGTTAGGAGCTTCAAGTTGGGATGAGTATGGGGTACACCTGAGGTGGATGCGGTATGCTATATGGCTAATAAGGTTCCACAAAATAGAGCACTAATACTTATAGTACTTACAAGTAACCCACCAACTAGGAATTATACAAGATGTACCTGAGGACCTAGTGGTTTACAGTAAAAGGACTATGGAGGATCAATTGCCAATAGCCTATGTTTAGCCTTTAGGGGAGGAGGATGATGCACCACTAGCTAACCTAGATACAACTATTCCAAGGACCACGATAGCTTATGATGCATGGTGTACTACTCAATGGGCCCAAAGAGGCGTAGTAGAGGGAGGAGTATTTACAATCATAGGAGAGGGGGTAGGTGTAACAATAAGAGCTCCTATGTAGTGATAGGTACATCATTGGATAGAGAGGAATGTGGGAACCTTACAAGGAGGTACAAGGGAGATCGAGATACCTGAGAGAGATAAGGGACCAGATCTAGATAACCCTTAAGATCATATGGTTGCACTTCAGATCCTCTAACATCAACTCAATGAGATAGAGATAGCCTATGCCACTACACAGAGTTAGTGGGACACATATAGATAGATATGGTAAAGCTGGTCTAAGTAGAGAGAGAAATTGTAGCCTCGATTGGTGAGTCTACAAAAGTTATTGGATAGAATGACAACAAAGTGAGATGCTCTATGAGCTCATGGTGGAGGAGTACTATTAGTACAAGTTACAAAGGTTGCCCAATTGAGGACTAGATTGACTGAGGAATAGGCTAGGTATTAGGCTAAGTGAGACTACATCCATAGTCTACAGGATGAGGTGGAAAAAGTTGGTGGTTTATTGCCCTCATGATGATCAAGGTCATCTTAGTCCTAGTCACATCAGATCCATCAAACTGAGACCATGGGGGAGCCATCTGTGAGATCTCGAGTGCCTCTTTTCATAACACTAGGGACCTCATAGAAATTAGGGGCCAGTGTATCCAAAAAATCTTGTAGAGACTATTTAGAGGGCAATGGTGAGATCCATAGTATAGGGCCATATTTATTAGAGACTTTGTATTAGCTTCATTTTTTGATGTGAGGTATGAGGACCCACTTATTATTGTAACCTATGGGTAGTTTTGTATCTTGATGTATTTATGACTTTGATATATATATGATATGATGTTCATTGATGGTTATCATATGTTTATTGTGCATTTATGGATGTTATGATTGTGATTATGAGATGATATATTCTTATGGATTTATGCATAGACTTGTAGATATGATGATGCATAGATGTGAGATGGATGCCTAGATATATGATTTATTTTTGTAGATATCTAGATATGTGTAAATTGTACTAATGATATGTAATGATCTTAATGATATGAAATGTTAATCTATGTATTAATGATAAAATTAATTAATTTAAGATGCAATAACTAAGTATAAGCACCATAGAATGTATAAAAGTCATGAATCAAAGTTAAAACAATTTCATCTAAGGTATGCACTGAAACCAACACCAAATAAAAATAAAATATGTATTGAAAATATGTGGATGTAATGGAGGGTGATCAGTAAGAATTTATAAGGGAACAATAAGACTTTCATGAGACTCAAACACCCTAGTTGACTAATCAAAAATTTGCATACTGACCATGCAATAACTTGAGAGAAAAATCTTCTAGGAAGATCAAGATATTCAATATCCCTATGTGTGCATAGTGAGATTCATTAATGTGATAGTGAGATTCATTAATGAGATTCATTGATCATTTTGGAGAGGAGCAAGGGATTTTTGTTGCTTTTATTTTTGGAAGCTTGCTCATTTTGAAGAGGATCAAGGGGATTTTATTGCTTTTATTTTTTGGAAACTTGCTCGTTTTGGAGAGGAGCAAGGAGATTTTATTGCTTTGATTTTTTGGGAACTTGCTCATTTTGGGGAGGAGCAAGAGGATTAGATGTGTGTGTGTGTGTGTGTGTGTGTGTGTGTGTGTGTGTGTGTGTGTGTGGTGGGGGAATGGAGAGCTTTTCCTTTTTTCAATTCTCAGCTTTCTAGACCATGCACATAATAGGAGAGCAAGGAAAACTTTTCACTTTTGAGGCAAAAATCACTTTATAGTTTCATCTTTCCTTGTTCAAAAATCGTATTTATGAGTGTGAATTGTGTGTTGGGATTTTGAGATAAACAAGGTACAATCAAAGCAAGACTCTACCTATCAAAATTCAAGATGATTTTACACAAAATCTGAAAAGAAAACTAGGAATGGCTAAATTACTGAAAGACCATATTGGCCACCATGTGATAACTTACTTGGGAAAAATAACAATGACAAGAAAGGGAGATGTGTATGGTAATGAACAGTATGATGGGGTGCTTTTCATGTGTACTTTTTAAAATTAAGAGGGGTGCATAAAATAGTCTATGGTCATATAAACATCATTGCTAATGATAATATAGTATCTATCCTATCTTACGCCAACTGCTTAATAATCAAAAAAACCATGAAGAAAGGGATGTATGCAATGATAAGTGAAAATGGGTGCTTTCCTAATGAACTTTCAAAAATTAAAATGTGTGTGTAAAATATTTAGTGGCCATATGAACACCATTGTTGATGGTCATACGATATCTATCCTATCTTATGTGGACCATTTAATAATCAAAGATCACAAGAAAATGTGTAAACGATGACAAGAGAAAGAGTTTTTATCAAAGATCAATGATAGTCATACAAACATGGTGTTATTATTAGTGCTTACAATAATATATTAATGCAAATGCAGTGATACAAGTGCTTAATGTAATATGATAAGTGTAGCTAAACACTGTGAAAATAAAAAAATGAAGACTTCTAATGCATGGTGCAATAAATGAAGTTGTGCAATGCAGTGGCAATGCGTGATGAGATGTAATGCATAGTGAAATGAGAAGTTCTACTTTTGTGTTGTTTTTTTTGTTTTGATATTATTATTTTTATTTTATTTTTAATGTATAAAATACCCATGCGTGGAGAATATTGATGGATTTAGGCTCCTGAACACCTTCGAGTGAAGCTAATCGATATGTTCCCAATCCCACTTTTTTTGTTACCATGATCGAGCCTAACCAATTTGTAGCAAATTTATCATGTAAATGGCTAGGTAGGTTGGATTTCTACTGATTTTATTTGACTAGAAGATCACCAAAATGGAGCTTCCTAGTGTGAAATTTTGTATCATTGGCTTGTTTAATATGATCTTGGTAAACATGAAGATGCTCGAGAGCATTAGCTCATATTTTATCAAGAAGCAAAATTTGATCGATGTGAGCCTATCATGCATCATAATAAGTAATGAAATCTTGTAGTAAGATGTGCCATGAAGGGATTTCAAGTTCTAAGGACATAATGGCCTCAGTACCATATACTAGCGAGAATGGATTTGCCCTTGTTGGTGTTTGAATACTCATCCTATAAGCCCAAAGTATCATAGGCAATTGAACATACCAATCCTTGTGATTATTTTTTATTGTTTTCTTGAGTATGGTGATAAATTTTTTGTTTGATGCCTCAGATTGCTCGTTATTCTACGGATAATAAGGGATCAAAAATTTGTGTTGGATATGATACTTTTTATACAAATCTTGAACATTTTTATTCTTGAGTGATGACCTGTTATCCAAGATTATTTTGGATGGGATACCAAAATAACAAATTATATTATGAAGTAAAAATTTTGCGATGCTTGCACCTATCATAGTGGTAAGTGGGATAGCTTCAACCCACTTTGTGAAATACTTAGTGGCCGTTAGAATTTATGTGTGTTGGCCCAAATATGGGGTGAGATTTTTCCAATTAGGTCAAAGCCCCACTAAGAAAAAGGCCATAATGAATGAATTGGTTACATCATTTGTGAAGGTACGTGTGATATGTTAACATGAAGCTAACACTTAACGCACATTTTGACATACACATAACAATCATTCTCCATCATAGGCTAGTAGTAGCTCATTCAAATAATGCGCTTTGCAATAGTAATATCATTGAAATGGGCACCACAGGTACCATTGTGAGCTTGTGAAATGACCTAAGTAGATTCTTGGGGCTCTAAACATCAAATAAGAACACCATCATAACTTTGATGGTACAAAATGTCTTCTAGTAAGATATATTTAGTTGTTTTTTTCTTGAATGTTTGTTTTGTGACATGTGACAAGCTCATAGGAGGGCTTCCAAGTTTCAAGAAATATTTAATCTAGGATATCTAGTCTTGATATTTCTCAACTTGGACTAAATGAATGCTTCATTCCTCTCTTGTCTCATATCACACGAATACGGATTGTGAGAGAAACTTGAGATATATGGTTGTGCCATTATCATAAGGGCCCTGTGAGATTAAGGTTCCCTAAGAAGTAAATTTTGCAAAGTATTGAATTCATGAGAACCAATCTTGGTATGGTTTAATTTGTACCATATGGATAGTTTGATCTTCTATAGTAATGTCTCATGAGATTGTAGACTGCGAGAGTATTTTAACATGAATAGTGGTGATATCATATGATGGGTATTGCATAATTAATAATCCCAAGGAAGTTATTCTATTTGAAAAACAATTGGAGGACCGAGGGACGATCTCGATGTCATACCATTCAAAATTTGTAAGTAACTTGTCCACAATGGTCTTGTATGATTTCAATAATGAGCATTTACATTGGTATATTTCTTTCACTTGAATAACTATGAGCAAGGAGTCACCAAATATTTTGAGTCTCTTAACATTCATGGTGATAGCTATTTGAAAGCCTAAATGAAGTCTTCATATTTAGCATTGTTATTAGTTCAGGGGAAATTGGATTTGAATGAAAAGGGAATAAGAACCCCTCGTAGTATGAAAAACATGATTCCTACATCACCCCCTTGCTCGCATTTTGAACCATCAAAGAACAACATGAGATATTATTTTTGCTCTAGTTGTTCTAGTTCTTTTGAGCTAGACAATGTAAAGAGTGCATCATTAGGTAGCTCAATTATTAAGGGCTTATCATCATTAAGTGGTGCTTCTACTAGCTGGTCTATGATAACCTGACCTTTGATAGATTTTTGTCTGATGAATTCTAGGTCAAACTCCATAAAGAGCATGATCCACTTTACAGTATGACTATTATGATAAGTATAACTCATCATAGATCGTAAAGGATTTTCTTTAGATATAAGACCATTGCTAACCAGATTTTCTTGATGTAAGTGTACTTTATTTCATATTATACCATGGTGTGACTAATGTAGTAGATAGTTTGTTCCTTATTTACCTCATTCTTTTGGGTCAACATGGTTCCTAAGGTAAAATTGGTGGTTGAGATGTATAAGAGAAAATGTGCACCAGGTATCAATGGAGATAATGCTAGCATGGAATCCAAGTATTATTTGATATCTTGGAAGGTTGCTTGGAAATATTCATTCCAATTAAATTTCACCCCTTCTAAGGAAGATGATTGAATGGTCGATACTTGTCTTATAGTTGCACAATTAACTATTAGATGACTTGTATCTTCCCATGCAAGTTGTGAAGTTGCTTGAGGTTCATGGGAGAAGGCATGCTTGTGATTGCTTCAACATTTTGAGTATCAAATTTGATGCCCTACTTAGATATAATTAATCCTAAATTTTTTTGAATGTTACTCAAAAAACACACTTTTTACAATTTAGGCATACATTATGCTCTAGGAGACGATCAAAGATATTTTCTAGAACACCAACATGGTCCTGATCTAATAAATATTTAGCCACAAGATCATCGATATAATCCTTGACAATTTTGTGCATGTAATCATGAAAATGTATGTCATCACCTATTGATAGGTAGCACCCATATTATTTAAGCCAAAGGGCATGGCCTTATAGCAAAAGGCCATCCATGGCGTAGTGAAAGCTATTTTGGCTTGATCTTCAGGATTGACTCAGATTTGATTATATCCGAAGAAGTTATCCATGAGAGAGAGCATTTTATGGTCTGTGGTTGCATCTACCAACATATCAATGTTCAAGAGTGAAAATTCATCCTCGAGGCTCAATTTATTAAGATCACAAAAACTTGTGCATATGTGCACCCCCCCATTCAGATTTTGAACAGGAACCATATTGGATACTTAGTTAGGATAGTCAATATGTTGGATGAATCCTACATCCAACAAATTTTTTAATCCATATTTTATCATAATAGCAATTGTTGGATGCATCTTACGGATTTTTTTTTAACGGGTTTAATTGCTAGATTTGGTATCAAGTTGTGGATAACTAGATTTGGATCCAGACAAGGCATATCTTGATATGTCCAAGCAAAAATATTTTTGTACTTATTTAGAAAAGAGAAGAATGCCTTGTGTTCTATGGTTGAAATACCATTTTCCAATTTGAGAATCTGGGGTGTTCAAGATCATTGCTAACATTGATATCAACCATATTTTCTATTAACATATCTGATCCCTCCTCCAATTTATGAGGAGTAGGAATCAAGTGAATGTTGTTAGCTGGATTAAGAGAGTTAGATGTGTTATCGAACTATATATTAGCTTGGAGTACAACTAATGTTGGATGTGATAGTAGATGGTACGTTTGTAGTATGTCCTTAAAAGTGAGAAACTCAGATGGTGAAGGTGGGAAGATGGTGTAATCAAAATCAATAGCCTAAGTATTGAGAGGCAATGATAGATAAGGGTTACCAGGATAATGGAGTGGATTGGTGAGATGAATGGAGATCATATTTATGGTTGGTTAATGATATCCATAATATGGAAAAATAATATCAAATATGGGGGGACGCAAATGTATCAGGGGTGGTTGAGGTAGAACAAATATGATAGAGTGAGCTCTATGAGGAGCGGGGGGAAAATAGGGTCCTCAGGAAGGATCTAGCACCAGAGGGGTAGGGTTTATCTTGGAAAAATATAAAGATATAATTCATCTAGATCCATAAGAGGATCATTAGGGTGGACTCATCTTCTGAGCTAAAAGAAGGAATGGATAAGGTTTCCCAATCGACTTCCAACCCACAGTCATGCTCTGACTCCTGAAATTCTTTGAACTATTCTTCTAATGAGTCACTATCAACAATAGCTAAGGTAGTGATATGTAGATGATCACTAAGTAAATGAGCATTACCATGAATGGTATACTCATTGCCATCAATATCTACCTCCAAGCCTAAGTTAAGGCATTATAGAGAATCAATAAGAAGCTCATCAAACATACACATACTATATTCTAAGACTAATTTATCTATTGGTACCCGTTTGTGTGGTTCTATAGGAGTTAAAGGGCCTTGCTTGCACCATCCCAAGCCATTCCCATGCTAATTATGGTGATGGAAATATCGCATAACAAAGTATGGATTTTAAAGATAATCAATATTACCCTGAAATGGCTCCTCATCCTCTACTATAGGTAGTGTGTCTATGGTGGTATCAATACCTCCATAGACAAAACTAGTTTACCTTGGGTAAGACCCAAGGATAAATATGGTACCTATGGATAGTGATGTGTTGCATGGGTGACCAAAGTCTCTGATTGACTCCACAAGTTGGGTGAATGTGACATCTAGCACTCGATATTCACTCATACTAGGATTTGTCATGCTAATGGTAACTTTTGGTGCCTCTACTAGGGAAGGGTATGAAGAATATGAAGGTTATGATGAAAATGATGTGATGATGGGTGGTTCCTCCTCGATAAGAGAAGCATGAGGGAAAGTGGTAGAAATTGTCAAAATTGAATGTGTGATGGATGGTTGGGATGTGAATGTGTATGTTAGTACAGGTGGAGATGAGGATGAGGTCATAGGTGCCTTATCTAGATTTTGAGGTGGAGGTTCAGATGATGATGAAGGTATTTCTAATGAAACTAATGGTGAGGTTTTTTATGGAAGTGGTAGCGGTAGGGTGACAGATGATCATGGTGTGGATTTTGTGGGTTGGATGGGGTTATTGGTCCAAATTTCTAGAAGTATGGAAGGTAAGGTGGACTCCTAGGGATGTGTAACCATATTATCATATTTGGAAGTTTCCAAGTCTATAGGGATGCAGTGAACTTGACCTTCATGTATATACTTTATGCACTAATTTAGTATATAAGGCATGCATATCGATTGCTTGAGTAGTGTAGTGCATCGATGGAGGTTGGACCTAATAGTTGGGTGGTAATTTTGGAGCTCAATTTGAGGGTCCAGGGGTACTTAAGACAACCTAGTTTACTGGAGTTGCCTTAGGTTGAGTTTGGCCACATTTTACATTTTTTTTGGGCCATTCCTTTTTCCAGAGTTTTATATCTCCTTCCTAAACTTTGATTTCCTATATTACCTTTTCCTGGGCCAACGCTTCCTTGAAAGTTTGGTACTACTAAAGTTACAATAATAATGAAATTTGTTTAGTTCAACTTTGAGTGAACATTAAAGTTAGCTCGATGATGGATAGGTTGAAGGAAAATTTGGTTATGATGGCCCTCCACCTATTCCCATAGTCCATGACTGGTTCATCCTTGAACTAGCATAGATTATATAAATCAGTCAAGATACCATTTTTCTTGACACTAAAGGCAAAGCATTCTAGAAAGGCATATGTCAATTGTTCAAAGGTTAGGATACTATGGTGTGGCAAATGGCTATACCAACTCCAAAGCACCCTTAGAAAGCACTATGAGAAATATTTGTAGCATGAGGGGATCGTTATCCTAAAGATAAAAGCAGTTGTTCATGAAGCTTGTCACATGCTTTTATGCATATTCATCACCCTTGAACTTATCCAACGTTGGAATTTCAAAGTATTTAGGAAAGAGTGGTGATGGAATTTATGGGCGTAGAGGTTGATTTGTAAGCTATCATAAGGTAGGTTTTTGATAACCTCCCCTTAAGTCTTGCTTTTCTAATGTTTGAAGGCACTATATCAATCATTTGTAGTCCTCAAGTGAGATGATGACATCTACTAACCTTTGGCCTTGGTTTATTTAAATTTTTTGATTTAAGTGAGGTGGTTGATGAATGTGGTCAATAGGTATATCACCATATGCTACCTTGGGGTATGTATCAAGGGGTTCTTGATAATCAGGTTGCTACTCTTCATAGACATCATTATCCTATTGGTGAGGGTATGCTTGATAGCGTTTGAGTGATTGGTATTGATGATGATGGATGGATGGTGTCTAGGATGATGATGATGAATTAGATTTGGATGTGGTTGAGGTGGAATATGAGGATTCGATCATAGTGGAAGGTTGTTATATTATGCTTGGCACCTAGGGTACTATTGTGTTGTCTTTATTGTGTAAGAATGGGAAGTCGTTGATGTAACACCCGTTGCATTTGATGGTCCATTGCTATCTTGGACATTGATATTTGGTTTTCCAGGTCAATTGTATGTGGCCTATTCAATTTTTATGTGATACATGCATGTGTGAATTCCTTTTATTGCATAAAAAATAGAGAGCACACAATGATTATAAAATACAAATAAAATAAAATGCATCTATTTTATTTAATAATACTCAACTCTTCATCAATTAGCAATGTAGGAGAGAACGCTAAAAAAACAAGATCATATCACAATGAGATAACCATAGATCTGAGACCATCTCGATTGAGACAGTTGCAATGTGACAAATTGAAAACTAAGAACGAAGATGCATGCATGCAATCATGATGTATATTTTTGTTATTTTTCTTATTTTTCTATCTAAAATATGAAATCCAGCTATCCTAAAATGTGAAGGTATAACTTGGAATCCTTTCATTTAAAGTTGATCCTACAAATATATGCTCCTTTGCTTCTAGTGCAAGGTCTTCTTGTTGTGATATTATTTCAGAATAAAGATTGTCTCAACTAAGACGATAGCAAAACAAGGGGCATATTACCTGAGATGATCGTGATTATGTACCTACAAAAATAAAAAAAATAAGCAAAAATTTAGCAATTTTGTGGGTGTAATAAACCAACAAAATGAAAAAGTGGGACCCAAAGGGTGTCCCACCATGATCGCCATTTGAAAGTGCAAAAATGCATGCATAGTACAAATGATAAAGATAAAAGAAATGTTGAAAGGAAAACATGATGTAAAACATAAAATAAAGAGACCAAATGGCAATAGAATATGGCTATATTAATATTGCATTAATTTCTTTAAAACATGTTACATATGATCCCCTTTAGAGTTTTTATCTATGATACAATTTTACAATATCTTTCTTGGTGCAATCCAAGTGATTTTCGTAACCACGACAATATATTTAGAAGTAGGTTTTCTAGAGACCATAGTATGAGGGTGAGATCTAAATTCTTTAGCTACCTTGAATCCTATCACCTGCATGCAATGAAATAATAGAAGAATCAATAACATATGTTGGGCCCATTGAAATTAGACCCATATTTATTAAGAAACAAATCAAAATAAAGTGTATGCATGCATAATAATAACAAATATATAAGCTAATACAAGAAAGTAAAGTGCTCAAAATGAAGGATCTACCATTAAAAATAACATGCAAGTGTAGATATAAAGGAAAATGTAAGAAAATTTGTAAAAATTGATCACCTAATCAAGGCCATCTTGGGCGAGACAATCTTGCATATGGGACCATTTTGGTAGAGACGATCTCTTCTGTGGGCCTGTAACTTTCTAAAACCAGGTCAAGATGATGTTAGGGTGATCCAAGGGTGAGTTTTGTCAATGAATGGTTAGTAAATCTGAAGGCAAAAGTATAGGTTCAAGAATCCTAAGGTCATGGTATTGATCAAGCGAGGTTCATGGAGACGATGTTAAAACCTACATGGAAACACAATGATATTTTTTTGAGAAGCAATGATGGGAAGTTAGATTTTTTTAGCACTTCATTATTTCAAAATAAAAATTACAAATTTTAAAACCTGGAGGGAATGCCTCCATTTTATATCCTCCTTGGCTAGGTACCAAAAGAGATAATATGGTAATCAAGGGTAGTTGATTATCACTTTACAAGTGGTAGGGATGACTGTAGGTCACTAAGGATGATTGCAGGGCATTAGGGGCAGTAGGAAATACGCCATTGTGCTAACAGGTAGTCTTGTTACCTAATTATTATTTTTGAAATTTCGTGCATGTGGCCATATCACAGTGATATGGCCTCGGCTTGAAGATCGTATTAAGAGAGATGGTCTTGCTTCGCATGAAGGAAAAGTGCACTTTTGCTAAGAAAAGTCACTAAATAGCCTTGAGGCTACCCTAGGTGTATTATACGGGTTAGAAGGAGGTTTTTGGAGAGCCTCCTTATGATTACGTATTTTATGTTTCTACAGATACCCATTTTTGGAATGCTTTGTGCCTAAGCACAATGTGGAGCAAAAATAAATAACCTAAAATGGTTGAGTTGATGATGGATGATGTTAAATTGAAAAATTCAATGTGAGATACCCCAAAAGTAAAAAGGGTGCACATCTTCGAATCATTTCTTCCAACACATTGATGAATTTATTTTGATTTTTGTAACCCCTTTAGTCATGGCTTTAGGTGTTCAACAATGGATAGAAATTATTAGTTTACCAGATTTAGACTTTAGGTATACCAAAAAAACAATTTTATCTGCCCATTATTTGTTTGGTTTAATTTTTTTCTTGTTATTTACCCCAAAAAAAGGACTTATGATAATTTTCGGAAATGATTCTTTTGAAAAGCATGAATTTCATTTTTTAGTGTTTGATTGTTGACTTGATTTTGAGATGTGAACTTTTGCAATTATTGACTACCCGCTTGAGTGACGAGTCGATGGAGGAGATGAAAAATTAATAATAGCTACAAGTCACTTGACAAGAATTAATCCATTAGCATGGCTACCTTTTGAAAAAGTGTCATCTGGAATTTTATTTTTATATTTTTTTACTTTTTTGCAATTTTGATTTTTTTATGTGATTTGGAGCTCGTTTCAAATCGAGGGGGGTCTATTTTTTACCGTCTCAATTGAGATGGTTTTGTGATGTAACCATCTCAATTGAGATAGTTTGGTGATGTGACGATCTTGATCGAGATGGCTTTGTTCCATGGTCATCTCAATGAGAGATGGTTGTGATGTGTGCAAAAAAGGTTGCTCTTTTTTTAGTTTGTGATTGTGACTTTGAATCTATGATTTTGTGTTTTATTAGCTTATTATAGCATGTCATTGCTTCCAAAACCATTATAAGGAAGCATGTGCTATAATTATTGGAATTGGTTGAAGACTTTGAGGCTTTATCATATAGTGTGGTTGGAGTTCGTACATGCCAATCAGACATACCTAACGACCTTGATTGATAGGTGGAATTATTAGACTAACACCTTTCATATGCCCATAAGATAGGTCAAAATCACCCTTGAGGACATCTATTAGATCTTGTGAATTCCCATCGATGGGGTAACCATCACTACATCTACAATGATCAAGAGATCGACAATGTTGCATCAAGTGTACCAATATTAGTGGGATGTTACAAACTATAATGTTTCCAATGATGGGGTGTGGATGGAGATAGGGTACATCACCCATATTTTGATAGCTAAACATGTGGTGTTGATGACACTCATGTCAGATTTTATTCTTCTTAATTCCTATAGTTATAGGTTCCCTTAGAACCTATTGGATCTTATTTAGGACCTAGTGGAGAAGACACATATTATGGCATGGGGTCCCACCTTCTAGTGTATCTCTATAGAGATTTATACAATATCTACCAGTGTAAGATGTTGGGCTTGGGATGCAACTTCCTTATATAGGTTTGGGGTTGGGAGCACTTCAACATCGACCAACATCTCGGACTACCCTGGATGGAGAGAAATAACATGACAGATAAGGAGATTTCCTATGCCATGCATTGGATACATGATTAGGAGTGAGGTAGGATCCACCCTTGGTAGGACACACTATGGCACTACACTGAGAGCTTCAATGAACTACAATTGAAGGACATGATATGGTGACCATGATTAGGATCTCCAAGTTGGGTTGAGGATGGGGTGCACTTAAGGCAAGTGTAGCACACCAGATGGTTGATAGGGTGCCATGAGATAAAGCATGAGTACTTCCAATACTCATAAGTGACCTACTATTTAGGAGTTATATAAGATGTACCTAAGGACCTAGTGGTTTATAGGTGAAGAACTAGGGAGGCTCGACTACAAATAGCCCAGGTTGAGCCTCTAAGGGAGGAGGATGGCGCACCACTGGTTGTTCTAGATATAGTTGATCCAAGGACCATAGTAGATTATGATGCATTATGGACTACTCAACAAGCCTAAATAGGGGTAGTAGATGGGGGAGGAGCTACAACTATAGGAGAGGGTGTAGGTGTAGCAGTAGGATCTCCTACACAATGATACATATATCATTGGATAGAGAGAAATGCAAGAACCTCACAAGGAGGTATAAGGGAGATCGAGACACCTAAGAGAGGTGAGGGGCTAGACCTATATGACCCTCAAGAGTATATGGTTATGCTAAGAAAGTATATTTGGATCCACTAACATCAACTCAATGATAGGGAGACAGTCCATGTTGTTGCACAAAGTCATTGGGACATGAACATACAAATATGGTGGAGCTAGTCAAAGGAAGGAGATATGTTGTAGGCTCAGGTGATGCGTCTACAAGGGGTATTGGATAGAGTGACAAAAAATTGAGATGTTCTATGGGCTCAGGTTGGAGGAGCACCAAAAGGACATGTTACAGAGGTGACCCAATTGAGGGTTAGATTTGCTAAGAAGTGGGCTAGGAATCAAGTCGAGCAAGCCTATGTTTGTAGGCTAGAGTATGAGGTGGATAGACTTGGTGGTTGATTTCCCTCATTATTATTAGGATCATCTCAGTCCCAATCACATCATATCCATCTGAATAAGACTGTAGGGGAGATATTCATGAGATCTCGAGTACCTATTTTCATAGCACCAAGAAACTCACATATATTTGGGACTAGTGGATCTAGGTAACCTCATAGATATGAGGCTAAGAGAAGTGGTGAGAGCCATGGTACGTGGCCATATTTATTAGAGACTTTGTATTAGCTTCATTTTTGGATGTGAGGTCTGAGGACCCACTTATTATTGTAGCTTGTGGGTAATTTTGTATCTTTATGTATTTATGACTTTGATATATATGACATGATGTTCATTGATGGTTATCATATGTTTATTGTGTATTTATGGATGTTATGATTGTGATTATGAGATGATAGATGTTTATGGATTTATGCATAGACTTGTAGATATGATGATGCATAGATGTGAGATGGATACCTAGATATATGATTTATTTGTGTAGAGATCTAGATATGTGTAAATTGAACTAATGATATGTGATGATCTTAATGATATGAAATATGAATCTATGTGTTCATGATAAAATTTAGTAATTTAATATGCAATAACTAAGTATAAGCACCATAGAATTTATAAAAGTCATGAATCAAAGTTAAAACAATTTCACCTAAGGTATGCACTGAAACCAACACCAAATAAAAATAAAATGTGTATTGAAAATGTGTAGATGTAGTGGAGGATGATAAACAAGAAGTCACAAGGGAAAAATAATACTTTCATGAGACTCAAACACCCTAGTTGACCAATCAAAAAGTTGTATACTGACCATGCAAGAACTTGAGAGATAAAAATCTGCTAGGAAGACCAAGATATTCAATATACCTATGTGCATAGTGAGATTCATTAATGTGACAAGCATGTAACCATACATTAGGCTACCCCATTATCAGGATGGCATTTATAGCCAATTTTTGCAATGGAGATCACCCTATGGTCACCATTACCCTAATTTTGTATGTGGTTGGACTTAACTACTCTATAATACAAACCATAAAAAGCTAGCTCATCTGTAAGCTGACATTGGTATGTATAAGATAAGGTCATTGATGTGACAGGTATATCACAATGTGTAACACTAATCCACTACCAGGTCAACATCTATAGTCCATTTTTGGTGATGGATATCATCCCATGGTTGTTGAAAAACTAAGAATTCCAGGGATTCAAGCTCTTTGTGGACTTTTTTTGGAATACTTGCTCATTTTGGAGAGGAGCAAGGGGATTTTATTGCTTTACCCTTTTGGGAATTTGTTCATTTTTGGGAGGAGCAAAGAGATTTTATTGCTTTGATTTTTTTGGAAACTTGCTCATTTTGAGGAGAAGCAAGGGAGTTATATATATATATATATATATATATATAGGAGAGCAAGGGAAACTTTTCACTTTTGATGTAAGAATCACTTTATAGTTTCATCTTTCCTTGTTTAAAAATCGTATTTATGAGTGTGAATTGTGTGTTGGGATTTTGATATAAACAAGGTAAAATCAAAGCAAGAATCTACCTATCAAAAGTCAAGATGATTTTCTATAAAATCTGAAAAGAAAACTAGGAATGGCTAAATGATCAAAAGATCATATTGGCCACCATGTGATAACTTACTTGGGAAAATAACAATGCCAAGAAAGGGAGATGTGGATGGTAATGAACAGTGTGTTGGGGTATTTTCTATGTGGACTTTTGAAAATTAATAGGTGTGCATAAAATATTTAGTGGTCAAATGAACACCATTGTCGATGGTCATACAATATCTATCTTGTCTTATAGCAATCTCTTAATAATAAAAAGACCATAAATAAAGGGATGTACGCAATGATGATTGAAATTAGGTGCTTTACTTATGAACTTTAAAAAATTAAGAGGTGTGCATAAAATAGTCAATGGTCGGATGAACACCATTGTTGATGATCATACGGTATTTATCCTATCTCATGCAGATCATTTAGTAATCAAAAGGTCAGAAGAAAATGTGTAAACAATGACAAGAGAAAGAGTTTGATCAAATACCAATGATAGACATACAAACATGGCACTATTCTTAGTGCTTACAAGAAGAGACTAATGCAATTGTAATGATACAAGTCCTTAATACAATATGATGATAAGTGTAGCTAAACACTCTGAAATGCAAAAACAAAGACTTTTAAATGCATTGTGAAATAAATGAAGTTGTGCAATGCAATGGAAATGCACGATGAGATGTAATGCATAGTAAAATGAAAAGATGTTCTACTTTTGTATTATTTTTTGATTTTGTTATTTTTGTATTTGTTTTTCTTATGCATAAAATACTTGTAGCTGGAGAATATTGAGGGGTTCAAGATCCTCAACACATTTGAGTGAAGCTAACTGATATGTTCCTAGTCCCACTTTTTATGTTATCATGAACGGGCCTAACAATTTTGTAGTGAATTTATCACGTAAATGGCTAGGCAGGTTGGAGTTCTGCTAATGTTTTGAGTAGAATATCACCAACTTGGAACTTCCTAGTGTGAACTTTTGTATTGTAGGCTTGTTTAATACGATCTTGATAAACTTGAAGATGCTCAAGAGCATTAAATTATCTTCCATAAATAAGCATAAGTTAATCGAGGTGAGCCTATTGCACATCATCATTGGTAATGAAATCTTGTAGTGAGATGCACAACGAAGGGATTTCATGTTCCAAGGGCATAATGGTCTTAGTTCCATATACTAGCAAGAATGTAGTTGCCCCTGTTGGTGTTCGAATACTCGTCCTATAATCCCAAAGTGCCATAGGTAATTGAATATGAAAATCCTTGTGATGATTATTGACTATTTTTTTTAGGATGGAAATAACTATTTTGTTTGATGCCTTGGCTTACTTGTTAGTTTGCAGATAATAAGGAATTGAAAATTTGTTCTCGATATGATACTTTTTACATAAATTTTGAACATCCTTTTTCTTGAATGATGGATTATTATCCAATATTATTTTGGATGGGATGCCAAAATGATAGATGATATTATAAAGTAAAAATTTTGTGATGCATGCACCTATCATAGTGGTAAGTGGGATAGCTTCAACCCACTTTGTGAAAAACTCAGTGGTCATTAGAATGAACATGTGTCAGGTCGAAAATGGGGATGAGATTTTTTCCATTAGATCAAAGCCCCACTAAGAAAAATGGCACAATGAATGAATTGGTTGTAGTTTTTGTGAAGGTACGTATGATAAGTTAGCATGATTCTAAAATGTGATGCACTTTTTGATAAACACACAATAATCCCCCTCCATCATAGGCCAGTAGTAGCCAATTTGAAGAATATGATGTGTGATAGCCATGCTGTTGAAATGGCCACCACATGTACCATCGTGAGCTTGTAAAATGGCCCAAGTATATTCTTGGGGCTCTAGACATCAAAGAATAATACCATAATAACTTCAACGGTATGGTATATCTCCTAGTAAGACATATTTAGTTACTTTTTTCTTGAATGTTCATTTTGCAGCATGTGACAAGCTCATAAGGGGATTCCAAGTTTCAAGAAATATTTGATCTAGGAGAACCAGTATTGATATTGCTCAGCTTGGACTAAATGAATACTTCACTCCTCTCTTATCTCATCTCACATGAATGTGGATTTTGAGAGAACATTGAGATATGTGGTTATGCCATTATCATAAGGGCCTTGTGATATTAAGGATCCCTATGAAGAAAATTTCAATAAGTACTCTTGAATTCATGACAACCCATCTTGATATGGTTCAATTTGTATCATGTGGATAGTTTACTCTTTTGCAATAGTGTCTAATGAGATTTTAGATTATGAGAGCATTTTAAC
The DNA here is from genome assembly GCA_028583015.1 of Wollemia nobilis. NCBI lineage: Eukaryota > Viridiplantae > Streptophyta > Pinopsida > Araucariales > Araucariaceae > Wollemia > Wollemia nobilis. Next base: position 997,183 of record JAQPPZ010000446.1, on the reverse strand, counting down.
ATGAATATTGATGACATAATCTAATGGATTTTATGGAATTAATGATCCCAAGGAAGCCATTGTATCCACAAAATGATTGGAGGACCGAGGGATGGCCTCAATGTCATACCATTCAAAATTTGTAAGTAACTTTTCTGCAATGGTCTTGTATGATTCAAGACTAAATATTTGCATTGGTAGATTTCTTTCACTTAATTAACTATGAGCAAGGAGTCACCAAAGATTTTGAGTCTCTTAAAATTCATGGCAATAGTTGTTTGAAGGCCCAAAAAGAAGGCTTCATATTCAACATTTTTATTAGTACAGGGGAAATTGAGTTTGAATGAAATGGGAATAGGAGCCACTTGTGGTGTAAAAATCATGATTCCTACACCACTCCCTTACTTTTATTTTTAACCATCAAAGAACAATGTGAGATCTTCTTCGTGCTCTAGTTATTTTGGTTCTTTTGAGCTAGACAATGCAAAGATTGCATCGTTAGGTAGCTCAGTTATTAAGGGCTTATCATCATGAAGTGGTGCTTTTGCTATCTGGTTTGCATTGACCTAACCCTTGATAGATTTTTGTTCAATGAATTCTAGGTTAAACTCCATCAAGATCATGGCCCACTTTATACTGTGACTATTATGATAAGTATGACTCATCATGTATCACAAAGGATTATCTATAGATATGATGTATTTTGTCCAATTTATCATCTAATGATGGAGATTTTTGGTGGAAAATACCAACGCTAAGTAGAGCTTCTCAATGTAAGAATATTTTATTTCATATGAGACCATGGTGCGACTAATGTAGTAGATAGCATGTTCCTTATTTACCTCGTTCTTTTGGGCCAACATGGTCTCTAATGCAAAATCATTGGCTGAGAGTTATAAGAGAAAAGGCACACTAGGTCTCGATAGAGACAATACTGGTATGGAAGCCACGTATTGTTTGATATCTTGGAAGGCTTCCTGGAAATATTTTTTCCAATTAAATGTCATTCCCTTATAGAGAGGATGAATGAATGGAATATACTTATCCAATAGTTGTGTGATAAACTATTGGATTACCTGTATCTTCCCCTGCAAGTTACAAAGTTGCTTAAGGTTCATGAGGGGAGGTATGCATGTGATTGCTTCAACATTTTGAGGGTCAACTTTGATGCCTAGCTTAGACACAATGAATACTAAACATTTTTTGGATGTTACTCTAAAAAAACATTTTTTAGGGTTCAAGTGTACATTATGCTCTAGGAGGTGATTGAAGATATTTTCTAAAACACCAATATGGTCCTAATGCAATAAATATTTAGCCACAAGATCATCGATATAATCCTTGATAATTGTGTGCATGTAATTATGAAAAATTTATGTCATAACCTATTGATAGGTAGCACCTACATTATTTAAGCCAAAGGAAATGATATTATAGCAAAAGGTCCCTATGGCATAGTGAAAGCTATTTTGGCATGATCTTTAGGATTGACTCGGATTTGATTATATCTAGAGAAGACATCCATGAGAGAGAAAAATTTGTGGCTTGCAACTGCATCTATCAACATATCAATGTTCGGGAGAAAAAAAATCATCCTTGGGCCTTGCTTTATTAAGATCATGAAAATATGTGCATATGTGCACCCCATTTGGTTTTTGAATAGGAACCATATTGGATACTTAGTCAGGGTATTCAATAGGTTGGATGAATCCTGCATCCAACATTTTTTGTAATTCATATTTTATCATAATAGCAATTATTGGATGCATATTGCAAAGCTTTTGCTTGACGGGTTTAATTGTTGGATTTAGTGTCATATTGTGGACAACTAGATTTGGATCCAAACCAGGTATTTCTTGATATGACCAAGAAAAAACCTTTGATATAGCCCTTTGATATGTAGCACCTACATTGTTCATTCCAAATCACATGACTTGATAGTAAAAGGTGACTTATGGAGTGATAAAGGTTACTTTAGATTGATTCTCAAAAGCAATCTTAATTTGGTTATAGCCTAAGAATCCATCCATTAAGGATAATATTTTTCATCTAGTAGTAAAATCAACAATCATTTTAGTATTGGGTAAAGTAAAATCATCTTTAGGATAGGCTTTATTGATGTCCTTAAAATTGGTGTAGACACAAACATTTCCTTCTTTCTTGGAAACTAAAATAAAATTAGAGATCCAATCAAAATAATCAATTGCTTTAATAAATCTAACACTGAGGATGTCTTGAAGTTCCTCCTTAAAAATGAGAGCAACCTTGGGATGAATCTTCCATAGCTTTAGTTTGATAGGTTTTGCATCTAGTCTTACTACAATATGATGGATAACTAAAAAGGGATCTAACCTAAACATGTTAGTGTATTACCAATCAAATATATCATTGATTTTGGTTAATATCTTAGTATAATCTTTTCATTCAGTAGGGTCAAGACTTTACAAAAGGATTTTTGGAACATTGGGTGTCCTAATGATAATATTGATAGTCTCCTTAATGATACTTAAGGAGGGGTAGGGAATATTACTAAATGATCAAAGTCCTCGAGGTCAAGAGGTTTTTGGTCATAGTAAACTAGTTGAGAAAGGTTGTCACTTGCTACACAAAGGAAGGATCCATCAAAGAATAAATTGTATTGAAAAATGCCATCTTGTGGAAAGTTGCGCGTGACATCCCCATTTGTGTAGTACTCTTTAGTGGCTAGTAACTCAAGGTAAATAAGGGTTAAAATATTTACACTAATATCGTGTATAAGCATGAAGAAGAAATATTCCTCAACTATCTTATTCCAATCTAATCAATTTGTAAAAAAACTATCTTCATAGGACTTAAATAGAGCCAAATCCTCATCATCTTTATCATATGATAGAGAAGTGAGTAGAGGTTGATATTTTTTAGGGATATATCCTATCCCACAATGACTAGACCAAGATTGGATTGCCAAGAGATCTTTTAATGTGACCTATAATGTAAAAGGGAAGTTTTTTATGCATATATGGTGGAGGAAGACCATCCTCATTAAAAGATATTGTAGCATGGTTTACGCCAATGGACCCTACTACAATAGTAAGATAATTAGGATTAATATCTTGAGGGACCACTTGACCACTCAATAACTTAATCAAGGCTTATCTATAAATTAAGGAAGTTTGGAGAAGTTTGAGAAGAGAAATTTTGGCCAGGTGCTTCCAAGTTGTTGTTGGAGATTGAAAGTATCCTTAGATTGAAACTATGACTTTAGGATGAATGGAGGTCCATTTGGAGAAGTAAATTTCTTGGGATAAATAATACAAGGTGTTCAATAATATTGATTAGATGACTAATTCTATTTTTTTATCTTGTGGTAACACAAATGGAAGAAGGATGATGATAAAAATAGATCATGCCCCGTATTTTGATTTGGAGGTAGGACATGTATTGAATGTTATTTACTACATTTTGGTCATGATTTTCTAGTGGATTTTGAAATATTTCCATGCCTTGGTTTGATGAGGATTTTAATTTAAATCCACCAATGACAACTCAACCACCATCTATAAAACCTTGGATAATGTGCCTCAAGTACTTGCACTTATTAGTAGAATGGCCATCAATGCAATGGAAAGCACAATGTTCATTAGGATGGTACCAATATATGTTATTATATATAGGTAGTATGGGTGGAAGATCAACCATTTTGGCATCAAAAATTTTTTTAAGAATGGTTGAATGGGGTTGGTCCAACCTTGTAAATAATCTCTTAGAATTTTGTTGCTTTCATAGAACTAATTTTTGGAGGGGAATTGTGGTGTGTGCATTATTGATTTGGAAAGATTCAATGACTCCATCATGTACCACATGCTTATTATTATATTGGAACTTAAAATTGGAGGAATTATCCTCCTCTTTATTAATTTTAATTGTCCTCTTCTCAAGAGGGAAACTTCTACACACTTAGCCAATTCGATCACTTGTTCAAAAGAGATGTTGACTATTTCAAAATCATAGGATAATTGATCATGTAGGTTTTGCATAAAACTATCTAAAATGTCCTTTTGTGGGCGATTGTATTGTAGTATCCTACCTATACCTCTCCATTTTTATAATAAGCAGCAAAGCTTTCATCTTTAGCTTGCTTAAGTTGATATAGGTCACCAAGGGTAACCTTCTCCTCAACATAGGTTGAGAATTGTTGTACAAATATCTCAACTAAGTCCTCAATTATTTTGAGAGAATGACATAAAAATTGATCGTACCACTCAAGGGTAAGTATTCTAAGTCTTTTATGTAATTTTTTCAACAATAACATCTCATCATAGGCGATATCATGGCAAAAAATTCAAAATATTCTAATGTGTTCAATAGGGTCTTCCATACCCTTATACATTTGGAACTTTGGTGTTTCAAAATTTAGAGGATAAGGACAACTTGGTATCATGGGATCTATAGGTTGGTTACACGTACTTATAATAATACTTATAACTAGGTTCTTGGACAATGCCCACTCATAATGTTAATTGCTCCAAAAGGGTTACTAGAGTTTAGCTCTCAGGATTAGGTTGCACATGAGAGGTGTGTTGTGGACCAAATGTGTTTTATAGTTGGTATGAAGTTAATATTATGATTTTGGGATAGATATTATTGGTGTATGAATCACACAAACCATACCTAATTATTTAAAATGAGTGGACGTTGATTGGGAATTGTAGGAATAGAGGTTTGATGAAAGTTTCTATTGTCAATAATAAATTTGGAATAAGGAGGATTGATTAAAGGATTTGAAATTGAAGGATTATGATATGGGTAAACATCATAGCTTGTGTTTTATTTTTGAGTTATGGGGAAACTTAAATTAACCCTTAACATATCATCAATGGAGGGCAATGACAATATTTCCCAAAGATAATGGAACATTTGGTGTCCCACCACCTATGGAAAAATAATATGATTATTATTTTATACATTAGGGTCTAAGGTACATTGGTTAATATTTTTATTTATTGGCTTAACATTTGTATTTGGTTTAATATCATTATATAATGAATATTTATTTATGTTTAGTTGATTAAAAGACATAAAACTAGAATAATTTAGTTGGTGAGGGTTTGATGGTCCACAGTCCTCAAAAGAAATATTTTGATTAATAATTTTTGATATAATTTAGTTATTATGCTTCAAAAATGCTATTATATGATTCATATAATTGAATTTTCTCCTACCTTGAGCATCCTCTCGATGGATGAGGAAACCTAAGGTTGAGGTATCATCATCCTCTTCCTCAATGTTTGGATTTTAAGAAGAATTTTTATTTTCATTATCATCCCATATGGCATAAAGGTTAGGGTCCACTATTTGATTTCCATTATGAAGGTAATAGCTTATTTATGCCATGAAATAAAGTTAGGATAAGGAAGGAGAGAAATTAATTAATTAAAAATTATTTTTAAAAGGGTTGAATAAGAAAGAGAATTGTTTTGTACACTTCTATCTCCTACTCGCTATATTCCAATGTAGTTGATATACCTTAGGGGGATTCTTGATATACTTGAACCTTTTGATATACCCTCCCTTTCAAGATACCCATTGGTACATGGAAGAAGCTAGTCCTCAATATATACATGGTCATACATGAGAGAGATCTTGAGGTACATGAAAAATACAATATGTAAGAATGACCACTCCTAGATACATGACATAAGATGATACATGAGAGGGTACATTCATTGTTAATCTTAATTAATATTTTCTAACTATGAAAACAAATATTATGTGATATTATAAAAAATTTAGTTAATTTTATGTTTTGTTAAGGCTAAGGTAAAGGAAATTTAGACCCATGAGGTATTCACATTAGGTTCACCACAATGTAAGTACCAAAATGGAATCCTCTTGTTCCTCACTTGAATGTTTGTTCACGCCTCAAAGAAAAGGGGGTGGAATGTTATTTTATTTAATTTCAATTAAGAAAACACCTAGGGGTATTATAAGGAAAACTAAAGAGATTATCCTTTCTAGTAAGTTTGTAGACTTGATCTAAATCTAATAAAATGCAAGAAATCAAGGTATATATAAGAATACAAGATTTATTATATATGATATTTACCTTTTGAATGATTACAACAAAAATAAAATACTTTTCCTTTTCTTTTATGAAAGCAAATGAGCAAGAGGGTATTTGACAAATAATATTATCCTAGAATGCAATCTAAATGCTCTTCAACTTCATTTCCAAGAACAATGAAACAAAAGGGTGTTTTCTAAACTATCTTGATTATTTTAATCCTTTGCTTTTATTTGAAAATAAAAAGTAGAAGACTTAAACCTATAACAAAGAGTAGAAAAAAATTTAATAGAAATATGAATTAAAATTTTAGGGTCAAACTTACTTATTCTGATAGCTAAGATAAAATATCTCCCTCGATATGAAAATGCACCTCTAAAAAAATTGCTCCTTGGAATTTGGACAATAGTGATTTCATAACCTTACACTAAATAGAAAAACTTGAGAGAAACACTTGAGAATTGTAATTAGTTTGGGGGTCTACCTATTCACGCAGAGGTAGAGATCTATTTTATGGGTCAAACCACTTGGTTCATTGACAATAAGATATTTTTGTGGAAAAATGGGATATAAATGCATAAGTGATGAAGTCATTGCTAGTTGAACAATGATTTCATTATTTAATAAATTTGGTAGTAAACATAATGTAAAATTTATAATTTAGTGAAGTAAAAAAATTTGTGACAAAATCACTACTAGGGAAGGAGTGATCCTGTTCCTATGAATAGAAAGGTGAAAACATGAAGTTAGAACAAAAATGTAGCAAAAAAAAATAAATGATGAAATTGTTACTTGGGAAGTAGTGATTTTGTTCCTATAAATCTGAACAGAGAGTTAGATTGCAAAATTTATAGCAAAATAAAGTGCAAAAAATTAAACAATGAAAATGATTCCTAGAAGTTACAAGAACCACAATTTTGATCTTGCAACAAAAATAGAGGATTAAGATATCAAAATTAGGTTTTTACGGATAGGAGAAGAGGTGAAATAATTCTAGAAAGCTTCTAAATACTGAAAAAATCTAAAAAAGTTATAAAATCAAGTTTAGCACATAAGGATACAGATTTAAAGTTGCACCTAAACGATGGATACAAGATGATTTCAAAGGTATAATAGAAAAAGGGAATGAAATATCAATTAGAAATGTGATTAATAGCAAAATGTATACATAAAAAAAGGAAAAAAAAGGATATATCATGAAAAGGTATTAACCTCCCTCGTCCTTTCCCCCCATGTAAGTCTTTCCAAGAGCTTAAGCAAGAACTTGAGCCAAAATGAGAACAAGAGAGCAATTCAACAAACTTTTGATAGCATGGAATTATCTTGTTGAGAGCCACCCCAAGGGTCCAATTTATAGAACTTTTATGGCATTAGGAAGGGAGAATAAAATTCATGGTGACATGACATTGAAGGTAAGATTTCAAATTTCATATCTTAAAGAAAAAGAGAGATAGATCACAAAAATGGTAGACCTTGGAGTTTGAAATCAAATTGGAGATGATATGCATCCAAGGTAAAATCTAGTCATAAATGGCAGGTAGATCAAGGGAGTAGATAATCCAAGATTCAAAGATTTTGTCCTTGAAAAACAAAATCTCTACCTCATGAAATTGTGCATGTGATATTGTCAATCAATTTTGTCATTCTGATCATTATAGGTCAAATTATGTGGGAGAGTTTAAGTTCAAGCATGAATGATGAAATTGTATGTGATCAAAATCATGAGATCTATTATGTTAGATTAATAATTTTTAATTTGATGAAAGGAAGCTAAAATATTTGATTAGGATGGTTAATTGATCAATTTAGTTACCTAGCGGGTAGTTGCAAATTTTGTGTGCCGAAATTGGGTGTCTACATTAATAAATTATTTTTCTTGTTCCATAGTTACAGAGTTGTTGATATTCAAAGTTTTTCCTTGTGAAATCACTATGAGTTTAGTGTTATAAATAGATTATATTCCATAATTTTGGTTATGTAAATGTATCTTCAAAGGTACATACTTAGGACATTAGATTACTTTAGGGGGAAGTTATCTAGTTACTTCATGCAATATAATAAATGCACAAGTGTCATTGTGCAAGTTGTAAATATGCAAGGTGTCACTTGTATAGCTATATAGAGTGTTGGAAAAGTATCCTATTTTACCTATATAAGGAATATCTCATTATTAGATATATATGAATAGGGAGAATCAGTGACACAATAGCTTAGAGATATTAGTAGGTAGTTTAGTTCTATGTGGATCACCATCCATTGGTGATGGATGCAATGTAATCTAGTAGCTTTATTGATGAAGTTTTCATTTCCTCCATAGCTATATTGTATTTATTTATATATCATTTATATTTATTGCATATCTCAGTCATCTAATAGATTTACTTTCTTTCATATTATTCTGCATCTTGTGATTGTTATCTCTCTTGACATATTATATCAAAAGCTAACAATGGTATCACAGCTATGGTAGATCTAGTATATGCAATTCTACAAAATAATCACCATAATTATTGAGCCTGAGTGTTTTGTCAACCTAACATGCCATTGGACCAATCACTAGCAAAATATATCAAAAGAATATAGGTGATAGAATTAGGAATATTCAAGAGTGAGGACTAAAATAAATCTTAGTTCCAAAAAATACTAAGATAGTATTTGACTAGTCTTTCCATAGAGTTATTATAAAACTCATGAAGACCAGGACTTAGCATTCAATCCACTAGATTGATAGATCATCTAGTGAAGATCCAAGATATCTAGAATTTGATAACTATTTCCCAAAGTTTCTTTTGTTCCAGATAATTAATTCTCAGAGGATTGGTACTCCTCCTATGATATAAAGCTAGGAGACTCCAAATTCATTGCTCGAAGGTCAGTGTGCCCTCATAGTACAGATATTAGTTCTTTGTGCTGGAGAAGAACACTACGGAAGAAGAATTCTGAGGAAAAGGTGTAGTGAAGGTAGGATACTGAAGATCTCCATTGCTTATTGATGAACAGGACATAGAAGCCTTGATACAAAAAGGCCATAGTAGCCTTGAATAACATGCCATAGAAGCCTTGATGTAAACTGGCCATAGTAGCCTTGAAGAAAATACCGTAGAAGCCTTGAAGAAAAAACCCATAGAAGTATCGATAATGCCACATAATCCTTGATACCTAAAATGCCACAGGAGCCTTAATGCTAAAAAGGCCACATAATCCTTGATCCTGAAGAAGAATTCAAAAGGAATATCTAATTCAGAAGTAGATTAAGATTTTAGTTTTAACATTTTTGTTGTAGGGAAAGAAGATTTAGTGAGTTTGGGAACTTTATAAAAGAAAGTTAGGAAGGGTATCTTCTATAGAATCAATTCAGCACCTGAAGCAAAGGATATCAGGAGAAGATCTCATTGAATGACTTCCAAACTTGGAAGAAAGACCAAGAGAGTCTTGCTCAAATCCAAAAGCATTAGAATTATAGATCCAGGAGCAGATCACATTGCCAACACTTTCAGGAGCAGAAGGTTGAAGATATCTCAAGTGAAAATTAGTAGAAGCTACAAGATCAAATATCTTGAGAAGGTCTCATCGAGCATCCAAAAAAATGCTAGGAAAGCCTTACTAAATAAATTATTAAAGGAGATCTCACTAGAGAAATCCACTACCAAGGAGAAGCTCTTGATGGTGAAGGACATGGGACAATTATCGCCATTTGACAATAAGCCTAAGAGAAGGAGAATTTTGTAAGGAGTGTCAAATTGCAAAATAAGAATTTAGTGAAATACCTCAAGACATTCAGAATCTTGAGAAGAAGATCCTACTTGAAGTCATAATTTGACAAGAAGACTTGAAGACAGAAGAAGCTCATCAAATATAGGATATTTGAAGATTACCTCTCACAGCAATAAGGCACCGCTTCATATATAGATACTTATCCAAATATACAATAGAAGGAGAAGATTACAAGAGGAAAAAAAGCCACCAAATCTTAGGATCGTGAAAGAAATTTTCAGACCATCATTTGGTGAATAAGGAGCTATTAAAAAATATTCTACAAATAGCTACAAAATCCTACTCTAAGCAGCAACTTGGTGATCTTAACCAAGATCCACATCCTCTAAAAAAGCATAAAAATGAGCTATAGAAGATTACAAAAAGTCATGCAACTACTAGTGCTAACTAATTCATTAATTAGACTTCTTATCAGATTCATTAGAGCACCTTATCTAGTTTAAAGTTGCATGAATAAAAAGTAGATTACAATATTTAAAAGTGCAAATAGGGAAATATTATTATTAAGGTTCATTTACATATTAATTAGGAGTTGATTCAATTTCAGAATTATATCTATCAACTATCTATCATCTACTTTGAAAATAGAAAAGAACACTAAGTCCTAAAATATTAGCTGTAGTGAATTTGCATAATAACTTTTAAATATTTATTTTAGGTTATTCTTGATTAGTTGCAGTATATTGATTAAAGTGTATTATCTTGAGAGTTAATTGGAGTGATAAGGTGAAATTGTTAGTGCATTAAAAATAAATTCTATTAGATTTATTTTGCACTATTATACTACTCTCAAAAGAAATTAGTTTTGTGTTCTTGAAGGGCACAAGATTTAATTTGTATCAAGTGTCTAAAGACACTATTGAAGCACAAAAATTTGCAACTCATAGTGGTCGAAAAAATCCACCCAAAAAGTTATAATCCTCCAAAACTTGGAGAAGAACATAATTAACCAAAAACATAAATAGAAGCTTCAAGATTAAGACTTGGTGAGTCTCAAATCCAAAGCAATACAAGATTGGATGCAAGAAAAGAAAATGCAAAAATTGCATAAACTAAAAAGCTTCTATCTATTGTTATCTAAGCTTAAATTTATTATAAAAGTGTCCAAAAAAAAATGGGAAGGTTCCTACTCATAAAATACAACCTCAAAAACCTTGTATTGCAAGAAGAAAAATCTGCCATAAAACCAGAATTTCAGATCTGAAATAAGAGTGCAAAAGAAGGAGTTTTATGTACAATCTATAGTATATTTTAGTGCACCATTTTAATATTCTGTTTTTACAGCCCAAGAGTAGATTTTTATGTGTCCCCAAAAGGCACAATATCAACAAGGAAAGTAGCCAAGAAATGCCGAACGTAAGCACTCTTCTTCCCAAGCAATATGAGTTATTCAAAGGGCTTATCTTGGATGGATGAACCTGCAAAACAAAGCCCATAAGAGGCTATCATCAAAGCTATATCTACATAAATAAAAGAGTGCACATATACCAACGTACAACAACATGAGATTAACAACAATGTGATATGGATAACAACGTAGGACGAACAACATCTACATTGCAAAAAGAAGGCATGTACTTCTACCAACATAAGACGATCAACAATATGGGATAGACCACATCTAAAAGTCATTTAGTTCTACCAAAGTGAAACAAAAAACATCTACACTACAAATACACACATGTATTAATATGTTGGAGGTATAGAAGATTAAGAAAAAAGGATATGCATTCAGAACTGGGTGAATATCATCCACCAAACAAAGCATCAGAATCACTATTCAAGCTCCACAGTGCCTCATCAATCCACCTGTAGAATATAAGATTACTTGTTGTTCAAGAAACATAGGAAAGCAAAGGAATGGCAGATGAAAATACCTAAGGAGTTGTAATAAATTCCTTGGAAGGCATTATGGTGAAGGTCTACATGCAGAGAGCGTGAATGCCACTTGGTATCAATCTTCTAAAGAGCATGTGTTACAAGAACATCGTCTCTCAATGGTCAAGCATACATTTCAAGAACTTCGCTTAAGCATACATTACATGAACTTCGTCTCTCAATGCAACAGTATGTGTGGTGACACTTTTCATTCTCTTCAAGTTGAGTGAGCAGGCATAATAAAGTGACCAGAAGCATTGAACAAGAAAGAGTTACGAAGGAGTACCCATATGTAACGGACGTGACACGTATCACAAGGCTTGATTTTGCTTCTCTAATAAAAGTTCCCGAAGTCCTAATATCACAATAGGTAGAGAGAGAATGGAATTCAATCAAATCCAGTCAAGCACAACATGGAAGGAAGGTAGAAGGAGCATTTAAGTCTCTAGGTATTGAAGGTCAAATATTCCAAATTCAATAGTATATACGTTCCAGCATTAAATATGAGCATCTCCATTGATTCCAACACCCAAGGGAACCTTATCATTACTGTTGTATTCAATTAAAGGGAGCATCGAACAATGAGGAAACTAGCATAAAAAAGGTAAGGGTTAAATCCCACTTTATTATTGCTTTCAACTTTGGAGATATAAGGGTTATAAACTAAGGTAAAAAATATAGTTTAGTGAAAGAAAAATCTATAAGGGATAACTTATCTAATTAAAATAATATTTTCATCTCAACCTAGGATAATTAAGGAATTCAACTTGGATTAATTTCTTTGATATTTTCTAGATATTAATTTTTTAATTTTCCAAATTTAGGAGTGATAAGGGTTACAACATCAAACTAGGTCTTTAGAAATTAGAAAATAAAAACCTAGGAAATTATAAAAAGAGGTTATTAAATATTTATTGATAAAGTTGGAAATTTATATTTTCTTATATCTAAATTTCTCAAAAGGGACAAAAGGAAACCAACATTAAAACCTCTTCAAAATTGGAAAAGTGCTTAGTTCAATTAAGAGAAATAAGGTATTAGAAACATTTATTTTTGACTATACAAAATCAATCATAAAATTGAACTCTATTTTTATAAAAGTACTACATCATACTCCAAAAAATTAGGGAGTCATAAGAAATCCTACAAAACTTGATCAAAGGTTGTCAAGTTGGGAAGATATAAGCTTTCTTCAAAACCTAAAATTAGGTGTTCATACTCTCATTACTAGGGAGACATAAGGAAACCTATAAATATAAAAGATTACTAAAGGTTTCATCAAATCAAGCTTATATACTTCAATCAGGGTTTGCATATCCTAATATAGGGAGCTATAAGGTTGACTACTAAGGTTCTACCAAATTTCAATAGCAAGAATCTCTATTTTAGAAATCTATCATGGATGAAATAATGAGAAAAGCTTTCAATAATTAAGAACTATTCCATGAAGTAGAATTCTACTCTCAAAACTTAATAGATACTCTAATAGAATATGAGTATCTACCCTCGACTGACAAAGATAAATTCTCATTATTTCTTAAATAATCCAAAGAAGGTATTTTTATAACATTGATTAACTATTTTCATGAAATCATCTTCACAACATGGTGGATTGGTTATATTTACACCTGGAGAATGTCTAATAATTTATCTATCATTAATTGTATTTGTACTTACTCAACACAAGAAACAAGCAAAAAAAGAACAATACTATTGTGATGATAGACTAACTTGTCATGAAGCAGAGACCTCACCCGCATCATAGAAGAATCACAGGAAGAGAAGAAGGAGAAAAAGAAAGAAGAGACATACTAAATGAGGCCAAGATATGAAGATTGAAGCAACAAGACTACTCTAAACAATGCAAATTCAATTGAAATAAGAAGCCTTAGCTCCAGCTTACTCTGCATCATATGAAGACACATACCACATACTAAACCTGAACACAAAGAATGTAGAGAAAAAATATAAAGTTTAGGATGAAGAAGATGAAGATCCATATTGAAGACTAAAAGTCTTCAATACCAAAATAATGTAATACAGGGGTGTTAGAAATAGATTATATTCCATCATTTGGGTTATGTAAATGTATCTTCCAAGGTACATACTTAGGACATTAGATTACTTTAGGGGGAATTTATCTAGCTATTTCATGCAATGTAATACATGCACAAGTGTCAATGTGCAAGTTGTAAATGTGCAAGGTGTCACTTGTACAACTAGATAGAGTGTTGGCCAAGTATCCTACTTTTCCTATAAAAGGAAGACCTCATTGTTATATAGATATGAACAGGGATAGTCGATTGACACAATAGCTTAGGGATCTTAGTAGGTAGTTCAGTTTTGTTTGGATCACCATCCATTGGTGATGGGTGAAATGTAGTCCAATAGCTTTATTGATGGAGTGTTCGTTTCCTCCATAGCTACATTGTATTAATTTATATATCATTTACATTTAATTGCATATCTCAGTCATCTAGTAGATTTACTTTCTTTCATATTATTTTGCAAGTCTACAAGAAAATAACCATCATTATTGAGCCTGAGTGTTTTTCAACCTGACATGTCATTGGACCAATCACTATCGAAATATATCAGAAGAATCCAGGTGATAGAGTCAGGGAGACTCACAAGTGAGGACTGAAAAAAATATCAGTTTCAAAAAATACTAAGATAGCATTTTACTAGAGTCTTTCCATAGAGTTATTAGAAAACTCATGAAGACGAGGACTTAGCATCCAATCCACTAGATTGAAAAATCTAGTGAAGATCCAAGATATCTGGAATTTTCTAACTATTACCCAAATTTTATTTTGTTGTAGATAATTAATTCTCAGAGGATTGGTACTCCTCCTACAATAGAAATCTAGGAGACACCAACTTCTTTGGTTGAATGTCAGTGTACCCTCATAGTGCAGATATTAGTTCCTTGTATTGGAGAACACTGTGGAAGAAGAATTTTGAAGAAAATAAGTGGTGAAGCTAGGATACCGAATATCTCCATTGCATATTGATGAATAGGCCATAGAATCCTTGATACAAAAAGGTCATAGTATCCTAGAACAACATGCCATAGAAGCCTTGATACAAAATGGCCATAGTAGCCTTGAAGAAAAGGCCATAGAAGCCTTGAAGCAAAAAGATAGAAGTATTTATAAGGCCATATAATCCTTGATACTAAAAAGGCCACAGGAGCATCGATACTAAAAGGGCCACAGAAGCCTTGATCTTGAAGAATATTTCAAAAAGAATATCTAATTCAAAAGCAGATTAAAATTTTAATATTAACATTTTTGTTGCATGGAAAGAAGATTCAGTGAGTTGGGAAAATTCCTACAAGAATGTTAGGAAGGGTATCTTCTTTAGAATCAATTTAGCACCTAAAGCAAAGGATATCAGGAGAAGATCTCATTGAAGGACTTACAGACTTGGAATAAGGACCAAGAGAGTCCTGCTCAAATCTAGAAGCATTAGAATTAGATATCCAGGAGCATATCACATCGCCAACACTTTCAAGAGCATAAGGTTGAAGATATATCAAGTGAAAACTAGTATAAGATACAAGTTCAAAGACCTTGGGAAGGTCTTATTGAGCATCCAAAAAAGGCTAGGAAAGCCTTACTAAATAAATCATCAAAGGAGATCTCACTGGAGAAATCCACTACCAAGTAGAAGCTCTTGATAGTGAAGGACTTGGGATAATTGTCACCATCTGAAAACAAGCCCAAGAGAAGGAGAATTTGGCAAGGAGTGTCAAATTGTAAAAGAAGAATCTAGTGAAATACCTCAAGATATTTAGAATCTTGAGAAGAAGATCCTACTTGAAGTTAGAATTTGATAAGAAGACTTGAAGACAGAAGAATATCATCAAATATAGGAGATTTGAATATTTCCTCTCATAGCAATAAGGAACCACTTTAGAGATAGATACTTCTCCAAATATATAATAGAAGGAGAATATTACAAGAGGATAACAAGCCACCAAATCTTATGCTCGTGCAACAAATTTTGAGACCATCATTTGGTGAAGAAGGAGCTATTCAAAAACAATCTACAAAGATCTGCAAAATCATACTCTAAGCAGCAACTTGGTATGCAACAAAAGAAGTTACAAAATATTATGTATCGTTCCAAATTTTCTGCACCCTTACCTTCAGGCTAAAGGATCCACGCCCGGAAGGGGGATGCGGGAAGGATGGGACAATACCTCGAACTGAGAGGCCCTTTGAAGGTCCCGCCTCTCGGGGGAGGGGTATTAAGGTGATTTTTTGACGGATGGTGGGTTCACCAGGAAACGTTTAGTGGCAGTCTCCACGCCTAGGTTGGGAATGTGTTTGATGTGTTCAATTTTATATTTAATCATTCAAATCCTAGGTTTGGCCAAATGAATCTAAACTGTTCTATATGAAATGCAGATTTAAATGAATATAGAAAATAGATTTGAACAGAAAACACAGAGATAAAGCTAGATGAGAAAAGTCATACCTGATTTCGGATGTCTGATGGAGGTTCTGATTTTTGAAGCAGTCAAGATCGCCTCTGATATGACAGGATCATCTGCGATCAGACAAGATCATCTCAAATCTGACAAATTCATCAAACGAATTCGTCAAAGACCTACAATCAGAGAAATAGACACAAAACACAAAAAATGCAGCAATACTAACAGAGGAAAATGATATAAAATGACAATATAGATACTAAAACGATAATTACAAATAGAATTTCAAGTAAATTATAGTATTCTAATGACAAATTATGATATTATCATGCACTTAAGCTATATGGGTGAACTCCAAAATGTAGAATAACATAAAATAATAATAAACTGATCTAAATGCAGAATGAAACATCAGACGAGAAGAGAAAAGTGCAAACTCTGGGCACTAATTGCCCCCAATGTTGACTGCAGTCGAAATCATTCTGTAGAGTGCGAAATCATCTCGAATTGGGGTGAGATCATCTGAGATTGTAGAGGATCATCTGTGACAATCTGAGCTTGCTCCGATTGAAAAACAATGAAGTTCTTGCAAACAAACTTGGAAAAATACGAAGGCAAATGGTGATTTAAGATGGTCTAATGCAAATAGAACTCGTGTTACAGGAAAATTCAGCTAGGGGAATGTCAAGGGGAGGGCCTAAGATTAAATAGGCATAGGAATGAGGTTGGGAGGTTGGATATCATCCCAATTTGGGAGATATCCAATGAGGGAAGTCTCTAATCGCGTAGACACGTTTTTGCCCAGGTTAGAGACGTCGTTGAAACAAAAGCTAATTATGAAAAATCAGTTTTGGGACGAAATCATCTGGACGTTCTGGTCCAGACGAAATCGTCCGATCTAAGGCGATATCATCTGATCGATGACGATATCATCCAACGGTCACAAACAAATCTTAAAAATGGCATGAAAAATGAGGAAAGCGGTTTAACAGGTGGTTCGGGATTAAAATTTGAATTTTGAATTATTACTAAGGTAATTTTAATTATTGCTAAGGTTTATTGCACCAATTTTAGGGTGCTACATTTTGCCCCCTCTTTAGAAAATTTTTTGAAGAAAATGCGTTAAATATGAGTTCTTCTCGATCTACGAGAAAGCAAAAATTATTTCCATTTTTAGGCGATGATTCTAGGTCGAATCGTACAACAGCTTATTATGGTGCCCCCTCCGTGTTTTTACCTAAATCAAACGTTTGAGGTAAAAAAGTGGAAAAGCAAAATATTAAAAATGTTGTTTAATTATTTTTGAATAAAATTAAGAAAAATAGGGAAAACCCTAATTCATTTTTATTGTTCATTTTCCTGGTTTCTAGAGCTCTACAGACAAGATGGTCGAGACAGCGCACAGATCGACAGAGGTCCGGCACGGGCTACGGGTAAGGGTCCAAACTTAATTTAGAATGCTTTAATTTTGAATTTCATGCTTTTTAGATTAATTTTAAATGATTGTTGAGCAACGCGGCCATTTTTGGGCCGTCGATGTCGTCGAGACGAAATCGTCTCAATTTTGCCAAAATCGTCTTGATATCGCCGATTTCATCCAAGGGCAAAATCGACGATATGGGGATGATTTCGTCCAATAAGGGACGATTCCCTCTTGCAAAATCAGAGACGAATTTTCTCAAATTTTGGACGATATCATCCAATAGTGGACGATATCATCATTTGTATGAAAGTGAACTTATTTTACTTGCATTTTTAATCACTGTGTTATTAATGATTTTTATTGTTTTGTTGTTTATGTTGCAGAGAGGATTACTAAAGATCCGAGAATGGAAATACGGTGGGCTGAAGGATGACTTGGCCGCTCTATCTCAAGAAAAGCGAGATCAGTTGGCTCAGGTTGGCTTTCAGCATGTGGCAGATATGCCATAGGTTTCTACAGATATGGGGCTATTGATAGCCCTAGTAGAGAGGTGGTATTTGGGTTCTTATTTATGGTTACCGATAGGGGAGATGACTCCCACATTGGAGGATGTATGGAGGATTTTAAGGATCCCCATACAAGGACGGCTAATAACTCCCATGACCAATCAGGGCCACATGATGATGCGACTGTGCGAAGATCCAAGCTTTGCCCTAGAGAAGGGTGGAGTGAACATCGAGTCGCTACGCCAAATGCCTGGGGAATCCAGACTGACACAAGTTTTGGCTGGGGTGGTAGGTGGTCTACTGCTATGCCATCAGAGTGGATGCAGACTACCATGGCTACTAACAGATGTGGTCTGCGATATGAGAGACAACAGGTACAGGTTTTATTGGGGGAGCTTTGTAGTATGCCAATTGTATAAGATCTTGTATGGGGTCATATACAAGGGAGGTCGATGTCTGGTTTTGACATCACTATTGCAAGTTTGGTGCTGGGAGCACATCATGGTGCAAAGGCCGATAGGGCTCCCACTGATAGGGATTGATGGGGAGAGGCCTCGAGTTTTCTATTGGTGGCTTCGAAGAGGGTCACAACGGTGGATAGATCTGCCAGTGTCCCAGAGACTACTTGATGACCTTGTCTCTGACCAGATCACCTGGAGGCCTTGGAGAGATCATCCAGGGTGGGTCGAGGATAGACAGGAGTTGGCTCGCATTAGGTGAACCTATTGGCTGAGGATGGAGAGGGGAGAGGTGGAGCTCCACCGCTATGACCAAGTTTTGAGGCAGTTTGGTCTATAGCAGGGGATCCCATCTCTTAGGGACTACAAGTTTTCTCGAACCATCCAGGATAACACTATAGTTAGTGGGGCTCCAAATATGCAGCGCTTCTAGAGTCAAGACGTGGACGATGCCCCCATCCAGCCAGTGGATGGTGATGATGTTGGGGTTGCTGACGGCTATGATGCCTAGTACACAAGCATCCGCCCTCCTCGAATGACGAGGGGTCTGATTCATGTAGTTGTGCATCGAATGGGGAGACAGCACCAGGAAGCCATTGAGGTAGCACAGGGTCATGATAGGAGAGATCAGAGGAGGCCACAGGCTCAGCAGAGGCTATGGTAGCGAGAGAGGAGGGAGGAGAGACCCCCTTCTCCATGGAGAGAGAGGCCACCATCATCCGATAAGGGCAAGGGTGTCGAGGTAGGAGAGGAGGCCACAGGCTCAGCAGAGGCTATGGCTACTCTTCAAGCAAAGACTGTTCATATCTAGGCTCAAGTGTAGGTCTTGTAGGATGAGGCTGCACGACATCGAGAGGAGGCCACACAGCTCAGAGATGAGGTCGCACGCCTCAGAGCACGAAGTGGAGGGGCGAGCACTTAGGAATTAGCATGAGCTATTGCCCAAATCACATTCTATTAGACGCTATACTACCAGATGGTGCCAGAGGGGTAGAGGTTACCATTATCATCCCCCATTACGGAGCCTGTCATGATGAGGTCATCGGGGACATCAGCACGATCAGATTCTAGGACTCAGCACCACATAGACTGCGATGGGGCCACCTCGTCCACCTCAGGGCAGGGGAGGAGATGAGGTTGAGAGCTCAAGGGGTTCTCGAGGCTAGCTGCTACAGAATACACTACATAGATTGATACATAGTTTTTATTATTTTTGATAGAGGATTGAGTATGCCGAGATACAGATTGTGGCATACCGATCCAGTTTTGAGATGATGTATATATTGTTGATATATATATAGATGAGATATTTTTTATCATATGACTTGTCGTATGTGTTTGTATGATGCTTTAATGTTTTGGTGTGATTGATTTGATGATTCATGTAATTATGTCATTTGGAAATATTATGGTTTGAATGTCATGCTTTTAAAATTTAAATGAAATAATCTAATGTAAACAAATTGGTTGTTTGTGGGATAATTTGATAAAAATAAAAGGGACTTCTAACAATAATTTCAAAGGACATTGTTGCTATTATAGACCATTTTATGGAGTCGTCGCTTGCTAGGTCGTCAAGCTAATGTGTTTGATGTGTTCAATTTTATCTTTAATCATTCAAATCCTAGGTTTGGCCAAATGAATCTTATCCTAAGGAGCTTTTTAGCAATGACACTACCACTGAAGTGTCCTCCACAAGATCCATCATGAGCTTCACTCAAAGCTGATATGGATTCTTCTAAATTCAAACATCTCAATAGGATACCTTCAAAATATATCCTATATAAAGTATTGCCAATTATTACAAATTGACTTGCTCGTCTACGTAATAACCGACGTTGGTTTCTATTAAAACTGGCAGGAAAGTCCCATTGTGAAGAAAATCAAATATACCCATATACCAAGGTTTAGGAGTAGTTTCATTGATTAGAAACACATCCAAAGGTTCTAAGCATGACTTATTTGAAGTGGGTTCCTAGAGTCGATGAATAATTATGGTGGCATATTCATCATCTAACTCCAAGGGTAGAAGAGATGCAGTTGCGGCCATAGCATCAGTCGCACGGTTGCTAGTTCGAGGAATAGCTTCCAAGGTAACTTGATAAAATAGAGATATTAGTTGTAAAACATATGCTTTATATGGATGCAATTTATCATCTCTGGTCTAATAAACTTCATTAATTTGGTTTGGTTTATAACAAGTTGAGAATCACCAAAAACTAGCAGATGTTTAATTTTTAGTGCCAAGGCAGCTCGTAATCCAAGGATTAGAGCTTCATATTTAGCAGTATTATTGGTGCAAGCAAATGTTAATTTAAAGGAAAAAGGTATAATGTGTTTTTGTGGAGATATTAAAATAATACCTGCACCAGCCCCACTCATGCATTGGGCTCCATCAAAGTATAAGGACCATTTTTCAACATGGTTTGCCTCTAATTGAAGGCATTAATCAGGAAACTCAATGATGAGGGGATGGGTAGACTCTAAGGGTGTAGCAGCTAATTGATCTGCTATGATTTGACCCTTAACAAACTTCTGTCCTATAAATGTGAGTTCAAACTCGCTTAGAGCAAGAACCCACTTTGCTGTGTGACCCGATAAATAAGGTCGACTCATGAGATACCGCAAAGGATCATATTTAGCAATGACATGTTTTCTGACTGAGCATATAATGGCATAATTTTTGCATAGAAAATATGACTGTTAAACATAGTTTTTCTAATGTTGTGTAGCGGGTTTCATAACTAATTAAAGTTCAGCTAATATAATAATTAGCATGTTCTCTTTTCTCATCATCAAGTTGAGCTAACATAGCTCCTAAAGCAAAATTTGAAGCTAAAATGTACAAGATAAATGGGCGATCAGGTCTAGGCGGTGAAAGCACAGGTGGGTTAAGGAAGTATTGTTTGAGGAGTTCAAAAGCTTCCTTACATTCATCGTCCCAATTAAAATGGAAATCCTTCTTAAGAAGCTTAAGAAAGGGACCGATTTTGTTCGCCAGTTTATCGATGAAGTGACGAATAGCTTGAATCTTACCTTGTAAACTTCGTAACTCAGATATATTGGTAGGTGTGGGCATATCAGTGATAGCCGCAATCTTGAGAGGGTCAATTTCGATGCCACGTAAAGAAACTATAACCCCTAATAGTTTATCGGACTTAACTCTGAATATGCATTTAGCAAGATTTAGTCGGATAAGATATTCCCTTAACCGATCAAACACTGTCCTTAAGTCATTTAAATGATCATATTCTTTGATGGAACGAGCTATGATATCATCTACGTAATCATGTAGGATATCATGCATCATGTCGTGAAAAATAGAAGTCATGGCTCGTTGATAGGTTGCACCTGCGTTCTTTAAGCCAAATGGCATCACTTTCCAACAAAAGGTTCCCCAAGGGGTAATAAAGGCTATTTTAGCCTGATATTCAGGAGCTATCCTGATCTGATTATAACCAAAAAATCCATCCATTAGGGACATCATTCCACTTCCAGTAGTAAAATCAATGATTGATCCATGTTTGGAAGAGGAAAATCATATTTAGGGCATGCAGTGTTAATATCTCTAAAGTCTATGCAAACCCTAACTTTAGTAGCTTCTTTCTTGGTGACTGGAACTACATTCGAGATCCATTCAGCATAATCAATAGCTTGTATAAAAACAACATTCAAGATTTTTTCTAACTCCCCTTTGACTAGCAAGGCCACTTTGGGATGCATTTTTCTAAGTTTCTATTTAACAAGTTTAGCATCCGGATGGACTACTAGGTGATGCATGACTACAGAAGGGTCTAAACCTGGCATATATTCATATGTCCAAGCGAAGACATCTTCATATTCTTTAAGGAATGCAATGTATTGCTCTTGTTTTTCTTGACTTAATTCTGATCCAATATTGATTATGTGGGGATTATCCTCAGTTCCAATGTTAACTTTAATGACGTTTTCTACTTCCATGTGTAGATCTCTTTCAAAATTAGGTGGGGCGGGTGAAACGCCCAATTCTTGTAATTCTTTTAAGGTTAACTTGGATAATTCATCTTGAGGAGTCATGGCCTCAAGTTGGGCTATAGTAGGTATAGAACCATCAAAATAAAAACCATTGTGTAACATTTCCTCAACGGAGACATCATGGAAAATATCGCCTTCCAACTCATCATCGGATTCAGCAATCATTTTAGGATAAGCTATGGATAGCATATTGCATGTAAATGGCTGATTTTTTAGAGGCAAATCATCACGCCCATCCAAATAATCTTGATAACATATGAGTTGATCATCATCTTCAAAATGGAAGGGTTGACCCTTACTAGGAAATAGGCCCACACCACATCGGGCGGGCCATGGTTCTACCTCAAAGGGTTCTTTCATACCATTTTGGAAAGGTCCCAAGCCTTTCCCTATATATCCCATTTTAAGCATTATAGTCTTAGCTTTAATATACTCATTAGTAAAATAACATCGAGCATATCCCTCATGATGAGTTTTGATGTTCTTGGGTATTCTTCCCCAGTCATATCCCTTATAAATGAAGGCACAACTCTCGACTTGGTAAGTACTTCCCATAGGTTGTGGGAGGCCCAAAGTATGAGGAGATGGTGGCAAATTACTTAAGATAATGGAATTTTGCATAGAAGCATTTGTTTTTTTTTATATAAGAATTTTAGATAAATCAGGTAAGAGTTCATCAGAAAGAGCGTAAGATGTAGAAGGATCATTCCCTATATCTTTAGATGTGGAAGGTATTATAGATGTAGATAATGTGGGGGTGTTAATAAATAGGTCTATAGGTTTTGAAATTATAGGGATGGAACATGAAGGATTGGTTGTGGATTTAAGATCTTTTTGAGGTTCTAGTGTGGTTTGTTTAGAAGATTGTTTAGATGAAAAATAAGAATTAGGATGTGTGGATGACAGAGCAGGGAAAAATTGAACTCCAACGGAGTTACGCCAAAGCACACATATCAAAGGGTCTAGGATCACCATGGATAGTGACCAACTGATTTTTAAATTTGAATTTAACACATTGGTGTAAAGTTGATGGGACAGCCCGCATTGCATTGATCCAAGGATGACCCAAGAGTATATTGTATGATGCGGGGCAATGTATAATAAACACGGTCATATCTAAGGTTCTCGGACCAACTTGCAATGGGATGGTGATAACTCCACACGTTTCTTGTGTTTCGTCATTGAAAGATTTTATGATCATGTCAGTTTTCTTTATTTCATCACTTCTAAACCCAAATCTTTGGTAGAAGTCAAAAGTGCAAATATTTAGAGATGAACCATTATCAATCAAGACCCTTTTACTTGCTACATCTCCTATTAGGGCGGTAATATATAAGGGGTTATCCTTATGTAAACTATGTTGCGGGATATCTTTATCTCGGAATTCAATACAATCAACTTCTCTAGTGATGATAGTATTGGTCATGGCTTCAGGTTGAATGTTTTGTGGTACCATCATTTGGCTTAATGTAAGCATCAATTCATCTCTATGGGTAGGAGAAGATCTTAATAGGTCCAAAAGGGAAATTCTGGCTGTAGTATTGAATAATTGCTCATTAATATTATAAGGAGGTTTAGATTGAACATTAGGAGCATGATTCCCTTTATTGGGATTTTTCAAAACAAATGGGGTTGATCCATCATTCTGATTTGGTTCTTGTTGAAAATTTTGAGCTTGTTTTCTGGTAACGGCTCCGATGGTTCCTACAATGTTATATTGAGGATGATGAATAGGTCTTGGTCTAGCATTTATGGTTGTTCATTAGGAAGGAACTGATTAGAAGAGGGTCGAGTAGTAACTCTTCTAGGAAATGGTTCTTCTAGAACCATAGAATCTGTGATAAGTTGAATAGGATCTGATTCGTTTTCAGAACTATTCGATTGATTTGAGGTGATGTCTATTTCACTTTCAGTATCCGATTCTACATCACTGAGATCCAGTGTTTGAATATTACGTAGGGGCCTGGTCGTGACCATGGATAAAGTTGTGTCAATTTTTTGTAAATCATGATTAGGTAAATGTCCGCTAATAGTTCCTACATATCGAGTAGGAGGAGGGACATTATGATGCTCAATTTGATTGGCCACCTCTTTACCATGTTTTGGTAAAGGATTTTGAAATATATCTAATGATTGATTAGCATTTTGATTTTGATTTTGGGGAATGTTCTTTTGAGCATTATTAGGAGCATTTTGTTTAGGTTGGAAGGCTTGCACCTCCATCTCATTATTATCAATCAGATCTTGTATTTTATGTTTTAACCTTTTACAAGTGTTGGTAGAGTGTCCAGGCCCTCTATGGAAATCACAGTGTAAATCGGCTCTGTATCCAGGTATGGTTGGATTAGGTTCCCGGATATTAGGTAATGGAATCAAGCCTCTTTCTAGTAATTGGGGTAGAATAGTTGATAATGGTTGATTCAATCTAGTAAACTCTCGAGGAGGTTTATCAGGAGGTTTCAATATAAATTTTTTTGGTGTCCTCGTTATATTGATATTAGCAACATTTCTGCTGTCAGTGACTTCGTCACCTACAACTTGTTTGTTTTTATATTGATTTCTAGATGTTTCCTCATCATCTTTCTTCCTAAGCTAGCCTCTCCTAATGAGAGCATCTTCTACTCTTCGAGCTAAGTCTATAGCTTGATCGAAGGTGGTTAAGGTAGCGATTGATAACTCATAAGATATTTGTTCTTGCAAATTATTAATAAAAATGTCCAACATTTCCCTATAAGGTAGCACAAAGTGCAGTTTTCCTATCAACTGCCTCCATCTAGCTAAGAAATCAGCAAAACATTCATCTTTGTCTTGTTTTAAGTTGTACAAATCTTTAATGGTGACATGTCTTTCGATATAGGCACTAAATTGATGCACAAAATATTCAGTGGTCTCTTCAAAATTTCTCAAAGAATGAGTGGGCAATTGATAGTACCACTCTAATGCCATTCCTCCTAAACTTTTCGAGAACATTTTTAGTAATAACAAGTCATCATGTGATATATCATGACATGCTATCCTAAACATGTGAAGATGCTCTATGAGATCTTTAGTTCCTTTATATATAGGTATGACGGGCACGGGAAAGTGTTTAGGGTATGGTTGTGCTACAACTATGGGATCTAAAGGCTGACTACACATCTCTTGATAATCGTACGAGGGACGGTAGGGATCCATCTGGTCCATGCGGGAAGCTAACTGTTTCACCATGGCTTCCAGATTACTAGTTTGCCCACCATATTGGTTCGGTGGAGTATTAATATGGGATTGGTGAGCATATGATGGAGGGACATGAATATTAGATGCTATATTGCTATTGTGTAAATTTTTGGTAGGAAGGGTGTTATGAAGAAGTTTTGAAGTTGTATTATGTTGTATCCCAGATTGTTGAAAATTGGTTTTTGGCTTCATTTTAGGTTTTTGTTGATTTGAAGCATATTGATCTATAGTTTGGTGAAATAAAGCAGTGAATGAAGGTCTCTTTTGTGTGGGAATGATTTTAGGCTCAATAATAGGTTCCTTAGGAGGTTGGGTAACCTATTGTTTTTGCATGTTCTGAATCATAGTGACCATATCTATATTGGATGGTCCAACTTTATCACTTTCTTGATCGACAAAAGACAAGGGATTAGTGTGCATGTTAAATCCTTCTTCTAGGATTGCTTGAGTTTCACTAATTTGTCCCCTATCAAGATGAACTGCCATATTAAGAGAACCAATATTATTATTGAAGAATTTCCAGAAATGATCTATGTTATCAAAAGTAACAGTTCCGTCTGGAGCCATTCTAGGGGATGAGGATCCTTCCTCTCTAACATTTTCTTGTTGTTAATTTTCTTCGACCGACTCATCTTTTGGCTGTTCTAGAGTTTCTCCTTCTGGAATTGGATCCTTAGGAAGGGCATTTGATTTTTTTGTTTTCTTTCCTAACCAATCTTCTTCTTCTTCTTCAATTTGTTTACCATTCCTAAGTCTAGTCATTGTGCTTAAACTTAGATTTCAACAAATATATATATTTATATATATATATATATATATATATATATATATATATATATATATATATATATATATATATATATATATACACAACAAGCTTAAGAGGTATATATTTTAATTATATACCTACTATAGTATTTAAAATAAAATGTTTTGATTTTGTTATGTTTTTGGTTTTTCTTGTTTTTTATAACAATATTATAAAGATAACAAATAGCACACAAAACACAAGAAATAATAATAATGAAAGCAATGATCTATTTTTCTATAAAAAATTTATAAATATCATTAATGGGCTCAAGTTCTTCAGGAGTCATGAAATGTTCTTCTTCAAATTGAAAATTGTTTTTCAAGAAGTCAACAAAGTGTGCTATGGTGATATTATCTGTTTTAGACTCTGGTTGGTAGAAATAAAGTTCATGGCAATACTCTCGATATAACATAGCTCTAGGAACTCTATTCCACCTTTTTCTATCTGCAATATTAGCTTCTTGGTCCTCTATACGAGCTAGAAATTGATGCACTATGGCTACATTCTCGAGGAATTCCTCAAAGGTATACAACTCAGAAGACACAAGGGCTCTTCTATCTGCTAACCACCTATGGCAAGCTCTCTAAAGTTCATGATAAAAAATGAGTTGATGTGGATCCAGGATTCTATCTAGGGCAAACCTCTTGATTTGTTTAAGCTCTGTTGACCTAGATGAAATGATACCTAGTCTCCTATCAAGTTCGTCCCACAAAAGTTGGTTTCTATCTGTTTCTGGCACACTAAGCACAGAATTAATTTCTATGGCTGCTAATTAGTTTTCAACATTTATAGTAACTGCTAGTCTTTTCTTAGGAGCTACCATCTAAACATGATATGCAACTTAGTATTTTTCTAATGATTTTAAATGAATCTATGTTTTTGTTTTTGTTTTTTTTTTGTTTTCAAAAGGTTTTAGTTTCATGTCGGGTTCACCAAAATGTATCGTTCCAAATTTTCCGCACCCTTACCTTTAGGCTAAAGGATCCACACCCGAAAGGGGGATGCGGGAAGGATGGGACAATACCTCGGACTGAGAGGCCCTTTGAAGGTCCCGCCTCTCGGGGGAGGGGTATTAAGGTGATTTTTCGACGGATGGTGGGTTCACCAGGAAACGTTTAGTGGCAGTCTCCACGCCTAGGTTGGGAATGTGTTTGATGTGTTCAATTTTATATTTAATCATTCAAATCCTAGGTTTTGCCAAATGAATCTAAACTGTTCTATATGAAATGTAGATTTAAATGAATACAAAAAATAGATTTGAACAGAAAACATAGAGAATAAGCTATATGATAAAATTCATACCTGATTACAGATTTCTGATGGAGGTTATGATTTTTGAAGCAGTCAAGATCACCTATGATATGACAGGATCATCTGCGATCAGACAATATCATCTCAAATCTGACGAATTAATCAGACGAATTTGTCAGAGACCTGCAATCAGAGAAATAGACATAGAACTTAGAAAATGCAGCAATACTAATAGAGGAAAATGGTGTAAAATGACAATATAGATACTAAAACGATAATTACAAATATAATTTCAAGTAAATTATAGTATTCTAATGACAAATTATGATCTTATCATGCACTTAAGCTATATGGGTGAACTCCAAAATGTAGAATAACATAAAATAACAATAAAATGATCTAAATGCAGAATGAAATAGCAGACGAGAAGAGAAAAGTGCAAACTCTGGGCACTAATTGCCCCCAATGTTGACTGCAATCGAAATCGTTCTGTAGAGTGCAAAATCATCTCGAATTGGGGCGATATTGTTTGAGATTGTATAGGATTGTCTGCGACGATCTAAGATTGCTCCGACTAAAAAACAATGAAGTTCCTGCAAACAAACTTGGAAAAATACGAATGCAAATGGTGATTTAAGATGGTCTAATGCAAATAGAACTCGTGTTACAGGAAAATTCAGCCAGGGGAATGTCAAGGGGAGGGCCTAAGATTAAATAGGCATAGGAAGGAGGTTGGGAGGTTGGATATCATCCCAATTTGGGATATCTCCAATGGGGGAAGTCTCTAACCGCGCAGACACGCTTTTGCCCAGGTTAGAGACGTCGTTGAAATAGAAGCCAATTATGAAAAATTAGTTTTGGGACGAAATTGTCTGGACGTTCTGGTCCAGAAGAAATCATCCGATATGAGGCAATATCATCTGATCGGTGATGATATCGTCCAACGGTCACAACAAATCCTAAAAATAGCACGAAAAACAAGGAAAGCGATTTAACAGGCAGTTCGGGGTTAAAATTTGAATTTTAAATTATTACTAAGGTAATTTTAATTATTGCTAAGGTTTATTGTGCCAATTTTAGGGTTCTATAGATTACAAAAAGGTATGCAAATATTGGTGCTAACTAACTCATTAATTAGACTTCTTATCAGATTCATTAGAGCACCTTATCTGGATTAATGTTGCATGAATAAAAAGTAGATTACAGTATTCAAAAGCACAAATAGGGAAATGTTCTTATTAAGGTTCATTTGCACATTAATTAGAATTTGATTCAATTTCATAATTATATCTATCAACTATATATCATCTACTTTGAAAATAGAAAAGAAGACTAAGCCCTACAATATTAGTTGTAGTGAATTTGCAGAATAACTTTTAAAGATTTATTTTAGGTTATTCTTAATTAGTTGTAGTAGATTGATTAAAGTAAATTATATTGAGAGTTAATTGGAGTGATAAGGTGAAATTTTTAGTGCATTAAAAAGAAATTCTATTAGATTTATTTTGCATTATTATACTACTCTCAAAAGAAACTAGTTTTGTGTTCTTGAAGGACACAAAATCTGATTTGTATCAAGTGTCTAAAGACACTATTGAAGCACAAAAATTTGCAACTCATAGTGTTCGAAATAATCCTCCCAAAAGGTTATAATCCTCCAAAACTTGGAGAATAACACAAATAACCAAAAACATAAATAGAATCTTCAAGATTAAGACTTGGTGAGTCTCAAATCCAAAGCAATACAAGATTGGATGCAAGAAAAGAAAATGCAAAAAATTGCATGAACTAAAAAGATTCTATCTACTGTTATCTAAGCTTGGATTTATTATAAAAGTGTCCAAGAAAAAATGGGAAGGTGCCTATGGTAAGACCCCAAGGTCTTACTACAAAATTATTAACAAATTAATGTAAATGTAATCACAAGACACTCAAAGGGGGCTCCCTTGTAATCGCTTTGCCACTATAGGGGGCTCCCTCCTTAGAATCTATGCTTATTATTCTTCTTCTTGGATGATTTGATATGGATGGCCAACCTAATATATATATATATATCTACCCTAAAGCTACGTTGGTGAAGAGACATGATGGTTCATGTATGAAGAGACGTGATGGTTCACGTTATGAAGGGTTGTGATGGTTCACTTTATAAGTTAATAATATAATAATTAAATGATTAATAATACTAACTAATAATGTTAGGATTGAGTATCCTAACATGCCACGCTCCTTAAAAAGAGCTTTGTCCTCAAAGGTCAAAGTGAGAAGCTTTGTCCTTTTTTTTCCAAGAAGGATTTGTGTAAGTTCTTGGACTCTTTTAATGGCATCCTTTCGTAGCAGGGATATCAAGAAGGATGAAGCATTAGCAGGGGGTTTCCAAGAACAATAGTAGAATCTCCCTTAGGAAAATCATGATGATGATGGGAGGGAAACCCTTGGGGTTCCTCAAATACTTCAGAATGATGCATCAAAAGTGATGGTAATGATTTCATATCCTTTTTTGGTTCCTTGGTAGAGCCAACGTAGAAGGAGTGTGTAGTCACTCTACGTTGGTTCCGAATAGGTTTGGTCATATGGCAAGAACTCACTATTGGTGAGGAAGGTATGTGTAGGTCTTGTAGAGTGCATGTTTGGCTAGCATTGATCACTTTGGGTATGTCTACTTCATCCTTGATTGGTACATCAATTACTTCTTGCACATCGACCTCATTGTCTTTATTGCAGTGAGTAGGTGCACTAGTCTCTTCGGACACAACTACCTCATCTGCTTGCTCTATAAAGAGATAGGGATCAACTTCCTTCAATAAATACAATGTTAGTGTAGCACATTTATGGTGGGGTCCAAATTGTTCATCACAATTATCACAGAGTCTTTTTGCTCATCGTTCCTTCATCTCCTCAAAGCTAAGATGTTTAATTTGTAAAGTTCTATTATATTTGGGGGTTGTGCAAGTGCTTTGTGCCCTTCCATTATGCATAGGTTTGGGAGCGATGTAAGTGGTCGAAGATTTTTCCAGAAGTGGTTTCCCTAATCGTTGTTGTGCATTGATTTTATCTTTAGCTAATTTTGCCAATCCATAGATCTGCATCATGGTATAGGGATTGAACCTTGTCACCTCCATTCTAATTTTCTCTTTTAATCCCTTAATGAAGCCATTGATGAGAATTGATTCATCCAATATTATGTTGTGTTTGGTGATATCCTCAAACTAATTTTGATACTCATGCACAGAAGTGATTTGATGAAGATCTTTGAGCAATTCCCACATGACTAGGTCCCACATGGCTCTGATACCAAATGGTAAGACCCCAAGGTCTTATTATAAAATTATTAACAAATTAATGTAAATGTAATCACAGGCCACTAAAATGGGGCTCCCTTGTAATCGCTTTGCCACTATAGGGGGCTCCCTCCTTATAATATATGCTTATTATTCTTCTTCTTGGATGATTTGATATGGATGGCCAACCTAATATATATATCTACCCTAAAGCTACGTTGGTGAAGAGACATGATGGTTCACATATGAAGAGACGTGATGGTTCACGTTATGAAGGGTTGTGATGGTTCACTTTATAAGTTAATAATATAATAATTAAATGATTAATAATACTAACTAATAATGTTAGGATTGAGGATCCTAATAGCCTACTTATAATACACAACCTCAAAAACCTTGTATTGCAAGAAGAAAAATCTGCCATAAAACCAGAATTTTAGATCTGAAATAAGAGTGCAAAAGAAGGAGGTTTATGTACAATCTATAGTATATTTTATTGCACCATTTTAATCTAGTTTTTTTACAGCCCAAGAGTAGATTTGTATGTGTTCCAAAAAGGCACAATATCAACAGGAAAATTAGCCAAGAAAGGCCAAACGTAAGCACTCTTCTTCCCAAGAAATATGATTCATTCAAAGGGCTTACCTTGGACGGACAAACTTGCAAAACAAATCCCACAAGAGGCTATCATCAAAGCTACATCTACGTAGAGAAAAGAGTGCACATCTACCAACATACAGTGATGTGATATGAACATCAACGTGATATGGACAACAACGTAGGATGAACAACATCTACACTGCAAAAATAAGGCATCTACTTCTACCAACATAAGACAAACAATAATGTGGGACATACCACATCTAAAATGCATCTATTTCTACCAAAGTGAAAAAAATAGCATCTAAACTACAAAGACACATAGGTACTAATACATTGGAGGCATAGAAGATAAAGAATAAAGGATATACATTTAAAACTGGGTGAAGATCATCCACCAAATGAAGCATTGAAATCGCTATTCAAGCTCCATGGCACCTCATCAATCCACATGTAGAAAATAAGTTTGGTTGTTGTTCAAGAAATATAGGAAAGCAAAGGAATGGTAGATGAAAATACCTAAGGATTTATAATAATCTTCTTGGAAGGCGTTACGGTGAAGGTCTACATGTAGAGAGCATGAATTCCACTTGGCATCAATCTTCTAAAGAGTATGTGTTACAATAATATCGTCTCTCAACACTCAAGCATACGTTTCAAGAACTTAACTCAAGCATATGTTACATGAACTTCACCTCTCAATGCACAAGCATATATGGTGACATTTTTCATTCTCTTCAAGTCACACACAAGTGAGCAGGCAGTACAAAGTGACCAACAACATTGAACAAAAAAGAGTTATGAAGAAGGAGCCCCCATATGTAACATATGTGACACGTATTACAAGGCTTGAGTTTGCTTCTCCAATAAAAGTAATCGAATTCAAAATATCATAGTAGGTAGAGAGAGCAAAATTTAGTCAAATCCAGTCAAGCACAATGTGGAAGGAAGGTAGAAAGAGCATTTAAATCTCCAGGTCTTGAAGGTTAAATCTTCCAATTTCAGCAGTATATACGTTCCAGCATTAAAGATGAGCATCTCCATTGATTACAACACCCAAGGGAACCATATCATTACTGTTGTATTCAATTAAAGGGAGCATCGAACAATGAGGAAACTAGCATAAAAAAGGTAAGGGTTAAATCCCACTTTATTATTGCTTTCAACTTTGGAGATATAAGGGTTATAAACTAAGGTAGAAATTTTAGTTTAGTGAAAGCAAAAACTATAAGGGATAACTTACTAGATTAAAATAATATTTGCATCTCAACCTAGGAGAAATAAGGAATTCAACTTGGATTAATTTCTTTGATATTTTACAAATATTATTAATTTTCTAATTTTCCAAATTTGGGAGTGATAAGGGTTACAACATCAAACTAGATCTTTGGAAATTAGAAATTAAAACCTAAGGGCTATAAAATGGGGTTATTAAATATTTATTGATAAGTTGGAAATTTATATTTTCTTATCTCTAAATTTCTCAAAAGGGACAAAAGGAATCCAACATTAAAACCTATTCAAAATTGGAAAAGTGCTTAGTTCAATTAAGAGAAATAAGGTATTAGAAACACTGATTTTTGACTATACAAAATCAATCATAAAATTGAACTCTATTTTTACAAAAGCACTATATTGTACTCCAAAACATTAGGGAGTCATAAGGAATCCTACAAATCTTGATCAAATATTGTCAAGTTGGGAAGATATAAGCTTTCTTCAAAACCTAAAATTAGGTGTTCATTTACTAGGGAGACATAAGGAAGCCTACAAATATAAAATATTACTAAAGGTTTCATCAAATTAAGCTTATATACTTCAATCAGGGTTTCCATATCCTAATATAGGGAGTTATAAGGTAGACTACTAAGGTTCTACCAAATTTCAATAGCAAGAATCTCTATTTTATAAATCTATCATGGATGAAATTATGAGAAAAGCTTTCAATAATGAAGAACTATTCCATGAAGTAGAATTCTACTCTCAAAAATTAATAGATACTCTAAAAGGATATGAGTATCTACCATTGAGCGACAAAGATAAATTCTCCTTATTTCTTAAAGAATCCAAAGAAGGTAGTTTTATAACATTGATTAACTATCTTCATGAAATCCTCTTCACAACATGGTGGAACTCAAAAATATTGGTTATATTTGCACCTGAAGAATGTCTAATGATTTATCTATCATTAATTGTATTTGTACTTACTCAACACAAGAAACAAGCAAAAAAAGAACAATACTATTGTGATGATAGACTAACTTGTCATGAAGCAGAGACCTCACCCGCATCATAGAAGAATCACAGGAAGAGAAGAAGGAGGAAAAGAAAGAAGAGACATATTAAAGGAGGCCAAGATATGAATATTGAAGCAACAAGACTACTCTAAACAATGCAAAGTCAATTGAAATAAGAAGCCTCAACTCTAGCTTAATCTGCATCATATGAAGACATAGACCACATACTGAACCTGAACACAAATAATGCAGAGGAAAAATACAAAGTTCAGGAAGAAGAAGATGAAGATCCATATTGAAGACTAAAAGTCTTCAATACCCAAATAATGTAATACAGGGGGTGTTAGAAATAGATTATATTCCATCATTTGGGTTATGTAAATGTATCTTCCAAGTTACATACTTAGTACATTAGATTACTTTAGAAGGAAGTTATCTAGTTACTTCATGCAATGTAATAAATGCACAAGTGTCAATGTGCAAGTTGTAAATGTGAAAGGTGTCACTTGTACAACTAGATAGAGTGTTGGCCAAGTATCCTATTTTACCTATATAAGGAAGACCTCATTGTTAGATAGATATGAACAAGGAGATTCAGTGACACAATAGCTTAGGGATCTTAGTAGGTAGTTCAGTTTTGTGTGGATCACCATCCATTGGTGATCGGTGTAATGTAGCCTAGTAGCTTTATTGATGGAGTGTTCATTTCCTCCATAGCTACATTGTATTCATTTATATATCATTTATATTTATTGCATATATTAGTCATCTAGTAGATTTACTTTCTTTAATATTATTCTACATCTCGTGATTGTTATCTCCCTTGGCATATTATATCAAAATCTAACATTTAGCAAGGGACTCATTTTCTATTACATATAGGTGAGGAGAGCCTACGAAATTTGTAAAATATCTAAGTTGTAAGGTGGTAAATTCTACAAGATTTTGACAATGGTATAATCCTCATTATCTCCTTTGAGTTATAAAGCTTTATCAATGATAGAAGTGGCTAAACCATTGAATCGCCACCATCATCTTGCTCTACTCACATGGGATATTCAAATTCGAGATAAGGGGCTACAGGTGGGTATAGTATCAGGATTTTCATATTTAAAACATTATAAATAGTCATCTTTCCTAGTTGGCAACTAATGTAAGCATCAGTTGTGGCCAACCAAGGTCTTTTGAGGATCAAGGGTTATCCTACCAAGTTGTTCTTAGGTTTTAACCCCATAAAACTAGTTGGGTAATCCTTTGAATATATGAAAATGACTATCCTCTAAGACTCCCTTTGGATTACTTATTGAGATGTCAATTATTTGTAATACTATAGGAGTTGGTATAAATTCTAATAAATAATGTATATACATTGTCTACTTAGCCATTACATTTATAGTCTCCTAGATCTACTAGGAAATTTTTAATGGATATGTTTGCAATATAAAATTTTACAATAATACTTCTAGGATTTGAATACTTAGGAGTGATAACCTTATCAAGCATTAGATCCACAAGTTATCCTACTACTTGCACCATTTTGGGATATTTTCTATGTCTAATATTATTAATATATAACTCTCTAATATACTCAATATAGATGGGAACATATTTTATGGATTTAAATAGAGGTTTGCATTTGCATATATTTCATAATTCTCCAAGTATATCAAACTCATATTGTGGGGGTTGCCTAGATTGTTGTAATCATTTAGAAAAAGATAGACTATCCTTATTTCTTTCTTATTTTGTAAGTTTAGCTTCTTGGGTTTTCTATTAGGATTCATTTTTAGTTGAGGATTCTTCTTTAGATTTAGAAATAATATGAGGCTTGGGATCTTTAATGATCCTTCCCAAATACAATTTTAAACCATTACAATCAATGTTACTAATGGAATAGGTAGAAAATCATATCATGTCATGTTTATACACATGTTGTACTACCTTATTGTTTAGGTTTAGTGTCGGTTAGATAGGTAATAATGGTTGATTAGGTGATTGAGTATTAGGAGTAGGCAAATAAGGCAGTTGTGACTACATATTAGAGATAGGTAAATTGGGCAACTAGTTTTATGATGGTTGAGTGAAGCGTCGTGAGTGCCAATTAGGCAATGAACTCCACTACTACCAAGGCTAATTTTTATATTATTGATGCCAAGGATTCTACTAATTAAGCCATGCACTTTAGTTTTGAATATTTCACTTCCATTCTAATGGAGACCAAGCATTTTTATTAAAATTAGAAAATTAAAATGGTTGGGCTCTTGTGTTTATACTATGGACCTATTGTGGTAAAAAAGGTATTGTTTGGTTAGTTTAGTAGACCTCCTCCTATTCCTACATCCATATCTATAAATTTGCTTTGAGCTAAAATATTTGTCAACACCTCTACTCGTTAGACATGGGATATTAGATTATTCTTATTTGATAAGATAATTTCTAAGATCAATCTCCTCATAGCCAATATTTGGGTCTTTTTTGTCTTGTAGTATGCTAATTATCATATCCACTTCAAAGGATTGGTCATCCTTGAAACCCTCATCATCCTCCATGAATTCTAGGAGCTCATTCTAGTTTACCCTTCCCTCTTCATATAGCTTATCTATTAGTTAGTTGAAAAGTGTCTTATTTCAATATTGATTACTTTCCCATCCCAAGGTACATTCATAAGGGTATAATCCATTATCAAGTAACCATATCTTGATAATCTACAACCATTCTCACATAAAAACATACCCAAGTATGGGGAAAGATCAACAAATAATACTTCTTTTAGCACCACCAACTCTAGTTGTTTAGATATGGATATGATTAAGTATTTTAGGACTTCCATTGCATTTACCTTGGTGTCATTCATTTGAACTAGGTACCCAAATATTTTGGTATAAGGTAGACCTATCTCTTCACAAACTACTTTAGGCATCATGATCATTATTACCCCTAAATAAACTATACAACTTATTAGTATATAGTTTTTAATTTTGAAGATCACATAAAATAGGGGTAGATTTAGAGTTATAAACTTTTGGACACTCATTATATAATATGCATTAACTCAGATGTCTACTAGATGATCTACGATCAAGTTTTGTTGCTAAACTATATTGGATTGAGTGGGATCTAGTTTCTAAATCTTGGTATAATTCCTTTCTTATTCTTTTAAAGACTCATAGAGTAAATATCATTGACCAAGAAGGGCTAATAACTCCAACATATTTACTTTAGTAGGTATTATTTCTATTTTTTTCCATAATATTAAACTTGAATTCCATGGAGGTACTCTCAATTCATGTCATGACTTCCAATATTTCTTATGGTTGTCACATGATCTTAGTTGTCACTTAGTAACTTTGTAAAGCTAATATATTTCCATTTTTCTTCTTTTATTTGTAGGCTTATTTTTCTATCCTACATTTATCTTATCCATTTTAGATTCATTTCCTTTATTATCTTGCTTTCCTTTAATAGACTATGGATTTGTTTGTGCCCTGTGTATAGTATTATTTTTAATTATCTCATTTTCCTTTTGTTCCTCTTGTTGTGCTACTATTGGGCCTTTATCTTTTAAGAATAATGGTTTTGTTCCTCTCCTAAGTATCAATGTCCCATTAATCACTTTAATCTATTTATGAATTGGTTACTCTTTGGAAACTCTCATATTGCCCTTAGTCTCAACCCCTTGTTGATTAGTGCATACTAGATTATATTCAAATGTCGACTCTTCATCTATTTATATAGCACTAAATTTTTAAAGATAACACTATTACAATTTGGTATGATGGGGGTTGACTACTAGGGTTGAGGATGTTGGTACATAGGTTGATTTGTTGTGGGATCTAGTTGACCTAGATTAATTTCGTATTGAGCTTAGAATTATTAATAATACTAGATTTTTTTATAATGCCTAATGAATCCAACACGCTCTATAGGATCATCCCTATTATTTCATAAAATATGCATTTTAGATCAATTCCTACATTGACATTCACCATATGGATATGAGGTTGACTCATTCCTTAGTACCTTCTCGAGGCACAATATTTTGTAAGATAGAGGGTCTTTTGGGATTGCTAGTTTTATAGTTGTTGCCATTGTTTCCTCTTAGCACTGTTTAAATTTATCAAAGTTTTTTTCACTTCCACCATCTCACTCATTGCAAAATTATTGTTTGATTCACTATTTGCACTAGATAGAGCAACAAGGAAAAATATGTATGGCTAAAAAGTGATAGTGGATATACATTCTAGACAATATTTGTGATAACGTATGGTGATGGATATGTGGAGGTGTAAAACTAGGTATTGATGTGTTTTGGATAATATGAGTGACATATGCCATCAACAAGGGAGGAGGTAGTTTTTTATCTAATCAAAATATCTTCTACCTATGTTACTTTTTCAAAAGTTATAACTAATGTTTAATTATTATCATTACAAGCTATTGAAGCTAGATCAAACTGTAAAGCGTTGATATAGTAATGTAATGCTCATTCCTCATTCTATCTTACATTTTATAGAATTAAATTTAAGGTTCTCAAGAATCTAGTATTTAAATCATGTATGTTTTATTAGTGGCATATTTATATTGTGTTTAATTAAAACAAAATAATATCCATTACCCATACTACCAAACCTATGCATAAAATGCTCTACAATTGATGTGAAACTTATAACAAAATTATTCAATAATTCTTTATATTATAATGTAGCTTTATCATGCAAAGAATAAGTGTACCATGATACCCTCCTCTTGAATACAAAAAATTAACATGAGTGTACATAATTTATTGAGGTGATCTAGCATCATCTTAATCCCACATCCATCAAAGGTAGGCAATGCCTTCATAGTCACTAGGATAATAGGAGAATAATCCACTAAGTTTAATGGTCCTTGGTAGGTCCAATTAGGAATTTGAATTAGTGGCATGGGAGGTGCCTTAAGATTATTCTATTGATGAGGAGGTTGATTGTATTGTTTATGTAGAGGGGGATGAGGATACATTGCATAATTATAAGGTGGATATGGAGGTTATTAGGTATATCGGTATGGAGGATAATAAGGTAGGAGGTAATAAGATTGTGGATTTTGATAATCCAATTATTGATTAGAAAGAGGCTACATATTTTTGATGTGGAGGAGGATATTATATATATTTTTGTGGGATTTATTAATTTGGAGGTGGTAGGCCTTGATTGTTTTATTATGTCTGATTAGCTAGAGGTGGTTTTCACCCTTGCGTATTTTCCTAGGACACTTGTGACCATATTTGTTTAGTCAATATTTGTGTATTTTGATAAAGGACTTGGTTTTGGTTTTTTTCTAAATATCCCATATATTGAGTCATGGATTGACTTGGTGGAAGGTTGGATTTATTTTTCAAACTATATCCAAGTGGACTTTGTGTTGTAGAAGCATATGTAGGAGGGATGTTTAGTGAATTGGATATAGGACATGGATTGATACTATCGATATAGTATTGTCTTCCAAAAATTATAATATTAATAAAGTTAATCACATCAATTGGTGTAGGATAAAGGGGATTTAAGTGGGTTAATATAGGATCATCATATGACCAAGTTTAGTTTGCTAAGGTAGATGAATAATTCATTTGTTAGCTTGAGAAACCAATTTATGAGGGCATAAAATTTTGAATGATAGGGTTAGCAATGAGGCTTTTCCCTTTTGAGAAAATGAGGTTAGACATTGGAATCTCTTTAAATTTATCATTGAGATGCACCCACATTTTAGTTTGTTTCTTTATTTTCCCTTTGGTATTTTCTCTATGGTATGCAACAATCTCCCTCGTCTAATGTTCTTTCTCTATCATTTGTATCTTTAAGCTCGTAATCATAAGCTTGCATGTATAGACCTATATAGATAATTTTTTAGGATTAAAATTTATAGAAATCTAAAAATGTGCTTGTAGAGCAATTTGCCTTCAAACTAGAGTGATTTTCTTGTAAAATTAGGTAATTCGCTTGCAATATTAGGTGATTTTCTTGTAGTTTTTAATTTTATTTTTTATTTTAATTAAAAGGGTCCAAGAAAATGATGTTCACACAATGACACTGAGAGGCGGGGGTGAATCAGTGTAGTTATTTAAATTCAAAACAGCAGCATTCAAAGACTGAAGCACAGAAAACTTATAAAACCAGAAGAACAAAATGAGAGCACACCACAACACACAATATAACGAGGTTCACCAATTTGGCTACTCCTCAAAAATTAACTGCTTGGACTTCAATCCAAATCCAGTCTTTGCAAAATTTCAATTTTACAACTTCTTTACCGAGCATCCATTGGAAGGAGCACCAACCCCTGTAATTTTCTCTTGCAACGAGATGGAGCACCAACCCCTAGTACCAAGCACCAACTTGGACTACAATTCTGATCAATTAGAATGACATAAAAGTGTCTTCACTTCATGCACAACCCCGACTGGTCTGCAATTAATCCAACTCTGCACACTCTCACGGCTCTGCTAATTTTCTTATTCAAACCCTCTTTTCACAGCAATATTTCTCTTTCTGCAACAACTTCTCTCTCACAGCAGCAACATTATTCTGTGCTCGACTGTCCTCTTATACCCTATTTTTCTCATCGGGACTCTTTGTCTTCTCTCGCGTTTCAATTCTTCATGCAATCGGATGACATTCTCGAGCCGTTCGAATTCTTTTCTTCTTTCCAATGCGGTTGTTCGAATCCTTCCAAATACGACTGTTCGAATTCTGCACATCCTTCTTCTCGAAAGCTTTTCGATCCTTCCTATTTTATGTTTCGAATGTTGTAAATGCGTCTATTTTAATCGGCTGTTCTAATGCATTCTTCAATCGACTGTTCGTTTGCACTTTCAATCGACTGTTCGAATGCTGCACTTCGACCGTTCGAATGCTTTTTTGATACAGCCTATACGACACTTAGAAAGCGTTTCAAGCATGCATCTACATCTGTTTCCATGCATGTTCGACACCTGTCAATGTGTAACTGTCTGTCTGACATCAGTTACTATTTACGTAACAGGCTGCATGATTATGCTTTTTCGACACGTGTCATTTTGCATGCTCCTGCGGCTTTTACCCGCCAAACAGTTGCCTGTCGCGATATCGCGACACTTTTAATTTTTGCTGACGTCATCCTTCATAATGTCGCGAAATCGCGACGCTTCCAGATTCCAGCACCTTTCCTAGCATCCTGTCGCGAAATCGTGACACTTTCTGACTTTGCTGACGTCATCATCATTCTTGTCGCGAAATCGCGACGCTTTCGACTCTTGCTGACGTCATCATCCTGCTTGTCACGAAATCGTGACACTTCCGACTTCCGTACACTCTTCTTTGCCAGCAGCAGCGAAAAAGGAACATGTCACGAAATCGCGACACTTTGCTCTTCCGTACAACTCT
The DNA here is from genome assembly GCA_028583015.1 of Wollemia nobilis. NCBI lineage: Eukaryota > Viridiplantae > Streptophyta > Pinopsida > Araucariales > Araucariaceae > Wollemia > Wollemia nobilis. Next base: position 955,874 of record JAQPPZ010000446.1, on the reverse strand, counting down.
CCTTGCCAACTCCAGTGAAAATGGAACATGTCACTAAATCGCGACACTATGCTTCATGCAATGGCGAAATTTTTACATCTTTGTGCCTTGTGTTTTCACCTTGCCTCTTTTCATGAAATTTTGACTTGTAATATCATTGCTTGCATCTTTCAGTTCTACACTTTTGACTAGTAGCGAAATCGCTACACCTTAGTTTCCCTTTGTTTCAACATGTAGCGCCATCGCTACACCTTAGTTTCTCTTTGTTTCAACATGTAGCGCCATCGCTACACCTTAGTTTCTCTTTGTTTCAACATGTAGCGAAATCGCTACACCTTCTTCTTGTGAATTTTTACTTGTGTCGAAATCGCTGCAACTCAGTTTTCTTAACTTCCGATTTGTAGCGAAATCGCTACACCTTTGTTTCCATACATTTCCAGTTGTGCTTTGAAATGCGAAACTTCAACATGCATGGAAATCGCTACTCTCTTCATTGCAAGCTCCTTTCCTCCATTTATGTCATGAAATCGCGACACATTTTCTCTCTCCTCAGCGAAAACTCGACATGTCGCGACATCGCGACATTTTGGCGTGCATTTTCTCTCTCCTGCTTTTTGTCGCGAAATCGCGACACATTTTCTCTCTCCTCGTTGAAAACTCGACATGTCGCGACATCGCGACATTTTGGCGTCATTTTCTCTCTCCTGCTTTTTGTCGCGAAATCGCGACGAGAAAACATGTCGCGATATCGCGACAGTTTTCTTCCTTGTCTCTTTCTGCCAATTTTTGAATCTGGGTCACCTCTGTTTTGCTTGAAACTTTCTGCACTTGATCTGACTGACCTCTGAACTGCATCAACTGCATCAATCTGTCTGTGTTGACAACAATGACAATACTTTCTCAAATGCTTTTGCTGCACCTTGCTCAACAATCTCCCCCTTTGGAATTGTTGGCAACACACAGCAACCTTGCTCAACTTCTTCTCCCCCTTTGCCAATAATACCAAAGGGTCTGCTGCAGACTCCCCATGGGTCTCTGTACACCATTCTCAGGAAAATATTGTTATAGTTAGCAAAAATCATAAACATAAGCAAAACTATAAGTATAGGCATGCATGCACCCATTGAGAATGTGATCCCTAATGATAGTCAGTTCTTGGGAATTGTGACCACTCCCAACTTATTCCTAAGGTACTCAAAAACATCCTTGGGCAATGGTTTTGTGAATATATCAACTACTTGCTCTGTAGTTGGAACAAAATCCAACTTGACTTCTCCTTCTGCAACTTTATCCTTCAAAAAATGATATCGGATTGCAATGTGTTTGGTTCTTGAATGCATAACTGGATTCTTGGATATGTTGATAGCACTAGTGTTATCACATTTTATTGATATTGGCTCTTTGAAGTGGATACCAAGATCTTTCAAAGTTTGTCTCATCCATAATATCTGTGTACGGCAAGTTGTGGCTGCAATGTATTACTGCCTCTGCGAGTGGATAGAGAGCTGATTCTTGTTTCTTGTTGTGCCATGCTACCGACTTGTCTCCAAGATAAAATGCTCCTCCACTTGTACTCTTCCGGTCATCAATGCACCCTGCCCAATCTGCATCAGAATATGCAATCAAAGTGAAGTCTTTGCCTTTTGGGTACCACAACCCATAATCCATGGTACCTTTGAGGTACCTGAAGATCCTTTTTACAGCTGTGACATGAGTTTCTTTGGGACTTGCCTGAAATCTAGCAACCATGCATACTGCCTGTAGTATATCTGGTCTAGTAGCTGTTAAATACAGTAGGCTTCCAATCATAGACCTGTACATTGTTTGATCCACATCTGGAGATTTATCATCCTTGCTCAACTTGCAGCCTGTTGTCATGGGAGTGCTGACCGGTTTACTGTCTTCCATTGTGAACTTTTTCAGCATTTCTTTTACATATTTAACTTGAGAAATAAAAATGCCTTTTTCATTTTGATTGACCTGCAGTCCTAAGAAATAAGAAAGTTCACCAATCATTGACATCTCAAATTCTTTTTTCATTTTAATTGATATGTCTTTGCGAGTATTCATCCATCTTTGCTTGCCAAATATTATGTCATCTACATAAACAACAAGAACAATAAGATGACCCTTCTCTGTTTTGACATATAAGTTGCTATCCACCAAACCTTTCTTAAACCCTTGTTTAATTAGATAATTATCCGAGTCTTGCATACCATGCTCTGGGTGCCTGTTTTAATCCATATAAAGCTTTCTTTAACATGCAAACAAAATCTGGATTGTCACCAAGTTGGAAGCCATCTCGGTTGTTCAATGTAAACCTCTTCTTCCGAGTTTTCCATTCAAAAATGCTGATTTTACATCCATTTGATATACTTTGAAGTTTTTATGAGCTGCTAATGCAGAAACATTCGATTGCCTCTAGTCGGCTACCGGTGCAAAAGTTTCTTCAAAATCAATGCCTTCAACTTTGAGCATAGCCTTTACATACCAATCTTGCCTTATTTACGACAACCTGCCCATCTTCATTCAATTTATTTCTAAAAACCCATTTAGTGCCAATTATGTTTTTATTTGTTGGTCTAGGTACTAATTCCCAGGTATTGTTTTTCTCTATCTGATCTAGTTCTTCATTGATTGCCTTCATCCAACTTTCATCAGTGCTTGCTTCGACAACATTTTTAGGTTCAATACTAGATAACGAGAGAATAGTTCCTCACTTCTTTGTTCTTCTTGTCTGAATACCATCCGTGGGATCCCCAATAATCTGTTCACTTGGATGATTTTTCTGCCGAGTTGCTGTTTTAAATTTCCTGTTTTCTTCTTCTTGATTCAGTTTTTACACCATCTGGATCAATTTTCTGATTCTTCTCTGTTTCTTTTTCATCATCACCTTCAATGACTTCTTCATACATAGGGTAGTTTTCTTGATAAGTAGTTTCTTGTTCTCTACCTTCATCAACTTTCACATCAGCACTTTCAACAATTTTCTTCAACCTCTTGTTGTAACATGTGTAGGCCTTGCTTTTTGTTGAGTAACCAAGAAAGATACCTTCATCAGCTCTATCTTCAAATTTACCGAGGTTATCTTCAGTCCGTTTTATGTAGCACTTGCTGCCAAATACTTTGAAATGTCTTGTTGTTGCCTTTCTACCAAACCACAACTCATAAGGTGTTTTGCTTTCATGTGGTCTCAGCATGCACCTGTTTTGAATGTAAACTGCAGTATGAACTGCCTCTTTCCAAAATATGTCAGCTATTTTGTTTTCTGCGACATTGTCCTTGCCATTTCCTGCACTGTTCTATTCTTCCTTTCTACAACACCATTCTGCTGAGGTGTCCTAGCTGCTGAAAACTGTCTTCTTATCCCATGTTTTTGACAGTATTCTGCAAATTCTTCGGAGATAAACTCTCCTCCCCTGTCTGATCTTAGGCATTTAATTCTTTTTCTTGATTGATTCTCAACAAGATTTTTGAAGGTTTTAAACATCTCAAAGGCTTCTGACTTGAGTTTCAGAAATAGTACCCATGTCATTCTTGAGTAGTCATCTATACACGACATAAAATATTTGTGTCCATTTATGCTTTCGGTTCTCATGGGTCCACATAGATCGGTGTGAATTAGTTCTAATGGCTTGCTAGTGAAGTATTCTTTTGCTTTGAAAGTGGCTCTGGTTTGTTTTCCCTTTTGGCATGACTCAGAGATGCTATTTACAGGTTTGCCAATGTTTGGTATATCTCTAACTGCTCTATTTGAACTGATTTTTTCCAGATTGTCAAAACTAATATGCCCAAGCCTCTTGTGCCATAGCCGGTTTTCATATTCCTGTCCAATCAAGCATGTTCCTTCTGCAGTTTCTAAAGTGTATACTGATTTCCGAAGTTCTCAGTCCAGTGGCTATTAACTTTCCATTTTTTGTCTTTCTTACTTCACAGCCCTCCTTCTTGAAGATTACATCATGGCCTCTGTCACATATTTGACTTACACTTAGCAAGTTATGCTTCGGGCCAATTACAAACAAGACTTCTTTTGATTTTATATTGCCATCACTGATCTTGAGTGATCCCTTTCCAACAATCTTTGCTCCATCATTATTTCCAAATTTCAGAGAACCACCTTCATAATTCTGTAAATTCTCAAACTTTTGCTTGTCACTGTCATGTGGTTGGAACAACCACTGTCAAGTATCCAAGGTGCTGATTTGTTCCGAGCTTTAAAAGCAGTCTGGAAAATCAAAGATTCCTTTTCTTTCCATTATGGTTTGATAGCAGATTTTGCTACTTGTTTTGCCTTTGTCCTTTCATTAGCATGTGCCTATTTTTCAGGAAATTTCTGGTTTTGTTTCAACCCACTTGGCTGAGATTTTCTACCATGATAATTATTTGATGCAAAAGTGCTTCTGCAGTTTCTAGCAATATGTCCAAAATTATGACAATTATAACATTCAACTGCATAATTCATTAAAGGAGAAAAAACATTTCTGCTTGGTAAAATTCCTTTGAGATACATTATGACTGCAATCTTAAATCTTATGGCCATAAGCATTGCATTTAAAACAATAACCGAGAAAATGCATGATTAAACCTGGGTGCCGGTCTTTGCCAGTTTGAAGTAGGAGCCATGACTCTTCTCCTCCTTGGATGTGTGACTTTTGTGAATCCATCTTTGTCAGTATTCTTCTTGAATCTGGCATTATTGTTTTCTTTTGCATGATTTGGTTTTTCTGGTTCAACCTTGATCTTTTCTTCTTTCTTTATGGGTTCTATATTCAAGTTCTTTGAATCCTTTGAAGATTCTCCTTCATCAAAGCCTAAACCAAATTTTATGCCGGAAGGCCTTTGGTTATTTAACATTTTATCCGACTTTACAGTACTTTCTTCAAACTTATGAAAACAGTTCAATTTTCTATTCATCTCCTCTAGCTGCATCCTTAACTTAACAATGTCTTCCTCTAGCTTGCTTGCATTCAAGCTGTCTTTACGAGTTAATTGTTCATCAAGAACTTCGGACATTTTCTTGAATTCCTCTGTCCGTATTTTTAGATTGTTTATTATGTCTGTGGCATTCTCTAATTTCTTTGAAAATTTCTTATTCTTCTTCCTTTCTGCACTCAACTCTTCAAGTCCAGCAACCAATTCTCCTTCCAAATACACTTCAGCTTCATCCTTGGAATTTTCATCACCTTCCTGATTTTTCTCTGTTCTTTCTTCTTCAAGTGCCATGAACAGAGCTTCACCTCCTTCTTCTTCAGACTCCTCATCTGTGCTTTCTTCAGAACTGTTGACATTCTTGGTTATGAAGCTTTTCTTCTTGAAGTTGTTCTTTCTGAAATTTTGTTTCTTCTTCCAGTCACCTTTTTCTTGGTGTGAACCTTCACCATTTTTGGTTCTCTCCTGCATTGGACATTTGGCTGCAAAATGACCGACTCCTCCACAATTGAAGCATTTAAAAGGTAGCTTCCCTCTATATTTTCCTTTTCCTTTTGTGAGTTTTCGAACAAAATTGGCTTCTGTTTCATCCGGTGTTCCTTCATCCTCGGATTCATGTTCGGCTTTTACATTCTTGTGTGCTTTAAAAGTCTGCTTCTCTGTCTGTAGACTTGGTTTGTCCTATTCTCATTTCATATCTTTGTCGGGGAACCATGCAACTCATCCATCCTTGAAGTTGTTTAGATCTTTTGCCTCTTCTATTGCGAGAGACTTTGGAGTTAAATCTTTTGTGAAGTGTTACGAGAACCTTTTTCACAACAAGCTGCATCATCAATTTCTTCACCGAGTCCTCCGATTGCATTAATAATTCCGTTGACTCTCGGCATATAAGTCTCTATGTTTTCATCTTCATTCATTTGCGGTGCTTCGAGCTGTGCTCGATGAGTTTGCGGTTTTGCTTCCTTAATCTTACTGTCTCCTTCATGGATGCTCTTCGATTTATCCCACATGTCTTTTGCTGATTTACAACTCATGACTCTTATCGGTTCACTTGTCAACAAGCCCACACATTATGGCATTCTTAGCTTTGGAGTTGTTCTCAAATTTCTTTTTCTCGGCGGTATCTGTTGGAGGAGTAGTGGGTGTTGTGTATCCACTATCTACTAGAATCCCAAATATCATATCCCAATGCACTCGAGATATGTTTGCATTACGAGTTTCCGAAGGTGTAATTTGTTCCATCAAATAAGGGAGCTTTGTTGGATGAAAATCCTTCACCGCCTGCCATTGTTTCTTCCAAGATCTCCTTAGCTGATTAAGCTTGTACAAGGAACCTTGCTCTGATACCAATTGATGTTCACACAATGACACTGAGAGGGGGGTGAATCAGTGTAGTTATTTAACTTCAAAACAGCAACATTCAAAGACTGAAGCACAGAAAACTTATAAAACCGAGAAGAACAAAATGAGAGCACACCACAACACACAATATAACGAGGTTCACCAATTTGGCTACTCCTCAAAAATTAACTGCTTGGACTTCAATCCAAATCCAGTCTTTGCAAAATTTCAATTTTACAACTTCTTTACCAGCATCCATTGGAAGGAGCACCAACCCCTGTAATTTTCTGTTGCAACAGATGGAGCACCAACCCCTAGTACCAAGCACCAACTTGGACTACAATTCTGATCAATTAGAATGACATAAAAGTGTCTTCACTTCATGCACAACCCTGACTGGTCTGCAATTAATCCAACTCTGCACACTCTCACGGCTCTGCTAATTTTCTTATTCAAACCCTCTTTTCACAGCAATATTTCTCTTTCTGCAACAACTTCTCTCTCACAGCAGCAACATTATTCTGTGCTCGACTGTCCTCTTATACCCTATTTTTCTCATCGGGACTCTTTGTCTTCTCTCGCGTTTCAATTCTTCATGCAGTCGGATGACATTCTCGAGCCGTTCGAATTCTTTTCTTCTTTCCAATGCGGCTGTTCGAATCCTTCCAAATATGACTGTTCGAATGTTGCACATCCTTCTTCTCGAAAGCTTTTCGATCCTTCCTATTTTATGTTTCGAATGCTGTAAATGCGTCTATTTTAATCAGCTGTTCTAATGCATTCTTCAATTGTTCGTTTGCACTTTCAATCGACTGTTCGAATGCTGCACTTCGATCGTTCGAATGCTTTTTTTGATACAGCCTATACGACACTTAGAAAGCGTTTCAAGCATGCATCTACATCTGTTTCCATGCATGTTCGACACCTGTCAATGTGTAACTATCTGTCTGACATCAGTTACTATTTACGTAACAGGCTGCATGATTATGCTTTTTCGACACGTGTCATTTTGCATGCTCCTGCGGCTTTTACCCGCCAAACAGTTGCCTGTCGCGATATCGCGACACTTTTAATTTTTGTTGACGTCATCCTTCATAATGTCACGAAATCGCGACGCTTCCAGATTCCAGCACCTTTCCTAGCATCCTGTCGTGAAATCGTGACACTTTCTGACTTTGCTGACGTCATCATCATTCTTGTCGCGAAATCGTGACGCTTTCGACTCTTGCTGACGTCATCATCCTGCTTGTCATGAAATCGTGACACTTTCGGCTTCCGTACACTCTTCTTTGCCAGCAGCAGCGAAAAAGGAACATGTCGCGAAATCGTGACACTTTGCTCTTCCGTACAACTCTCCTTGCCAACTCCAGCGAAAATGGAACATGTCACTAAATCGCGACACTATGCTTCATGCAATGGCGAAATTTTTACATCTTTGTGCCTTGTGTTTTCACCTTGCCTCTTTTCATGAAATTTTGACTTGTAATATCATTGCTGCATCTTTCAGTTCTACACTTTTGACTAGTAGCGAAATCGCTACACCTTAGTTTCCCTTTGTTTCAACATGTAGCGCCATCGCTACACCTTAGTTTCTCTTTGTTTCAACATGTAGCGCCATCGCTACACCTTAGTTTCTCTTTGTTTCAACATGTAGCGAAATCGCTACACCTTCTTCTTGTGAATTTTTACTTGTGTCGAAATCGCTGCAACTCAGTTTTCTTAACTTCCGATTTGTAGCGAAATCGCTACACCTTTGTTTCCATACATTTCCAGCTGTGCTTTGAAATGCGAAACTTCAACATGCATGGAAATCGCTACTCTCTTCATTGCAAGCTCCTTTCCTCCATTTATGTCGCGAAATCGTGACACATTTTCTCTCTCCTCAGCGAAAACTCGACATGTCGCGACATCGCGACATTTTGGCGTGCATTTTCTCTCTCCTACTTTTTGTCGCGAAATCGCGACACATTTTCTCTCTCCTCATTGACACCTGTCGCGATATCGCGACATTTTGGCGTGCATTTTCTCTCTCCTCTTTTTGTCGCGAAATCGCGACGAGAAAACATGTCGCGATATCGCGACGGTTTTCTTCCTTGTCTCTTTTACGCCAATTTCTGAATCTGGGTCACCTCTGTTTTGCTTGAAACTTTCTGCACTTGATCTGACTGACCTCTGAACTGCATCAACTGCATCAATCTTTCTGTGTTGACAACAATGACAATACTTTCTCAAATGCTTTTGCTGCACCTTGCTCAACAGAAAATTTCTCTTAGTGAATCGCTTTAAAACTAGACTCCCAAGAAGAAGTAGGAATAATATTATCTTAGAAAATTACTTTTTAAATTATGAGCAAATTACTCATCGAATTTTTTTATTAATTGACAAGGTGAGGGTTTTAAATGGATCCCACAACCTAAAACATCAATCTCCAAATAGAGAATTACAACCAACCAACCCCAAAAGGGGATACCCACCAACAAACACTTATGATTGGATAAAGGAAAACTAAATCCAGTCACCCTACCAACCTACAAAAAATACAACAACTTCACACTGAAGGCACCTGGTCGATAAACCAAAAGAAGGGGCAACAAATCATCCCTAAGGTAGAGATCTCCATAAATAAAACATTTAATGACCATAGGTAGAACTAACCACCACTTAAAAATCTTGCTCAAAAAAAGAGCTTCAAATTTAAAAATAACTCTAGGATCCAAATATCATTCAACAACATAGAAAACCAAAAATAGAAAAGAAAACTCCTACAACACCACAACAAAGACCATAAGAAGCACACTAGCTTGAAAATTCCTTTAAAAACTGTCCAAAATAGTGCTTCAATACTAAAAAATAGCTCCAAGACCACACAAAAACTAGACCCATTGTTGGGAGCTTTCACACCTGATAGGAAGCCACGAAGACCACTTCCATTGAATCCAAACAAACAAATCTGCAACAATACCATCCAAAAAGTACCCAAGACACGAACATCCATGGACACCAAAGGAGAGATCTAGTCCCAAAAGATAAAGAGAAATCTAGACCCAAACCCTAAGAAAAGGGCCTTCCACCTAAAATTTAGATCTAGAAATTATTACCTTAGAGGATAAGAACCAAGGAATAGCAACCAAGGGATCAAGAAATCGATGAATAAAATCCTTCACTTCAAATCACACAGGTTCTACATCCCACCAAAATCCAAATAAAAATAAAAGAAACCCTCCATTAAAAGAACTTACACAACAGCTGGAGACAAAGAAACTTCCACCAATCTTGAAAGACCTGCATATGGAAAACACAATACTCCATCTAAAAATTGAAGGGGAGAAAACCTTTCAAGCCTCCTCCTCTAATGAAGGCCTACTAAAAACCATCTTTAAAGTCCCAAATACCTAGAAAAAATTGAATAAGATAGCCAGGGGATTAAGGAAGTAGTTGGATTTTATAAGGTTACTAGAACCTTAGAGCAATATTTTGAGAAGGACCCAAAATATTAAAACCCATAGGTACAAACCCCACAAGCACCCGATAAAATAATATCCCCAACCCATGTGGGTTCTAAACCCACAAGCACATAGAAGAATAAAATCCCCACCAGGAAGGGGACCCAACAACTAAAATCACTATCACTCGACCTTTTAACACCTAAGGGCCAATCACTCAGTCAATTACCTAGCCAACTATCACAGAAGAACAAATTCCCCACCAAGGAAGGAGCCCAACAATATACACACCAACATCTCAGTCCTACACCCAACCCACTACCCCACAAAAGTTCTTTGAAAAAATCTAAAATAGGGGGCACCCTAGGCACCACCATAGGGCTAACACTATCAAACAAAAGGAAGATACCGCAACCCACCATGAATTCTCTTGATCTATAAGAGACTCCACTATTTTAAACTCAGTCCACTCACTCACCTGCAAAACACAAGATCAAGAGGTAAAAAGGGTTTACAGCTCAGTTGGAGAAAAACAAGCCTCCAAATAGAAATTAATGCAATCTCTTTGAGGAGAATCCCAAGCAACATCGAAGATGCCTTCAAGCTCAGAAGGTAAAAAAAGTGAATCTAGGGATAAGTGGTGCTCGTCGTTCATAGGCCTGGTTTCCTCTGCACTGAGATCCAACACCATGGCTGGTCTCTCGCCCATGCATGATTTCAAATCCTCTCTGTGGCTACTCTCCATCAAACTTCACTAAACTTCTCCCTTATCATAAAACAACATTACTAAGAGCAAATTTGACTTGGTGATATTATCCTATTTATAGAGCAAATCATTTGTAGATCCTTGGCAAAATTAAATCAAAATATGTCTTAAATAATTTCTTCCTAAGACATATGTGAATTTGATGTTAGATCTAAGTTTTAATGGTGTTGATATCATTGACTACCAAAAATTTAAACCTTATGGGATTCATATTAGAGCCTTCATTCACAAAGTAGGTATAAAATTGAGCATACATAACAAAAAAAAAAAAAAAATTCAATTTGAGATTAAGGTTGAAAAATAAAGTCCATGAAATCAACCAATTTCTCTCTATTTAACTTATAAAAATAATAGAAATTTAGAGTGATAAAAATGATAGAAATTTAGAGTGAATTGCTCAAAGAATGTGACTTAATTAGTTTTTTGGAAATTGACTCAAAATGGAGCAAATCGCTTCAAATTTGGAGCAAAATGCTTCCTTTAACTAGAATTAGAAAAAAAACTATCACTCTTGATCCAAACACTTTATTCATGGTGAATGCAAATTTGGTATTAAATCAATAAATTTAAGCCAAATTGGGCAAAATTTGAGAAATAATGGGGTTAGTCCCATTGGCCATGCTAGACACTATGTTAAACAAGGGAATATTTTTTACTTCTAATTTAATATTATGCCCCAATTATAAATTTAATAAAATTATAAGGGAGTTCCAATGATTCTCCCAACCTTCAAATTGAGGTGTGCTCCCCACTCTCCATGTGGACATACTCCTAAGCTAACTTACACAAATTGCATGAAAAGTAAGTGTCAAAAATAAAATATGCATAAAATTAAAGGTGTGACTCAAATATGGGTTTAAACTATAGAAAGAGAGTGTCAATGATCAATGAATATGTGACAATTTGAATAAAATAAATGTTCTCTCATTCATTAAGCATGAAATTATTTAAGCAATTAACAACATAGGTAAAAGATCAATGTCTCCATCACCATGCACTTAGCAAACTAGGGGGGAAGTGTCCCTAATGGAATTCATAAGGACATACCATTTTATCATGAATATCATAAAATCAAAGTATAATGTGAGTCTCACAAAGTGTAGCTCTAAATTCTTATGGCTAAAAAGTAAAATCAATGGATCCTTAGGCTCCTATTTATAGTTGGAGTTTACGCCTAAGTTACTTGGGGTGAGAAATAACTAGCTTAGATATATAAAATATATATCTATAAATGCCGAGAGTTATCAATCTCAAGGCGCCTATCTATCACACCCCCAAGAAATGAGATATCCCAAACTTATTAGTTCTCAACGTTACTTCAAGGTTTTTCTAAAATAATATTAGAAAGTTTGGGCACCATTTTAGTTTAAATAGTTTAAATATTTTAAATTCACCGTAACCCTTAATGTCAGTGGATAATTTTCTTAATGTCGGATTTTTTAATAAAATATTAATATTTTTTACGGTGTGGCTGACCTTCCTGGCTACTATTGTAGGATTTCGATCAGCGTAATTACTCCTAGTAAAATTAAACATATGGGGCATATTTAGAAAAATGATACACCACCAAATATTACATAACTCTAGTAGGCTTAGAATTCTTCTAAAATAAATTAGTGTGCCACTAAATGCCAAAATATTATTTTTCAAGTATTCATATTGGGATTCATACATGCATTTTTACACCTCTTTATCTTATCAAGTGATTCACCCTAGTTAGCAAAAAAATTGCTAATAGATCTTGGTTCACTCTTACAAGCCAATTAGTGACTTTGGCAAGTGAATTGGTCATGAGCTAATTGACACCTACAAGAAAATTGCCAGAGCTAATCAACACCTTTATTGGACATAGATGAATTTGAAGGGTTTTATAAGGCAATTGTTGTTTGATCTTTCTTACATTCTCCTTCAAAAAGTTTAATCCTAGGGTAGTACCAAGGTACAATAGTTAAGTGCTTTAATTTATTTATAATAAAAAATAATAATAGTTATTTTAATTTTGTTATGTTTTGATTAAAAATAATTGTAAAGTCTATTACATTTATTAAAGTTCATATCATATTTCAAGATAATTAAAATTTAAATAAAAATAAGTGAATTGACAAAATGTATATAAATAGATGTAATAAAGATATTGCATTTACATATTTGTAAATATGATTGTTAGCACATATTAAATTGATGAATTCAACTAAAAATTTAATTTTTTTATCATTTGTATTAGATCACTATGTTCTATATTAGGTTATTTATATCAACCATGTTATTCTGTTTCAACCTTTAATATATCACCTATTGGCATTTAAAAAAAAAAAAAAAATTGGTCTTTCATATATCTCCCATAGCAATAAATATATCATTTACTTAAAAATTTGGTTTATTTAATCCTTTGAATGTTGCTTTTATACAAATATCCTTATTTTCTCTGCTTGACATCATAGGATTCAAAGGTTAAATTGGTCAAATGTTAAATAAATATAAATAAATTATACAAGATGAACCATTTAAACTTATATAAATTATCAAAAGTTTGGTTTAGCAAGCATAAAAATATTTAGTATTGTAGTGTTAAGTAATAAACATTACTTGTTAAGATCACTCTAACTACAATTTATGGGAATATTAAAATTCCCATCATTCAAAGTTGTGTGTTAATTCTATTTGCTTGTAATCACTATCTCATTAGTAATGCTATAAAAATTTGATATACAAGCATTATTTCATGTGAAGACAATTAAATTTTGTAATGAATAAGTTAATGTTTACTATACAATAGATGAACACCATACATTATCTATTGTGTAAGCACTTACCTAAAATATATCTTCATAGGGTTTATTTACATTCTTAAAATAAACCATTTGTAACACTATGATACCTTTACCATAAAAATTACATAAGAAATTGTTCAAATAATTTAGGTTACCGATCATTGTGAGTGGTCCTCTATGTGCATTCTACACAATCCATGCTTTCAAAATATTGTGCTTTCATAAAATCAATAATGCTTAAAATAAGGCTCTACTTTTTAAGAAATCAACACATAAGATGGAAAAGGTCAAGAGATAGTTTAAAATTGATATTAAGATAGATTGAAACATTTTCATCTTTAATTTTATTATATTTAAATAAGAAAATAATTTTTTTAGTTTATGATACATGGTTAAAAATATCTTTTGGAGTAGGTAAATAATTGGAATATCCATAATATATCATCAATGCACATATTCATTAATACTCTTATCAAAATAAAATTAATAATTAATAAACAAATTTCAATAGTACTTTATATTTTATTTTAAAATATATAATATATATTACGCTTAAACAATTTACTCTACAATTGCTAATAATATTGCATTAGAATGATGTACATACAATATAGTCTTCTTAAATTTAGATAATACCATACTCATTGATTTTGCTTTCCTTTTAAAAGAGTTAATTTTAATCTAAAACATGTTATTTTATTCATAGAAGAATAAGAAATTGATTAAATATATAGACATTTAGTGATATATATTTTTAATTATTTTAATTGTAAATAAAATTAATTTATTTTATATTTTATTTTATTTTATTTTATTGATTAAAAATCAAGTATAAAATACTGTCGTATGAAAAATCAAACCAAAACAATTATTTAAGGTATTGTAAAAAAGTTATTCTATCCCATTAGACTGTCAACAACAAAGATAGAGAGTTATGCACGATTCAGTCATAAGCAAGGCAAGCCCAGCATTTAATTCTGGAGAATACTTTTAAACCAACGTGCCGATAATCTAGGATAGCGTTTCAAGCCATCGTTGTAATTAACATAATATAGTCCAAATCGACCTGTGTAGCCAAAGGTCCACTCGAAGTTGTCGAGAAGCGCCCAAACCAGATAACCTCGAATATCCGCTCCGTCCCTGATATTTATTTCAAGTTCGAAATTGCATTAATACAATCAATATTAATATTGAAAACTGGGCATTAGTACTCTCAATTATCAATATTCAAAACTGCACTTAGGCTTACGCACCGTATTAATCCAAGGACTTTAGACAGATGTTGTCTATGATACATCACTGCGTTGGAATCGTTTAATGCTTGTCGAAGCGGGATGGTGCCATCGTCAAAACCGGCATATCCTGTTTAAATTTAATCAAATTCAAATTATGTTGTTACCTTATACTGTATGCGTATGCGTGTTGTGTTGCTTACCAGTCTCTGTTATGTAGATAGGGGGGTTGTTGTATCGAAGCTTTGTATACCTTACTACTTTCTCTAATCCGAGGGGATAAGATCTAAAGAAATTAAATCCTTCCTGCAATGCAATTCAAATCAAACATTACATTTAAATTTTGCAATCAGCAAATGACAACTATCCATCAACGATCGATATCAACGTTCAAAGTGTAAATCACTTGGCTTACCGCTGTCCCCATGGAAACTCCATTGAACTCCTCTGAACGAACAAACATAATAAAAAGTTAATAAAGTAAACCTCTATATAATTGTATAAATTTTAACTTGTCTAATTTTGATGAGTATTAAAAACCTACGTGATACATTAGCACGGGCATCGAGAAAGAAGTCGGAGTTAAAGGGATCTGGTGGGATGGGATTGTCTCTAGCAAATTCGGAGGTATAGTAGTTATATCCAAGAAAGTCAAACGAGCCCTTCAAATCTTGTGCCTGTTGCCGGGTGAAGCGTGGCAACCGTACTCCCACTAAGTCTCTCATGATCTTGGGGTACTCCCCTTTCATCAATGGATCCAAAAACCTGTGGGATCAATCATAACGACGATGTTATTATTATTTTAGAGGTTCAGATTTTGCATAATAATAAAACATTTACAAATAAATAGACGCGTAGGTATACCATCCCATTCTGAATTCGATGGCTCTCTGGGCAGCCCATTTATCAGCCTGAGATTTTGAGTTGAAGGGTTCTATCCACGTTGCCACAAGCGCTATGCCTATGGAACCCTTTTGCTTTGCCTGCAGTTGCAGTTGCAGCAGCCACCCATTTAATATATTTTATGCATGTATACGAACGAAGGTTAGTTTCTTGTTCCAACTGAAATTTCTATTTACCTACAGTACCTAGTACCTGGTATGTGGATCTGTATAATTTGACGGCAGCACTATGGGCAAGGAGCATATTGTGGGCTACGATATAAGGCTCTGTTGCAGAATTTCCCGCCGTGCAGTTCCCAAACGGAGGTGAACAACGGCCTGGAGCATGGATTCCTTTATCATAACCAAACGTTGAGTGGATGAGCGGTTCGTTTACGGTTATCCAGGACTTGACACGGTCCCCAAATGTTGAAAAGCAGACTTCTGAGAAGGCTATAAAATCTTCCCTGTCCATGTTAATGTCCACAACAAAATTAGCTATGGAATATGGGGGCTTAGTACTCCCTACGGTTATATGGCTGTCACATGTGACGTCCTTGCAGTGAATCATACGGTAGATTTTGTTAAGAACAGAGGAGCATTCAATTCCTGTGCTTATGGCTGTCACATGTGACGTCCCTGCAGTGAATCATACGGTGGATTCGGTTAAAAACAGAGTATCATACCGGTGGATTTTTGTTAAGAATGAAATGTGGTTTTAATGTTGTATGTGAGTTGAAGAGGAGAGGATAATCTACTGAGGTTTTACCAAAATCTAAATGACCTTGACCGTTTGAAATCCCTGATCACGGTCTCTCAAACTAAAATAACCTAGAAAAGGTTTTTCGCTTTATGACTGTCGTTTTTTTTAAGACCATAGTAATATGTCCCCGTAAGTGACCTATGACGAGTTTCGAAAAATCTAGAAAATCCAGCTCCAAATCATTGTTAGGGGTGATGTGTGTGAACTTGTAAAAAAACGAGAACAGAGTAGTACTAATTTCCTGTGATTGTTCTAGCGTTAGGGTTAAGGTAGATTCGTTCTGGATATTTAGGGTCACCCTATCACTTATGTGATTAGGGTTTTAGAGTTTCCAGATTAGAGTTTCCAAAAATCTAGAAAATCCAGCTCCAAATCATTGTTAGGGGTGATGGGTGTGCGAACTTGTAAAAAACAACAGAGTAGCATTAATTTCCTGTGATTGTCTAGCGTTAGGGATTATAAATTAAGGTAGACTCGTTCTGGATATTTAGGGTCACCCTATCTTGGAAAACCTGTGATAGTAAGAAAATTGGTATACTATTGGATACCGATAAAGCAAAGTCAACCTGTAACCCTTAAAACTCATTTTATACACTTTAAACTTCTAAAAAAAGCTATAAAATCTTCCCTGTCCCTGTGGTTAAAGAATAAAGAAATATGAACTATTAGCTATAAGTGGATTTCATTCATCTTACACGACTGTGGCATTGCGAAATCCTCCATATTCATCCTCCAGAGCTTGCGGCATATCCCAGTGATACAGCGTCGCGAAAGGCTTTATGCCTGTAATGTGTAATGTACATTAAGTCTGTAAAGCCCTTAACACACACAATATAGTACAATAAGCGTATTAACCTCCAAAGAATGCTAATGCGAATGCGAATGCCACTATAAATGATCAGACCTACCATTATTGATGAGCTCATTGATAAGATTGTTGTAATAGGCGATTCCCTCCTGATTTACTTCTCCATTCCTTGGCGAACCCTCTGCAGTAAAGTGGTAAGTCGTTGGTGGTGTACGAAATCGAAATAAAATCAAAAAGACTTAAATTTAATTTGATTTACTCGAGACTGATGTCCTCCTTCAAAGGAAAGTAACTTACTAGGAAATATGCGCGGCCAAGAAATAGAAAACCGATAGCTGTCCAGCCCAATGTTTTTAAGGCATTGCACATCCTCCTGCACATCACCATCACCATCAACACACCAAGTATCAATTTCATGAAAAAAAATGCAAAGATTTGAATGTCTTTGTTTCTGCTTTTATTTATGTCAGTAAACTAAAGGAAAGCATACCTTGTAACGATGGTATTGGTCCACTGCAATGTCACCTGTGCTGTTATCGGCGATTTTACCTAAACAAGTGAACAACAGCATATTAACTCGAGATAACGAGCTAAGACGAGAGGTAATAGTATGTTAAAACATATAGATATAACCTTCCCTTCTCTTCTCTAAACTGTAACTGTGTAAGTGTGAACTACAAGACCTGAAGTGTGGGCGAACGTATCCCAAATGCTTGGGCCTCTCCCACCCTGGCTAGCAGCTCCTTCAACCTATAAAGATACGGAGGAATACAATGAGTGTCTTGATACTTAATATTTACTGTTTAGTTAATCAAATGAAATAAAAAATTAAATGGTCTTAATGAATAGACCTAAATGTAAACCAGGCAATGGGTGTATGAATGTATCATTGTATTCGAAATAAATAAATAAAAGTCAGAGTTTAAATCTGTTTATTATAAAAACCCATTTCAATAATAATAAAAAAAAAAAAAACTACAACCTAGATCTAAACCTAAACGTACCTGGTAAGCGGAGGTGCCAGCACCAAACACGAACTCCTTGGGAAAGCTGCTTCTCGCTATCTTTAATCTTGTGGAATTGCCCCCAACAACATGATCGATATGGACATGGAGACAGAGTAGGAAAAGAAACCACAATAATAACAATGAGAGACCTTGAGTGCCTTTCATCGTAGAGTAACTTGGCTTGGCTTAAAGCTGCACCAATCCAAACTGAGACGGCAATGGCAATGGGAATGGGAATGAAATGCAAGTCCCATGTGAATATATATAGTACGCTACCCGGCCTATACCTCTGTAGTGCGCTTGGTCTACCTACTGTTGTGACCGTTGCTGAGATTTAAATGCCAAGATATTTGCACTTCCGTCGATTTTAAATTATTTTATAATTTATTTATTTTTATGTAAAAAAATTTAATAATCTGTAATTCATTGAATAAAGAATTCCTCGGGCAAGTACTAACCGCAATCTTTTTAGACATTATTCGACAATTTATTATCATTAACAATAATTGCACCATTACACTTTCGTCGAATTTAAATTCTCATAAATTATTACGATTAACAATAATAATTGCAGAATCCCATTATGAGTATGTATAAATACCTGGATGAGGTGTTAAATACGCCTAATGCAGGCATGGGCTTATTATATAATAATGATGAGTTAGATAAGGGTTTAGAATTTAGTTGGGGTTAGTGTTATACCATCTTCAAAATAGTATTAGAAGATGGTATATAAATAAGGCATATTATTTTTTATAATAAATGATTGTTTTATATATATTTTTTGTCAAATATTTATAGGAATGAATTGTATAGGAATAATAGTTGAAAATTTTTTCAAGTTTGTTGGTGTAGTATTTAAATAGATTTAATATATCTTCATTATTGATTTCATCAATTTGAGGAATCATAAACTTGTGAGGTGTTGTATATACTATGTAGGCATCCTAAGGCCTATAGAGTTTACTATCCTATAATGACCTATGCATGCCAACCAAAATGATCTAGCTAATCATGCAAACTATTCTTATAGGTCTTCTTCTAGGGATAAAATAATATGACAATCACTAAAATAGAAATAAAAATTGCTCTAAAACAACTGCAACTAAAATAAAATAACTATGAGAAAATATATCACTCATTTATTGTAAAATTTGAACAACAATTATAAATTAAGTTAAAATGCCAAGCATAAGTTGCATACAGGTGACTAACAAAAAGTACTAAAAACATGAGAAATGGATATCTATGGGAATTCATGCAACCAACCTCCTATAGCAAGTCCTTTTTACAAAGGTAGGTGCAATCCTCTTGTACTAATGAAATTCTTTTTACAAGATCAAAAAATAAAACCAATTAAGACAATTAAATTACTAAAAAATGATTTTATAGTATTATACATTTGCTTATTCCCTACACAAAGATGTTGGAACTTCCCAACTCAATGTTCAATTTGATTAATCAAACATCAGGAGGGACACTAAGCTTAAATAAGTACATCCTCTTGAATTGTTTAACAATTTTAGGATAACTAACTAATAGAAAAGCACTAATTATGAATAAAAATATATATGTATTACAACAATAGAAAATTGTTGAGCAAAGACTAAATTCAACCAAATGCTCAATATAAAATTGTATTTAGTTTATTTTTATTGTTGTTGATTTATCATGTAGAAAATAGGGATTGTGGCAATCATATACGTAGTTCTAAAAACAGACACAAGAATCTCAATAGTATTCCTATGTCTTGTAGTGTGCATCCCTCCACGTCTTCCTCTCATAGAGACCATTGGATCATTTTTGGAATAAAATTCATCATTACATAGGAATATCCTTACTCCCATAGTCATTCGTTTTAATCATGTATGTTCTAATTGTGAACCCATAGTTTGTTAAAACAAAAGGGTTTCTCTTATTCTATTCCTATTTGCAGAGACAAAGACATAAAATATACCTTGTAAAAATATGTTAATATCACACATTCACAACAAAACAAGAAAACCTAAATATAAGGCATTCAATTTACCATAAAGTCATTATATTATCAATGTAATTTATATATATACAAAACAATACCAAATATTATATAGTTAGGGTGTATTAAAGGGTTTATGTTCATTAAAAAGCAAAATATCTAGGTTAAAAAGTGTTATACGACGAGGCAATCTATGACTCATCATCTCCTCCATGATTAAGTTGTTACACATCTTTGTGCAACACAAAATCAAATCACTATTTTAAAATGCCCAAATCAAATAAAATGTTGTATACCAAGATTTTAAAAATGCTCTTTCTTCCAAAAGGAGATACATTATCTTGGACATGTTATCTCAAGAGAAGGATACCAATGGATCTCTCAAAGATAAAAGCTATTTTAGATTAGTCTATCCCTACCAATATCTCTAATGTTAGGAATTTAATGGGACTAGTAGGATATTTTCAAAGATTTATACAAAAACAATCAAATTAGCTAGTCGCATCACTTTTGTGTATAAGGGAAATAAATTTTTATGGATGTAGACATGTGGGACAAAATTTCAAGATCTAAAATAACTATTGACTAATGTGCCTATTTTGGTTGTACCAAAATTGATTTTAAGTTTTGAAGTTTCCATTGATGTTTGCAAGGAAGGATTAGGAGGTGTTTTAGTGTAGGAAAGATGCATGATAACATATGGGTTGACTCAAGTATTATGAAGTGAATAATTCTACCCAAAACCTTAAATTAGTTGTACATGCATTGATTATATGCATGTATTACTTGTTGGAGCAAATATTCAATCTAATCATCAAATATTAGGGTATATTTTCACATAACCATATCTAAATATCTAACAATGTAGATGGATGGAATTCCTCTATGAACCTCTATGAACATGATTTTAACATCTCTTACATTAAGGACAAAGGTAATAAGGTTTTGGATGCCTTTAGTATGAGAAGGCACATGCATGCATCAATGATATTAATTTTGGGCCTTAAGACTTAACCTAATCCTCAAGAAGGCCCTAGGTATAATAAATTTAAATTTGTTCAATTTGGTAGACTAGACAAGAAACATTATGCAGGATAGTTCCTTGATTAGGATGGAGCAATTTAGTTCCAAGGGGTCTTGTATATGTCATGAATAAGATAAATAATAACTTTAGTTTTAAAAAAAATCTCATAAGGCACCATATGTGACCCACTCAAAGGTAAAAAATATTCATATTTATCTAAGAACATCATTCTATTAGTCAAGCATGAAAAGAGATGTGACTAAATTTATTACAAGATCTTTATATTGTTGGCATATAAAGGAGGAGAATTAGCATATTGTTAGTCTATTATATCCATATGATATCCCATAGTGGAAATGGTATGTAGTATCCATGGATTTTATCACTGGGATGTCATTAACTAAATAGAGACATGACTCTATTTTGGTAAAGAACTTAATAAAATTTACCCATTTTCTACCAACTAGAAACACCTTTGAAACTAAGGATGTGGCCTAGTTTTATGTAAAGGAAATTATTTGATCCAAATCTTATAATTTTAAATTAAACAAGATCAATGAAGAGTGCAATTCAAAAATAATAGTGTAACAAATCAAAACACATATATAGAAGGAAAATAACAAAATAATTTATGGCTTTTATATAAAGTACAACACAAGCAATCTCTGAGAAGAGATGAAAATCTATAATATTGCATCGACTAGTCATATTTTAACAATCAAGGATGCATATATCTTTATACAATATATATGGTGTGTTGAAATGTTGAAAGTGTAATCTAATTCATTGTCAAGGTCAACATTGTATGATGTAATATTGGATAAGCCTAAGGGCATTTATTGTACAATGTATTTAATTTATTACAATATTTTATTATGTAATCCTTATAGTTCATGGTTAGCCTTGTTAAGGTTAAACTCATATTATAACTTGTAATTAACCTAAATTTAATTTTGTTATGTTGACTTAGGTTAAACTTATTGATGTAATTTGAGGTTTTGGTATTGGTATAAATACCCCCACCACTCCATCATTTGATTATCAAAGTGTTGTAATTATTATATATATATATAATTATTATTTATGGTGTCTATTATTTCCCACTATATCTCTCTTTCATCTTCTTTTATGTTTTTTGTATAAGATTTGAGTGGATGGATTGCTTCTATTCATTTTTAGAAACTATTGTGAATTCCAACATGGTATCAAAGTGGGTATGGAGCAACATTGTTCGGTCACATGGGAAGTCCATTTGGAACCTCCAATCCTCATTTTGAGTCTTAGGATGAATCTCTCTTCAAAAATTATAATAGTTTTTAGCATGAGTAAAAAAGGTTATTTTTTCCATGTATCTTCATCCATAATTGTTTTCTTTCCAGAGAATTTGTCTCTTCCTCATTCATTTTTCTATATTTACAAAATATTAATTTTTTCAAATTTATTTATGCATCAATTTCACTTCTCTCCAAGATTTAAAGTGATGTAAATGAAAATTTTAATATCATTTTTTGAATTTAAAATTTTGAAAAAATACACATGCATATTGTAGTTATTTTTTTACACTATTTTATTAAGGACATAGAGGACATTGAATATGCTTAATTGTGTTTGCATAGGGCATCAAATTGGCTATCAAGGCACATGAAAATATGTGGAAGGATGATGGTTTAATATTTGAGTCATGGCATAGCCTTTTTTCCTTTTGAATCAAAGAAATCACAAATTTTTAGCTTTTGATAGGGTTTTAGACTATAATGTGTGTGTGGTACAATGGCAAGAGCATAGTCACAGACTAAGAGAGGTGCATGATTTATTGTATGGTTGTTTCAAGGAGGAGTAATCAATTAGAGTCCAAAGTACTATTGTGATGTCTAGTTGGACTACATTAAGAGCAAGGTAGCTTATGTTCAAATCCTACTAGCAAAACCTTTTATCTCTCATTTCAGCCCAAGAAAAATATGTCAAAGGGTGAATATTGCCTTTAATATTTTAAAGGGAAAGATGTTATTATGGTTAGAACAAAATACTTATCTTCCATCCAACATGGGATATAATCCCTATTTTTCCAAAATGAAAGGAACGTGATGATATTGTGGCTAATGTGGCAACCTTGACCAACATGAAAATCAATGTGGCATCCATAGAGAATATGTAATCAAATTTTTTATAAATATATACTCTTTTAGATAATCAAATTATAGGATATGGCAATATGTTATCCAATCAAAAAAATTGCATAGATGGCATATAATGAGTGGTTATCACCAGTGAATGAGCACATGCCAAGCAGTATGTTGGGATTAAATTTTGGTCTTGTAAGGTTTGAGGCTTTGTTTTTTTAATTTTTGAGGGCTATTTGGAAAAATATTTTAGAGGCCATAACTTTTGCAAATGGAATCATTTTGAGACTTTTTTCTTCAAAGTGCATGAATTTTTTATCTCTATGCATTGATGGCTTTAGTTTATGGACATGTTCTAGTGTTAGAGATCGAATTGTATGGAATAGTCCTCAAGCCCTATTTCTATATTTTGAAAGGATAAATTTACCATATTCTATGCAATCAAAATATTTGGTCCATTTCTTTGGGACATGCAGTTGGATTTCTGAAAATTATAGAAAATTTTGAGTCTTTCAGAGGCATACAAGAAAATAATTCAAGATATACTTTAGTAAATCCCTCCTATTTATTTGGGTATTTGATTAAAATTATGTATAAATATCTAATAATTAATGAGCTCTTCCTTCTTGTATT
The DNA here is from genome assembly GCA_028583015.1 of Wollemia nobilis. NCBI lineage: Eukaryota > Viridiplantae > Streptophyta > Pinopsida > Araucariales > Araucariaceae > Wollemia > Wollemia nobilis. Next base: position 932,199 of record JAQPPZ010000446.1, on the reverse strand, counting down.
TCTTATCTAAATATTCTTGGAAATTTGTTATAGCTCTTTTTAAAAGGAGGTCCATTCAAAGCCTCTTTATGTGATGATGATTAGGTGATCTAAGAACAAGTGGAAGTCTTCAAACAAGGTGATGATGCTATAATAGTGTGATTAGGATAAAAAATAAAAATGGTCATTTTTGGGCATCAAGCTATGCCCCCAAAAGGTCACATACTTAGATTATTCTTTAACTTCACGAAGGACCTAAAAAGATCATATCAATCAATATTTCTTATTAACTTTATGCTTTTGGATAACCTTCCAAGATGCACTAGGTATACAATTAAACTTCAGTATGACATATCATCATGAGATAAATGAGAAAATAGAAAGAATAAATAGTGTGTTGAAAGACATGTTCAAGATGTATGCCATGAATGGTCCCAAGTACTAGAAGAAATATTTATGACTAGAAGAATTTGTTTACAATAATAGCTACCATAGTTCCATTAGGATGGCACCATACAAAGCATTATATGATAGACCCTATCATACTCCACTATGTTGATAATACTTAGAGGTTAGGGTCATTATTAGACTAGATATGTTATAATATATGGAAAATCAAGTGACCTTAGTCAAGTAGATGATCAAGAAAGCTAAATATAGACAAAAGATCTAGGTTGATGCTCATAGGTCAAATAAAAAAATTTAAGTGTGAAATAATTTTTTTATAAAAGTCTTTCCTTACAAGAGCTCTATCAAGTTTGAAAAGGATTAAAACCAATATCCCAATTTTATTAGAATTTATGATATTTTCCATAAGTGAATGGAAGCAAAACATTAAATTCAAATCTTATATAGAAATCAAAAGAATGATGAAAAATATTTGGGGCACTCATAGGCACCATAAATAATCACTATCCAAATATTATATTACATAACACTCTAATAATCAAATGAGAAGTGTGATGGGTTGTTTATAGCAATACCAAAAACCCCAATTACATAATAAAAGAAAGTTAGGTTAATCAAAATTTATAAATAGGATTTAACCATAACAATGTTAACCATGGTCCATAGGGTTTACATAATAAAATATTATAAAATAATTAATATAGTGTACAATGAAATACCCTTTAGGCCTATCAAATACATCATACAATATTGGTATGTGGAGATGAATCAAATTATAATTTTAACACCCTCCACAATTTAAACTAATAAGCCAAGGAGAGAAGACATTATTGATAATAATATCTTCCCCCATAATTGATACTTTTGTGGGTCTCTCTAGTTGAGGTAGAGCCTTCTGAATCTCTCTTGTCATCTAGAAGGCATCCACCTAACTTTAAGAACATATCTTCAATCCTTTACAACTTTAACAAGTAATTATTTGTTGGATGTCCCTCTCTTTTATAGTATCCATAAGTGGCATTCATTTTCTTTGAATACTTAGCCTAGCCCTTGTGCCCCTAGGTCTTATCCATTTTAGATTTGAATTTCTTTACATAAGCCTATATTTGTGGAGTTCCACCATATTTCACATTACAACCTAAGTATGAACTAGGAAAGAAACCAACTGGTAAGAGTAAGAGTCTTATGAGATTTCGATAACATATAAATTATATGAATCGTTAGGTTCAACATCTAAAATGAGTGGGAGAGACTAGCAAGGACAATCTTAATAAATTCTACATCATCTTTCTTTTTTACTCTAGAAGATGCAATATCTACCCTCAAAGCCTTGAATCTTGTAATATAGTCCTTAATGTTATCAAACTCAACTAACTTAAGATAAGAAAGCTCCATTTCCAAGTGACTCACTTTAGTAGTATTAATATTTCCAAAAATTTCATGTAGCCTAGGCCATACCTTAATAGGGTCACTCTCCTATTTGATTTGGAAAAGCAACTCTAGTTCAATCATCAAGGAAAACAAACCTAGAGCCTTTTTGTCTTTTGATGTCAAGTTTCATCATCAAGAACCATTGATTTATACTCCTAAAATATACACATGTTTTTACTTTGTAGCAAGCTAATCATTTGAGTTGACCAAAAACTATAGCTTTATCCATTAAGGCAAATATCTAGGGTTTTATAGTTCATATTACACAATCCAACTATAAACACTATAACATACCCATGAATTTATGTTACTAGTGTGTAGTGATAAAAAAATTATGGTATTTGAAAACAAAAATAGGATCAAAATACTATGACCTCTAAAACATTTTCCCTAATGGACCCTAAAAAAATTAAGTGCTCAAGCCATATAGTTTCAAGTACCAATCTCAACTTACCACTTGGTAAAATTTGATTCACTATTGTAATCTAATCTAGATTGGCCACTTCATATATTTTTATCTTCTCGATCATTTCCACTTGTCTTCACATTATTGGTTAAGGAGGTATATATATAAGAAGATATTTTTTTATCATGTATGAAAGCACCGCATTGGCCTCCACATTGATCAAAATATTTTTCTTATTTGAAATCCAAAGAAGCATCATGGGTGGGATTCAAACCAAAGTCTTGAAGATCCAAAATACATCTTTCTAGCATTATGAGAGCACATCCCTTAAGATCCCTGATCCTCATGTACATAAAAAATATTTTGACATGCTAAAAGGGCAATAGGTGTTGGTTCCAAAGACTTTAGGGTGCAAGCAACGAGTTGCAAGTGGCTTTGCAAGCATGGTATATAAAGGCTAGTAGGGGATATCCAAGTTTTGATACCCTCATAGTTGATTTCTCCCAAATCCCTTGTTAGCAAAAGATCTCTATCTACCTCAAACATTACAAATATTTTACCCCCCATAATTTGAACTACAGAGCCAAGGATAGAAGATAATAGATAAGATACATATCCCCCTATAATGAATGCTTGTATGGGCCAATGGATCCTACTATTTTCTCTTTGTCGAAGGTACATATCAAGAGAAAGTAATTGAATCATGAAGTAATATGCAAGTCTCTAAATAATCAAATCAAATAGTTAGAAAGAACCCATAAAAACATGCACCTTATGTTGATCATCCCAAACCTACTCCTCTTAGACCCCAAAGAATTTCAATCACCACATAAATTAGTTTTTGGTGTTAGAGCAAGCATCCACTATAAGAAAAGAGAAGGATAAACATAATTTTTTGAAGAGGAAAAGGCCTCGATAAACTAAATCTAGAAAAAAAAATATTGAATCAAGAGAAAAAATAAGATAACAGATACAAACATAACACATTATTTCACCTAGAAAACCCTTATGCAAAAAATACTAGAATAATAATATCTCCTTATTGTATAAACTTAACTGTCTCCAATACAATAATGTTCATATTTCATCTCACTTCAAGCCCTAATGCAAGTGCAATTAAATAACAACACAAGAAAGGATATTATAATACCATGGGTGAAAAATCATGGGTTTAAATATTTAACCCTAAATAACCCATAAGTGTCTAAAAATAGCTTAATAAACCCTAAACTTTCCACCGAGGGCTACTACCCCTAGATCCTTTATTTTTTGGGAATATCGTCCCTGAACCTCGATGAAGATACATGGAGAGTGTCCAATACCTTTTAGAGTTAACCCTGCCATAATAACATGGAAAATATTCAACATATTTCCAATATTTTTTAAATCTCTTAAATATAGTACAAATAACCAACTGCTACACCATCAAGCTCACTTGGAATTAAATGCTTGGTGTTATTTGAAGACATCAAACCTACTTTGATAAAAAAAGTGAAAGAAAATAAGGTTTGAACATATGGCATTCTTACAAAAGAAGGATTTTAAAATATAGATGATCTCAATGTGAATAAAATTGCTAACTAGATCTGTTTTGCACAAAAAAATACCATAGAAAATATTAATTGGTCCTTCAACTAGTGTCACCAATTTTTAGATCTTGAAAAATTATGCAAATTGAAAAAACAAATGGCCCAAAATGTTGTTATATGCAAAAGTTATGTCCTTCAAACATTTGGGCATATTAAAGCTAAAAGATGCCACTTATCACCTCCAAGAGCCACATCTAATGAAATCACTCATCGATAGGACTATCAACTAGGATATCAATAGAAAATAAGGTGTTGATATTTGGTAATCAAATTATTTGTTGACCTCCATACATATAAAAAATTAATTTATATGCATAAAAATACCCTTATTTTGATGGTGGGGTTTGAACATGGGTTAGTTGGGTGTGAACATGTTATACCCCTTCCTAGTAGATAGAGCATCATTGATGCACAAGTGAATTAAAATAATGCTCTACAACATGAACTAAAGAGAAATCTTCAAAGTACTACATACCTTAAAAACTACATTGGCTAGGTCTGAACATGGGTCCTTATGATAGTGAGTGTCTTAAGCTTTCAAGGATGACCATGCATGATATATATGACTTTGAGATATGTGATGCACACATATAATTTATCCTATCAAAGGGAGAAAATCTTGTGAAAACCCTAAAAAGTTCCTCCCTCTCACATCAACAAATTTGGAGTTATCCTTACCTACATATTTTATCCTTTACTTTCTTTTGTTCTATTTGTAGCACATTTTAGCATGCGGTACCATGACCCAATGTACCCCCTTAGCAAGCATTGTCTTTCTTTCCCTATATTCTACTGCATCCTTTATGTGATGCCTTCATAGTGTGCACCTACATAGAGACAATGCACATGCCTCCTTTCCTAATATGCTATGGGAGGCCCTTAGTGGCTTGCACATGCAATAGTGTGTGCATTGCGCAAATGTACCTAGGTAGATAATGTCTCAAAGATATTTTTTCTCCCTTTTTTTAAATACTTAATGTTGCCATTTGAAATTACCACCAAAACAACCATGTGTCGCCTTGTCCTCTCTTGCCATGCAATATAATATTCTATGGAATATTTAATTTCAAATTTCAAAATTTGGAGAAAAAGATCAAAATATTTGGATATGAAAATGATACATTAGATGATGAAAATACAAAAAATATTGAACCAAGACCCCCCTAAAATTTTGTAACAAATCCAGTAGAATTGATAGTTTAGCCATATATTTTATAGTTTTCCTTTTATATCCTTTTTGTGTGATTGAACAAAACTACTTCATTTTTGCTCTAATACCATTTTGGAATTCATAATTTTTCTAGAAAAATATTGAAACATCCATTCACCACAATCATATGTAGAAAGGAGAATATGTGCAAAATAGAAGAGTGTATAGATGAAAAATAAGGGAAGATATAAATAACATGATTTGAGGAAAAAGAGTAAGGGGTGGGTACCCATAGACACTTGACAATATTTTTATATATCACATAATGATACAAATACTTTCTCATTGAGGGATATTTATGGTAGTACCAAAACCCCAATTAGTGGTTTAACCTTAAGCCGACATTAACTTGACCTTGAGGTTAATGTATAATAAAATAATAATAAATGACACCTTTAAATCAAGTCTATTTATAAATGTGGATTAACCAATATCACTAAAGGTGAAAAATAAATAGTGCCCTTAGGCTTACATCATGATACCTATAGGCTTACACATATATGCATGTAGGTTTACTTAGAATAATGCCTGGAATATTACGTAGAAATATACCCATAGGCTTACATATAGAATACCCTTAGGCTTATATAGATGCCTAATGGATTACATAGCAGTAGTCCATAGGCTTACATCAAGAGAACCTATAGGTACATCATCATTATTGTCCTTGGTCCTATAAGGTCAGATTACAAATATTTCAATATGGGGAATCAATAGAGGATAAAACACAAGTTTTGAGGAAAATAACTTGTCAATTGAAGAAGAAAATTATTCATATTTTATTCCTATTTATATTTGCAATGTTACATGCATTTTTGTTAATTTCAAAAGGATTCGAGAGTCATCCAAGAATATTTTTTTATACTAGAAGAATTTCCATTACAAACAATTGTTATCATTTGGTGCAAGGAACATGCCATGTGAAGCAAATACATGCCATCCAAGAAGTATTGCATCTAATTTTTGAATGATTTGGATATCATACTCATTGTATCTTACTAATCATGTTGGAATTGCACTAGAGTGAAGCAAAAAATATCTTTATAAACAATTCATCTAATTGTGTCATCATAAAATAGGGTTATTTTGAGATCTTACATCCAAAGATATTTCCATATTAAAGCCACATTCAACAATATGAACAAGACAATGGATCAACTGGATTTTATGCCAATAACATCATAAGAAGGTTGTCTAGATAATTACCATGGGCTATCTAGATCAAGCAATCATTACATATATTATCATATAATTATTATAACTAGGCATTTGAATCTGATATGGAGTAATCTCATGCATTGGAAAGGTTGTATTGATTGATAAAGGGATGTCCAAATGTATTTATAAGTCACTAAAAATAGTTTTCAAGTCATCCAAATGTCACACATATTGTACGATCCCAAGAAGCAATACACCTAATCTACTTGCAGCATAATATCAAGCATAAAACCATGAAAGCATAAAGAACAAGAGAATTAACAAAAAAACAGAGATCTCTTTTATTAATTCATTTGAAACTTTGGTTACAGATAGGTCCCTCTTAGGGATACCGATTGCTTGATACAATGATTACAAATGGAATGAAATAGCCCCTAAAAGGGGATGGTGCACTCCGTAGGCCTCTCGGATTCGTACACAAATTTGCTCAAGGGCTTACTGATGCCTTCTTCTCCTTTGCTTCTGGAGGGATCTGATGCCAAAGATGCTTTGACTTGGTCCAAGAACCTATGATCTGCATACAAGAAACAACATAGAATGATCAGTAGCATATGCGACCTCTCATGATGAGGCTTCTTTTGAAGATCTACAAGGAATGACATAGAAGCATGATGAAAGCATAAAAATGCAAAGAAAAGCAGAAATGCATTAATAATTAAGAAAATACCATGCAAATGCAATGGAAAATATAGATCTATGCTAATATAAACTGATAAAGTAAAAGCAATAAGAAATCTATGCTAAAAACTCAGGAAATAATGTCTCAAACCCTAGGCTATGCCTGCAGGCCACTATCAAGGACAACGACCGTGAATTGAAACTTTCTACCTCATGAACCAGGGGCTGGGACACTCAATCCTTCATCCGAATTGATGTTCAAGGGTCACCTTCATGTCCAGAGATGGATTGGTGGTGAAGCTCATGTGGAACTGAATGCTTGAATGGTGCGTTGTCATTGCTCAATCGGACAACACTTCGTTACTCCTCAAGGGGATATGAAATTGCTCTCCAATTTGCTAGGGCTTCACTGCATAAAAACTTGGATGTTCCAGATTTTTTCTTGTTCTTGGGAGGATGCATATGTAGACCTCCCAGATCCAGATCTAGATCTAGATCTTGGCTTCTTGGAGAAGCCAAGATCTAGATCTGCATGTAACTGACCATTAGAGGGGAAGGCTCAGTCACAGATTTGCATGGAAGGGGTAGTCAGGAGGAGCTCTAGGAGATCCATGCCAAAAATCACTTGAATCCAATGCAAGTGCAGTCATACTGCGTGATTTGGGCCCGCATTCATGGCCAATTTATATTTTAGTGCTAGTCACTATCTAGAGCAGCGACTAGATGTGGCCGCTCTCAGCTTCAGTGGCCTGTGTTGGCGACCGCTCTGGTCGATAGCGATCGAGCCTGAATGGGCTAGAACTACCCCTTGTGAGTGGTTAGGACCATTGTTGGCTCTTGGAAAGGTCCAAGATCAGTCATATGGTCTTTGGATGTGCCCATATGAGTAGTCTCCTAAACATGATGTATTTTAGGTGTCTACAGATACCCCTTTTTGGGATGCATTATGGGAAAACACAGCGCTGAGAAAAAATAGACCACCTAGGGCCATATTGTAGGGTGTGTGATGATCATTGATCTGATCAACATTAGATGCCCCAATCATGAGAAAGACATGCATCTTAGAATCATTGCTTCCAATGGGATGGAAGGCTTAAATTTGCAAAAGCTTTCATAAGTCTCGAGGTGATCGGGTAGCCTTGGTGCTACGATTGGTCCAAAAGGAGGAGAGCATCAAGCTTAACTATCATATTTGCTTTTTTCCCCAACAAAGGGTAAGCTTATGATAGTTATTGGCAATGATTCGTAGGATGAACACAATTTGACATGATCGAGTGATCCTTTGTTGATTTTGATTATGATTGTTGATATTATGACTACCCCCTCAAGCGACGAGTCGATGAGGGAAGGACAATGAATAAAGTGATGAGTCACTTGACCAAGATGATTGATTTGGATGATTTAAGAGTTTTGCTTTATTGTTATATGGCAAGTCCCATTATAGGCATGATTTCAACCATTAATAGTAATTGTATATCTCTATCTCGTGAAGCGATCCAACCACAATGGCCTTCTTAGGGAATCAAGATGATAGCAATTCTATTTAAGCTTGTGTTGAATCACTTTGTTTGATGATTTTCTGAAAATGTCATAGAAGAAATGAAATGAATACCTCATTCCCATGGGGTAGTCCGGCCACCATGGCCTTCTTCGAGATTGAAGTGAAGCATTTCAATTCAACAATGACTAATTTACCCCAAATGGCCTTATGGTAATTTACTCATCTTGTCGGATTGCATGGAGCGCAAGTCGCTGCAACCACCAAGTGTATAGAGTAAATAACTGAATACGAGGTGCATTTGAGATTTTGATGTTATTTGATTTTTTTGTTTTATGTATTTTTTTGGTATTTTGCAATTTTTGATGATTATGGACCGATAGATATGCTTAATTGCCCATTTTGAGGTTTCTCATGGTGAGAAATTGAGTGTTTTTATCTTTGTTTTCTAGCCGCTATCATCAGAAGTGACCCCCAATTGCAATTTCATGGTCGCTATCAGTGTCAATGGCTAGAAAGTGTGGGCCGCTGATGACAACATCGATCGTGGAAAAATTGGAAAATATAAAAGAAATTTTAGGGTTTTGACTTTCATTATTTTCTAGTTATCAATTTTCAATTTGAGCTCTGAGGTGAGAGGAGAAAGATAGTGACTTAGAATGCTGATGATACTTGACACCATGGTGGAGTAAGGTGAGGCATCTATGAGTGGAGGAGCTGAAGCTTCATGGGTATTTCTCTAAACCCTAACTTTTTATTTAATTGATAAAATGAACCACATTAATTAATTGGTAAATGAACCTCATTAAACTTATTGGTAATGAATCGAATCTGTAGATAGGTTTAGAATTAGGGTTAATTTAGGTGGGTTTTATTTATTTTTTGTATTTTTCAAATTTTTTTGGATTTTTGGGTGAGGGTGGATGTCGTTGGCGTGTCGCCTCATGGTCGTTGTCACTTAGAGTAGCCCCTAATTTGCAAAGAGGGGTTGTTGATACTGAAAATGACTAGTTTGAATTCCAATGGTTAATTTTTTTACTATTGGTGGTTAGTCATTGTCGGTAGTGGCCATTTAGCGATCATTGTAGGTGAGTGGTCAGCAACTTTAGAAAATTTATTTTTATTTTTTATTTTTTTGATTTTTAATGGAATTAATTGATTTTTTTTAATTTTGAAGTGTAAATTTTGATTTTTTTGTATGTTTTGGTGCATTTGCTTAGAATGTTTGTATTCTACTTGATTTTGAATTGTGTTTGCACCATTTTTGTATTTTATTGTGTTTCTTTAGTTTTAAGTGCATTTAATTTAGGTATTTATTTTGCACTTTTAGCTCTTGTCTATATGGGCTCGAGACCCTAGTTTGCTCGTGCGGCTTCTCCCTTTGATGGATGATGTAGATTGGGACTGGTTTGATGCTTGAGGACTCATGTATGTGATGAGGCTACTGATGATTATGTCGTACCAGGCCTATCTTACTACCCTAGCTCATAGGTGGGATTCTTGAATGAACACTTTTCATCTCCCTACTAGTGAGATGACTATCACTCTTGAGGATGTGTACAAGATCTTTAGGATCCCTTTTGATGGAGTGGCTATCGTGTCTTCTCCCACTGATGCTAGAGATGTTGTGTTTGAGAGGGTCTTTGGAGATCATGTAGCTACAATATTGGTTGACACTTAGTATGGTGGAGTCTCCATGGCTCGGTGGTATTGAGAGGATGTCTTCACATGGTGGTAGGTTATCTTGATGCATGTTATATGTAACATGCTTTTATTGGATTTTTTTAGGAGTGAGGTTCCCATGGAACCTCTTGGCTATGGTTTAGGACCTTTTGGATAGTGAGGAGCCTATTATTATGGCTTGGGGGAGTGCATTGCTAGCTTAGTGCTATGATGAGCTCTATAGGATTCAGTGGCATGGATGAGCTAGTGTTGCTTGCAGCCTACTTCTTTAGATCTGGGGCTAGGAGCACATCAAGGTGGACCACCCAGGAGGATTACCTATTAGGATCACTACCATAGTCGAGGTGGCCTAGTGCTATGGATGTAGGTGGCCTTGGGAGTGAGAGGAGCATTGGAGTCAATGTCATGCAGGGGATTTGACACATTATGCAGCCACCTTGACTAGCCTATAGGTAAGGGATATTATATGGAGGCCTTATTTTGAGTGCCCTACATGGCTAGAGGTAGATATATTTATGGCTTAGACTAGGTATGATCGATGGGTGATCGATCGTAAGGGAGGTATTAGAGAGTTCTTTCATTACTCCTGAGTGCTCTACTAGTTTGGTGTATAGTAGGATGTACCTCTTGAGCTAGTTTTGTATAGGTGGATTATCATAGAGAGGGATATTCCATCACCTTGAGTTGTAGTAGTTTTAGAGGAGGAGGACCCTCCTATAGTTGATGTTGGTATAGTATATGTTGAGGTTATAGAGGTGTATACCCAATGGTGGGTTACGTGGTTATGGCATGGTGGTGGTCACTTGGGGTGGACTGAGGATGAGGTTGTTGTCGAGGATCTAGAGGGGCATCGAGTGTGGGCTAGGATTGAGGAGTGGGGGTAGGCTAGAGTGAAGTAGGTAGTAGAGGAGCAGGTAGCTCTAGAGGAGGAGGAGTTAGCTCTAGAGGAGTAGGAGTCTCCTCTTTGGGCTTAGTTGCATAGTGTTGAGGTTGAGCTTTAGGTAGCTCATATACAAATTTTGTAGTGGGACTACCTCCATTGCTATGCTCTAAAGTCGGGTTAGGGATTGTGAGGAAATAGTTGACTTAGATAGATTCAAGATTGGGTAGCTTACTATAGAGTAAGATACTACGCTATAGTTTGTATCAACTGCTCTAGTTGTATAGGGGCCTATAGGTTTGGATTTGGGTGTAGAGGTTAGGTGCCTACAAGGACTCTTGGAGGAGTGTGATGCCTAGATTTTGGGAGATGTTGGGTATATTACATCTTTATAGCTATAGATTCAGATGCTAGGTGCCACTCCTCATGAGAGATCTATATCAGGGGGCTCACAGCAGAGCAGGTGGAGTGTGTCAGGGTAGTCATCAGTGTGGCCTAGCTAGAGGACCAAGACTCGGATAGAGTGGATTGTAAGGACTAGCTCTAGATATACTCATAGGGATGGAGCTGAGGGTGGAGGTGAGCCTAGGGGTGTAGGCCCAGTATGATGATTATGATGGCTTTGGTATTATTTTTTAGTGTAAGGTCTGTGGACCTACACTATTGTAGCCTATGGGTATTTTTGTATCTCCATGTACTTTGCTACACTATACACTCATATATATGATATTATTTATTTTAGACTCATTATGTGTATCATGTGATTGTTTTTATTTTTATGAGATGCATATGGATGCAATGTTTATGATCTTATGCTATATGATGTGATGTATTGATGACATGCTCTAGCTAGATGATAGGATGCTTAGATGTTATGATCTAGATATGTGGATGTACTATGGTGATGTATGCATATATGGATGTAATGCTTTGTGTTAAATGCATGTTTAATTTTGTTTTAATTGTTGATGCATTTAATTTATGATGTTATGATATGGTATATGATGTATGTAATGCATTATTTATATGAATGATCTAATGTAAATGAACCTGTATGCTTTAATCACTTAAAACATAAGGAATGAATGTGATATGTGTTTAACAATCTAATGGATGACACCACAGAATGTATAAAAATCATGAATGTAAATAATAACTCTTATCATAAGAATTAATCATTTAAACATCCATATGTGAGATGAGATGATGTGATATGTATGTGCTTTCTTTATAAGCTTTTGTAAATTAAAAATATGTACAAAATAGTCAATGGTCATATAAATATCATTGTTGATATTTATCTGGTATCTATCCTATTTCATGAACACCCTTTAATGAACAAAATCTCTATAAGAAAGTTGATGATTTGATTTATGAAATGATTTGTTGCTATTTAGGAATCTTTGAGGTTTTCCATGAGACTCAAACACCCTAGTTGATTAATCAAAAGTTGTATAATGACCATACAAGACTTCTGAAAGATAAGGTTTTTGTTATGAAGACCTAGATATTCATTATCCCTATGTGTGCAAATGAATATATTAGATGAGATATAAGCCTACCCCAATGCTAGGTGGGATTCATTCAGCCCATTGTTGTATTGGGGATCATCAAATGCTCATCATGATCCTAAGTTGGACTTAGTTGGATTAGACCATTAGGTGATATAGGACACCTAAAGCTAGCTCTTTTTGCAAATTGCTTAGAACTACCCTAATGCTAGGTGGGATTCATTCAGCCCATTGTTGTATTAGGGATCACTCTATGGTTTCAAGTGGTGACCATTCTAGGGATTCAAGCTCTTCACCCCCTTATTTTCTTCACATTTATTTGGGATACTTGCTCATGCTTAGTGATGAAAATCACTCTTTATTTTGAATTTTTGTTTTTCTTTTTTTTGAGCAAGGGATTTTTTTTGTTTTTTTTTTTATTTGTTTCTTTGATTTTGGGATTTTTGCTTGTTTTGTATGAAAGCAAGGGATTTATTTGGGTAGGGGGAGCTTGTCCTTTTTCCAATGATCAACATTCTAGACCATGCGCATCACAAGATGAGCAAGTGAAAACCTTTCACTTAGGATGCCTAGTACCACTTTGTAGTGTTCATATTTCTTTGTTCCAACTAGGATTTTAGTGTTTTTATTAGTGATAGGATTTTGATATATGCTAGGTACTATCAAAACTAGACCTCATCTACAAAAGCAAAGATAGCTTTCTACAAAATCTGATAAGATCACTAGGTATGGTTGAATGACTAAAAAACCCTAGTATATTCCTTTATAGCAACTAGAAGGGGTTGTGTTGAAAAACATAGTTACTCACATGGGTTATGGATGATGATGAATAGATGCATGATTTAGATACAAACGTGGTGTCATTTGTAAGATTGCAAACACAACCTATCCTAATGCAAATGTAATGGATGCACCATGCCTAATGCAATGCAATTACAAATGTAAAATGCAAATGTTTTTGTATTTTTCAATGTTTTTGAGTTTTTTTGTGTTTTTGATTTTTGTTTTTTTTTTTTTGTTTTGATTGATTTTGATTGTTTGTTTTTGTGCTTTTGTGTTGACCAAAGGGTTTTGTGCCTTTGTGTTTTTGAACCAAAGGGCTTATGCCTTTGGAGCTTTTGTGAGTTGACCAAAGGGCTTTAATGATGCCTTTGGAGCTTTTTGTGAGTTGACCAAAGGGCTTATGATGCCTTTGGAGCTTTTGTGAGTTGACCAAAGGGCTTATGATGCCTTTGGAGCTTTTTGTGAGTTGACCAAAGGGCTTATGATGCCTTTGGAGATTTTTGTGAGTTGACCAAAGGGCTTAGAGATGCCTTTGGAGTTTTTGTGTGACAAAGGTTATCTTGGGCTTTTTGAGTGACCAAAGGGTTTATGATGCCTTTGGATTTTGTGAGTTGACCAAAGGGCTTTATGATGCCTTTGGAGCTTTTTGTGAGTTGACCAAAGGGCTTTATGATGCCTTTGGAGCTTTTTGAGTTTTGATGTTTTTTATTTGTTTGGATTTTTATGTTTTCTATTGTTTTTGATATTTTGACTTTTGAATGTTTTTGAATTTTGTTTGTTTTATGTGTAAAATACCTTTAGATGAAGAATGTTGAGAGGCTCAGGCTCTTCAACACCTTCTAATGATGTTAGGCGATATGTCCCAGGTCCAATCTTCTCTGAGATGATATAAGGACCTATCCAATTGGCCATAAATTTGTCTCGTAGGTGCGATGGTAGGTTTGAATTCTGTTGGTTCTCTTTGAGCACAAGATCCCCAACCTTAAAGTCTCTTAGGTGGACTTTATTGTTATAAGCTCATGTTAGATGATCTTGGTAAATATGAAGATGCTCAAGAGCATTGATGCGATGTTCATCAAGAAGGGTCAATTGATCAAGGTGAGCTTGTCATGCAGTGTCATCATCGATGAATTCTTTCAATGCGATGCGCAATGTTGGAATTTCCAACTCCAAGGGCATAATGGCCTCAGTGCCATATACAAGCGAAAATGGTGTTGCCCCAGTGGGCATCCGCATGCTAGTCCTATAAGCCCATAATGCAAGAGGTAACTATAGATGCCAATCCTTATGATTTTCTTTTACCATCTTCTTTAAGATGGCTACAATTATTTTGTTTGAGGCTTCTGCTTGCCCATTTTCTTGTGGATAATATGGTGTCGCAAAACTATGCTGAATGTTATATTTGGACGTTAAAGCCCACACATTTTTGTTCTTAAATGAAGGACCATTATCCAAAATTATTTTGAATGGGACCCCAAAGCGATAGATGATATTGTGAAGTATGAACTCCATAATTCGAGGTCCTATTATCGATGTTAAGGGGACCACTTCCACCCATTTGGTGAAGTACTCAGTGGCCATTAAGATAAATGTGTGTCAACCTAAATATAGGGGAGAGATATTTCCAATTAGATCAAAACCCCACTGAGAAAATGGCCAAGCCACTTGAATGGGTTGTAAGGCTTATGATGGCAGGTGCATCAGATTTGCATGATGTTGACACTTAGCACACTTCCTGACATACTCACAATAATCCTTTTCCATGGTGGGCCAATAATAACCCATTTGAAGGATGCACTTGATGATGGCCATGCCACTAAAATGGCCACTATATGTACCATCATGAGCTTGTGAAATCACCCAAGCTGATTCTTGGGGCTCAAGACAATGAAGGAGGACTCCATCAAAGCTTCGATGATACAATATATCTCCTAGCAAGACATATCTTGTCACTTTTTGTTTGAATGCTCATTTTGTAGCTTACGATAATCCCTATGGGATGATTCCAAGCTTAAGGAAATCTTGTAATTGGGATAGCCAATCCTGATAAGCTACAACCTCAATAGATAAGATGACTTGTTCTCCCTATGATTCGATATGCACAAATGCAGATTGAGAAATAACCTTGTGGTGAATGGTGATACCATTCCCCATAGGACCCTGCGAGATCAAAGACCCCCAAGGTACCTTCTTTAGAAAGTCTCTAGCTTTATAGAACCACTCATGATTTGGTTCTATATGAATCATGTTGACTAATTCTTTGTTGTCAAAAGCCTCACATTGCATCATTGATTGTGAGAGCATCTTCACATGAATGGTAGTGAAATCAGTAGATGGATTCTGAGGGATCAAGGATCCCAAATATGCCATAGTGTCTACAAATCTATTGGATGTGCGAGGGATTGCCTCGATGTCATACCATTCTAGTTGGGCTAGATAAGTGTCAACAAGCTCTTTGTAAGCTTTCAGGATTGGACACCTACATTGAAATAATCCCTTAACTTGGTTGACTATGAGAAGGGAGTCATCAAAGATATTTAGCCTTTTGATCTTCATAGCGATGGTTGTTTGGAGACCCAAGATTAGGGCCTCATATTTGACATTGTTATTTGTGCAAGGGAAGTCTAGCTTAAATGACAAGGGCATTGGAGCACCTTATGGTATGAAAAACACAATCCCTACACCACCCCCTTGCTCACACTTTGAACCATCAAAGAACAAAGTCATGTCAACTTTATTTTTTGGTTCTTTGGGTTTGGGTGCTTTTGATAATGTAAAGACTACATCATCAAGAAGTTCTATGGTGAGAGGCCTACTATCCTGAAGAGGTA
This sequence comes from Wollemia nobilis, assembly GCA_028583015.1. NCBI lineage: Eukaryota > Viridiplantae > Streptophyta > Pinopsida > Araucariales > Araucariaceae > Wollemia > Wollemia nobilis. The sequence goes on along the minus strand of JAQPPZ010000446.1, from coordinate 916,154 downwards.
CCTCTACTAGTTGATCAACTATGACTTGTCCCTTGATGGAATTTTGGCTTATGAATTCCAAATCGAATTCTATCAATAGCATGATCCACTTTGTAGTACGTGTATTATGATATGTCTTGCTCATCATATACTACAAAGGATTTTGTTTTGATATCACATACATTGTATGGCTCAACATGTAGTGGCACAACTTCTTGGTCATAAAGACCACTGCTAAGCATAACTTCTCTATGTATGCGTACCCTAGCTCATAACTCACCAAGGTGTGACTGATATAATATATCACTTGTTCTTTGTCTTGCACATTCTTTTGAGCCAACATGGTGCCCAAAGCAAAATTGGTAGCAGATATATAAAGCAAAAATGGCACGTCTGGCCTTGGTGGAGCTAGCACTAGTGGGGTCTCTAGGTATTTCTTGATCTCAGCAAAGGCTTGCTGACATTCTTCATCCTAGTGGAATGGGACCCCCTTGTGTAGCAGTCGATTCATGGGTCGATATTTATCTGATAGTTGTGTGATGAAACACTTTATGGATGCTACTTTGCCCTGTAGGCTTCTCAACTCTTTGATGTTAGTGGGTGGGGCCATTTCTAGGATAGCCTTTACCTTTGCTGGGTCAACTTTGATCCCTCATTTAGAAATGATGAATCCCAAGAGTTTTCCTAAAGTTATACCAAAGATGCATTTCTTGGGATTCAACCTGACATTGTGCTCTATCAGGTGATCGAAGACTTTTCTTAGGACCTCGACATGCTCTTCATGTAGTAATGACTTGGCTAGTAAGTCATCGATATAATATTCTAAGATCTTATGCATGTAGTCATGGAAAATATATGTCATAGCCCATTGATATGTGGCACCAACATTTTTAAGACCAAATGGCATTACTTTGTAATAAAATGTCCCCCATGGAGTGGTGAATGTGGTTTTGTGCTGGTCTTCGGGTTTAATCTAAATCTGATTGTAACCAAAAAAACTATCCATGAGGGAGAGCATCTCATGACCTACAGTTGCATCTACAAGAGCATCTATGTTGGGAAATGAGAATGAATCCTTCGGTGTTGCCTTATTGAGATCTCTAAAATCCATGCAAATATAGATTCTTCCATCAGGTTTTCCTATGGGCACCATGTTTGATACCCATTCTGGATAGTCGATGGGTACAATAAAGACTACATCCAATAGCTTTTGTAACTCATTCTTTACCATCAAGGTGATGGTTGGATGCATCTTCCTAAGCTTCTGCTTGACCGATTTCTTCGTGGGATCTAGTGAAAGGTTGTGGACAACCAATTTTGGATCTAGACCCGACATATCTTTGTAGGTCCAAGCAAAGAGATTAGGTCTCTCTTTCAATAGAGGTATGATGATGGCCTGTTCTTCTAGAGATAAGCTTTCCCTAAACTTGAATTTCTTTGGATTAGAAGGATCATCATTGATGTCCACTTTGAAAGTCTCCTCTATTGCCATATGTGACCCCTCCTCAAGCTGGTGAGGAGTGGGGATCAAGTGGATGTCATCTACTGGGTTTAAAGGTTCAACTGAATCTTGGTCAAAACCAGTGTGATAAACATCATGTGCACAGCCTGGTGCAAAATGAAATGGTTGTAGCATTTCTTCATTGGGAAAGAAATATTCAGGCTCTAAGGGTGAATCAATATGATCCCAATCAATAGCATCTAAGTTAAGACACAATGGTTTAGAAGGATCAGCTGGGTTTTGGAGTGGAGTGGTCAAATCAATGGAGATCATGTTGATGGATGGGATGGAATCTCTAGGACCATGTGGGTGTAACTCTGCATTGTTGATTTGCCTTCCATACCCAAGATGAGGCTCTAGGGGTATGGGGATCTCAGGATCTGGTCTATGGATAGATGAGAAGATGGGATCATTTGGCTGAAGTAGCTCTCTAAATGTAGGTGGATCGAGGAAGACTATGTGATAGATCATATCTAAATTGAGTGGTCTTCCCCTAAGGTGAGGGCCAAGATATAATTTATGGTATATCTCATCTATTTCAACAAGCTCATTGAGTTGATGTAAGTAGTGAGGCCCAAGATAGGCCATCTTAGTCTCATCTTCATAATCACTATCATCTATGAAGAATCCCTCATTCCTACCCACTAGAATTGGGTGGTGACCTAAATGTTGAGGCCCAAGGTAGGCCATTTTGGTCTCATCTTCATAGTCATTGTCATATATGAAGAATCTATTATTTATCTATGCTCTGTGAGGTGATGTGAATGTCTAGGCCTAAGGTAGGCCATCTTAGTTGAATCCTCTAACTCATAGCCACTCTCATCTATGATGTATCCACCCTCTGTGTTAATTGACCAGGTGAGGTGATGTAAATATTGAGGCCCATGATAGGCCAATCCAGTTTCATCCTCAAACTCACTTGTGACATACTCATTCTCTTCTCGCTCATAACCATAGCTTGGTTCATCCTCCCATAGGATGATTCTTGATGGGCTTGCTTCGAGAGAGAAATCTGGATGATACTCATCGGGTGGTCCTATATTGACCATAGCCACCCATCTATCACTCAAGTAGCTTCTGTTCGGTTGATAGGGATTCCATTCAATGTCTTCCCTAAACCCTAAGCTCAGCCTATCTAGAGATGCTACCAATGAATCATCATAGCTTTGGATATGATATCCTAGGCTAGATCTATCAGTAGGTAACTGATATCATGGTTCAAGCGGGTTTCATCACCCTTGCTCATATAGACCCAAACCATAGCCATGCCAATGGTTGCATTCAAAGTATCTTAGAGCAAACTCAGGATTGGATAAGTAATGAACATTCATGGTGAATGGCTCATCCTCATCCTCTTCAATATCTGAAGCATTATGGGTATAATCCAAACTAGCATAGATGAAGTTGGTTTGGTTAGGGGGATCCCTAATGGAACCACTATCCCTATTGGTAAGTTTGGGACTCTTGGTCATCCCATGTCTTGTGCAGACTTGATAATGGGTGTGAAAGTCACATTCTACACAAGATATTCACCTATAATCCTGTGTTAGCTAGGTGAACTATCACCTACGGTGTAGATGATGTTGATGATGATGTAGGTGAGGTAGGTTGAGGTACCTCCTTGACTATGTCTTGGGAATCTTCCTCCTCCATGGGATTTGGAATTTTTGTTGTTGCTATGGTTGGGAGTTCCTTAGGTATTTCCTCCACCAAGGGTGCTTTTAGCTTCTGAGAGTATTTTGCTTTAGATGTTGTTGGTTTCTTAGAAGTGCTAGTAGCTTTAGAAGTTGGAGGTGGTGCCGATGTGGATGGGTCACCTCGCACTGATTTGGACTTGCTTCCTGGCTGTATGGTAGGGGATGATGGCCTAATGTATAGGTGCATGGATAGAAGGACAAAATCCCTCGATAAGTCAACTTGATGCACATATTTGAATGGCTCTTCATCCGATGGTACCACATGTACTTGTCCCTCATGCACATACTTAATGCATTGGTGCAAGATCAAGGGAACACATTGCATGTCCCTTATCTAGGGATGCCCTAGGAGGATATTATACTGCATAGCCCCCTCCAATACATGACACATCACAGGGATGGTCTTATGCCCTACCTTTATAGGTAGGATGATTGTACCCACTATGGAGCATAGTGCATCATTGAAAGCTCTCAATGTGTAGGAGGTTGGGATGATGTTTGACCTAGGGATTTTCAAGTGCCCCATAGCTTTTGTTGTGATAATATTAATCGATGAGCCTATGTCGATTAGAACCCACTTGAATGGTATGTCATTGATAGACGTGATGATATGTAGAGGTGGGTCTGCTATGGTAGTAGGGACTACCTTTATTTTATGATCATAAAAATGAATCATAGGCTCTTGACACTATTGCACTTGCCCCACAAAGTTTGTAAATGCATCAAGATTTTGGGGCTGTAGCTCAATTGATCTCAAGATTTCCATTAGAGTCTCCTTATGTCTAGGAGACTATTGAATGAGCTCATATATTGATAACTTGGTCGATGTCATTTGGAGATTTTGCACAAGTCTACTCTAGATAGTTATCATAGGTCACATTGGTGGACCTAGAGGATTATTTTACACCTACCTCTATCGAGGTGTATTCAAGATATGAATAGGAGCCATTGGAGGCTCTAGTTGGTTGTATCATGACTTCTTATCACCATATTGACTATTTCAACCATTCCAATGAATCCTTGAGTGGGAGGTTCAACTTGGACTTGGTTTACTTGAGCACCCTGATCTCTAGGGGCCTCATGATTAGGCAATGGGTTTTTGAATATGCCCATGTCTCTATTGTCGGGTGCTAATGGATTATCAACTTTTAGCTCACCCTTCTCGATCATGTTTTGTACAACATTCTTGAAATTGATGCATGCTTCGATATCATGCCCTTGTTGTCTATGGTATGGGTAATAATGATCTTCCCTATATCCCTTAGGCTTGGGATGGTTAGGGTCAAGAAGTTGTTTCTCAGGTAACCTGAGTCTCTGTGCCTCACTTAGTTGATTGAATATCGATTGCATCGATTCTAATAAAGGTGTGTAGTAGCGAGGTGGTCGATGTTCCTTATTTTGACCTTGATTGTTATTTGGGTTGTAATTGGCTAGTGGGGGTTGAGCTTGATAGTTCTATGGTTGTTGGCTATTCCCTCCCTTTGGTGCATTTAATACAACCTGATTGACTTGAGCAAGGTTGGCCTACTTTTGTTGATTCTTGTTATTGTGGTTTTTGTTGTTCTAGTCTTTTTGTTTTAGAGCTTAAGATCTCCTTCTTCAACCTTGATGTCTTCTATTAGCTTGGCTTGAGCCAAGGCTTCCTCGAATGTTTCATATTATTGTAGTTGTAAGAGCAATGAGATGTGCTTAGCATAACTCTTAGTAAACATTTGGGTGAGCTCTATAGTGGGAACAAAAAATGGTAGTTTTACCATTACTTTTCTCCATCTGTTCCCATAGTCCATGACTGGCTCATCATCGTATTGCTTTAGGTTTGCCAAGTCGGACAAGTTTACTTTCTTCTTGATGCCAAAAGAAAAGCATTCAAGAAATGCATTCACCAGCTGCTCAAAACTGATGATGTTGTGCTTAGGTAGTTGATTGAACCATTCAGTTGTTGCACTTGATAATGTCATGATGAATGTTCTTAGCATTAGGGCATCATTATGTTCAAGTTGGAAGCATGCATTCATGAAATTGGTGACATGTTCTTGCATGTCTTCCTCTCCTTTGAATTTGTCTAACCTAGGCATCTCAAAGTGCCTAGGATATGTAGGACTCGGTATCAAAGGGCACAAAGGTTGATTGTGTATCTTACTCAAGGTTGGATTTTGCCCAACCGTATCCTATTTCTTGAGAGATTTGACTCTCTCAATGAGTATCTTGTATGCCTTCAAAGAAATGATCTCTTGTTCTTGAAGGTTTACTCATGGTGGTCAGGGAGGTAATCCTATGTCTACTCGATTTGGGTATCTATATTCATCCCCCATGACTATGGATGAAGGTTCAGGATATGTCTACTCTTGATCCTCCATTTCTACCTATTCTTGATTATGTTGTGCCTATTCTAGATCTAGGTATTGTTGATGCTTTGAAGCATGATGTGATGTGTGGTGAGTGCACTCATCTCCTTGTCTAGTGCATCTCTCATGCTGAGAATCGACACATCTATCCATATGTAAGTTGGCCCGAGCCAACCTATTGTCTTGTTCTTCATGCTCTATTTGTTCCTCTCTCAAGCACTACTCATTTAGGTACAAATACCTCTTTCTCCATGTTTCCTCTTGCTCAAGGATTTCTAAGTGCTCTTGTTCTACGTGCAGTGTTTCCTCTAACCTATGTACGTGGTCAGATTGATCTACCACTGAAGGTCCATGACTCTGTAACTCTGTATGAGGAGTCCTAATGGAGAGGCCTCTTGGAGAGGCTCCTACTATGCTTTTGCCCTTGTCTATCAGGGTGACCTGGTCTATGTATAGTGACCTATGTTTTGTACCCCCATGCTCGGAGGTAGTGTGCATGCTACGGGGATGCTTTGAAGCTTCCCCTGGTTCATTAGTGTGCCTAGTTGTTTGATGGCTATGTGAACTTCCTAAAATAGAATGTGCAGTAGCATTGCTTCTTTGAGTTGGTCTCAAGAGAACCTGATCCAACTCATCAAGTTGTCTGGATTCCCATGATCGATCTCATGGGGTTCCATTGGCACCAATGATATTATGATCTATGACTATCCTCCCATATTTAGGGAGGCTAGGAGTTATTGTGGGTCTATGACTGGATGCAACCCTTGTGTCTTGCCCCTCAGTGAGCTGATCTGACCTAAGTCTATCATGTGAATATTGGGGCCTTGAAGCCCCCTCATGTCTATGTGAATATTGGGGCCTTGAAGCCTCCTCATGTCTATGTGAATATTGGGGCCTTGAGGCCCCCTCATGCCTACCATGAGAAGAACCTGGATATGGTTCTCTAGCTGGGGTTTCTCGAGGAGTACCCCCATGGGTTGAGTTATCACCCCTAAGGCTCGTTGAACTTCATTCAATGACATTGTGTGTGGGTGGCTCAACATCATTGTGATTATGATTGTGATTGTATGGAGCATCAGTTTCTACCTCGGTGTTGGACCGAGGGTGGTTGCTCCATGTGAAGACCATGACAATTATGAATTATCTCTTATGTAGATTTTAGAACACACAAACAAAGTAAACAAGTGTTTATCTCTTTTAAATTTTCTTGGTGTTCCTAAACTGGTCTTGTGTGTTTCAGATTTGTTGAATACTACAATCTAACTCTCATCGTGTTTTGCATTTTTTTGATGATATACTCAGATTGTTTAAGTGGATTTCACCTGTATGCTCATAGCTCGACAATCGATAATGAAAGTCATGGTCATGTAAACCCACCAAAGTGTGGAGATGAAACCCACACCCGGTCAGGGAGCATAGGTCCTACCAGTCCTCACCTAGTACTCACTTGGTCAGTATCATACCCTTTGAAGAGAAGTATATGCAAATTTTCCAAGCTACGTTGGATCTTGGAGCTATTGGCCAATATAAAGGGTTCATGGGATTTGAGCCAATGGGTGGAGATGAAAGCCACCATCGTTGAACTCTACTAGTGGATGGTGATGAAGTCCAACTCACTAGCATTTAGATGAAGTATGGTGTGTGATTGTTCCTTTTAAATTTTTGCATAAAGAAAAATATGCATCATGAAGCACTCATGCTCTTTCCTATATGCCTAAAAAGAAATGTTTCATTTTCAAAAAAATGCATATCTAAATGATTACATGATTTTCAGAGAATGCATTGCTACTTTATGAAACAATGGCCTCTAGCTGGGCCCCATGCAAGCAATCTCTACAAACAAACCTAGACCACTGGAGACTAGGGCGGATTTGAAATCAGAAGTCCATTGTTCCTAGCAGTGACTAGAAGAAAACTTAAGAAAACTATGCATTTTTCCTTTAACTTTTTCTATGTTTTCTAATTAAAATGATATTTTCCCTACTATATTCTAGAAATAAAATATAGATAGAGAAAGGAAAAATAGTAGAGAGTTCCCCCAACCTGAAATCCACATCTGATGAAGCATAGGTTGCCCTCTGTTGCACTTTTTCTTCTGGTCATTGTCGACCAAAGTGGCTGCTACTAGTTGTTGTCTTCAAAAGTGGCCTCTATCTGCTAGCCACTATCAACCAGAGTGGCTAGACCTACACATAGAAAACACATAAAATATCAGCAAATCAGCTAAAAAAAAAAAACCGGGTGGGGGTCCCATCGTGATCACCATCTGTATGATCCTAGGAAGCAATACACCTAATCTACTTGCAGCATAATATCAAGCATAAAACCATGAAAGCATAAAGAACAAAGAATTAACAAAAACATGAGATCTCTTTTATTAATTCATTGGGAACTTCAGTTATAGATAGGTCCCTCTTAGGGATACCAATTGCTTGATACAATGATTACAAATGGAAATAGCCCCTGAAAGGGGATGGTGCACTCTGTAGGCCTCTTGGATTCGTACATGAATTTGCTCAAGGGCTTACTGATGCCTTCTTCTCCTTCACTTGCTTGGAGGGATCTGATGCCTAAAATGCTTTGACTTGGTCTAGGAACCTATGATCTACGTACAAGAAACAACAGAGAATGATCAGTAGCATATGCGGCCTCTCATGATGAGGCTTTCTTTGAAGATCTACAAGAAATGACATAGAAGCATGATGAAAGCATAATGATGTAAAGATAAGTAAAAATGCATAAATAATTTAGAAATTACTATGCAAATGCAATGGAAAAGATAGATCTATGCTAATATAATCTGATAAAGCAAAAGCAATGAGAAATCTATGCTAAAAACTCAGGAAATAATGCCTCAAACCCTAGGCTATGCTTGCAGGTTGCTATCTAGGATAGCGATCATGAACTAAAACTTTCTACCTCATGAACTAGGGGTTGTGACACTCAATCCTTCATCCGAATTGATGTTCAAGGGTCACCTTCGTGTCCAGAGATGGATTGGTGGTGAAGCTCATGTGGAACTGAATGCTTGAATGGTGCGTTGTCATTGCTCAATCGGACAACACTTCGTTACTCCTCAAGGGGATGTAGAATTGCTCTCCAATTCGCTAGGGCTTCATTGCATAAAAACTTGGATCTTCTAGATATTTTTCTTGTTCTTGGGAGGATGCATATGTAGACCTCCTAGATCTATATCTAGATCCAAGTGCAATCAAATTGCATGATCTGGGCCTACATTCACATCCAATTTATATTTTTATGTTAGTCACTGTCTAGAGCAGCAGCCATACGTGACTGCTCTCAGCTTCAACGACCTATGTTGATGGCTACTCTGACCAACTGTGACTGAGATTGAATGGGCTAGAAATGCACCTTGTGAGTGGTTAGGACCACTTTTGGCTCTTGGAAAGATCAAAGATCAGTCATATGGTATTTGTATGTGCCCATATGAGTAGTCTCCTAAACATGACATGTTTTAGGTGTCTACACATACCATCTATATGATATTTCAAGGTAATCATATGTTGCATATTCAAAGGCCATCTAGAGTTAACTAGGTCATCTAGAGTTATCAAGACATAAACATGGCATGAAATTTTTAACATGAAGGATTTCAAAGGAGGTCTCTATATTTGAGATCTAAAGTATGAGTTGTTATTAAATATGTTAAGGGAGGCATTATTCTACTATGTTTAATTCAAAGTGGATGAGACCTATTCTTGTCATCCCTTTTATGTGGATCTGCATCATAATTTCTTATTTTTATTCATTTGAAGTAGAGATTAAAAGTTTTACATGAAGGCTATGTCATATTCACATAAATGTGAAGTGCCAAAATGCATCCAAGAACAAACAATTCAAACCCTAGTCAGTATATATTCTCTAATGTAAAATCTATGATAAATTTTTATTTTGTTGTATGTGATTTTTAGTCATAGGATTAGAGATGCATGGTGTACATATTTTGTTTGACCAATTGGTAGGAGTTTAACTATTATCACTCATCCTGCTACTACTATGCATGCATATTTTAAGTTGAAAATTTCATGTTTTTAATCCGACATTGTTGGTGGGAAGGACCTTTAAGCCATTTAAGTTTCACTTCTCCTCAAAGTGTCCTTTGAGAAATCTTAATAAGAATTTTTCCATTATCTCCATACATAAAATTGTTTATTAGACATCTAACATGGTGGATGTTTGACATTGCACATGAATTCATTTGAATTTTAAAGTCAAACTCAACTAGTATATCCACATGCTCTCAGAAAGGCTATTGAAGCCTTAATTTTTTTTTTGAATATTTTGGTGAACTCATGTGAAAATATGATGAGTAAACAATTATTCTATTACCTTAGAATTCTAAAGGAATATTCTAAGAATATTTTCTAGAAACCTTACTTGGTTGGAGACACTATTGATTTTGTATAATTTGATGGATTGATTGTTGTCCAAGTATATGTAGATATATATTTGTTGTAAAGCTTTTTTCAAGCCCATTCTAGTAGAAGCATAGATTTGTATTTTTTTTCAATATTATCCATGGATATTAATACCCTAAATAAGACATTTTCCAACTCTTAGTTGTTAAAAAGTGATAATTATTCTGCTTGGAAGATAAACTTGAAAATTCACATGGAGATCAAATTTTTGTGGGGATTGGTACCTGGAAACGTACAAAGATATGCCAATAAACCAAATAAATAAATAATTTTATATAAAGCTAATTAGAAATTCAAATTAATTATAATATTTGGCATGACTAATTAGATCTAGCCATGCATTTTTTATGTTGTAACTATGAAGGATGTACGGGATAAACTCAATATAGTGTTCAAGTCCAAGAACCAAAACTAAATTCCACACCTATAGGTCCAATTCAATTTCTTGAAGATGAAAGGTAGTGAAATTTTTTAAGGTTTACTATGATATATTTCTAAATTGTGAGCCTCACCACAAGCATTAGGAAAAACCTTTAGTGATTATGTGCTTGTTCTAATCACTTTGTGTGCACTACCACCTATATTTAGTGTTTTGGTAATAACTTTGAACATGACTAATAAAATTCCTACTCTTGACATTCTTGAGAGTTGGATTCAATAGGAGGAAGCAATTTAGGATATGAATATTGAAGAAGAGAATGTTTTTCTAATGCATCAAAATTGCAAGAAGCCAATGTAGTCAAAAAATATGATAGACTCTCAACATGCATTGAACTAGCAAAATGGTAAAGGGTAAAAATAAAAATAACATCAAGAATAAAGGAACTCTTCAAATTCCAATATCACATGTTTTATTAGTGCTAAACCAAAACATGTACTTCAACAGTGTTGGTACAACACATTCTCATGAGGTTCCTTTAAAAACCAACACAAGCATTCATGAGGAAAGGAGAAGATGTCTCATTGCCAAAGGTTAATTTCACCTCAATGCCAACATGGAAATGTAGTTTAGAACACTAATTATAATTTATAAGTATAATTTTATGTTTATTTTGTTCAATCTCCTAATGTTATTTCAAAGTCAATCCTAGTCTAGTATGTTGATTTAGAAGCTAACAAACACATGATAGGCCAAGAGGAATGATTCATGTTCCTCGAACATACATCATTTATAGAATCAATGATGTTAATTTGTATCTTCGATTACATGCCTATCACTTGATACAAGTTTATTGTATGCCTAACCTTACAAATAATGTGACTTTTAAAATCAATTGCTTAATCAATATTTACATTTTAAATTTTCAAAACAAGTACAAATAATTTTATCTTGTTATAGAAAAATTCGTAGGCTTGACGATCATTGCTCATTTTATTAGCATAAAAAATGTACCTTACCTTTAAATCATAATGTAATACAACCAAACATCAAGTACCAAAGCAAATGAAGTTGCCTTACTTTGGCATAGGCAATTTTGACATCTAAGCTTCAACCACTTGAAGTCACTCCTACATAGTAACATGGTACATGTAATTCCATCTTTGGAAAAACCTCATGATATTTATGAGTTTTTGGAAAAAATTAACATCTAACCTCATTTTGGATCAAGCATTCATAGAGTAGTTGGTACACTCTACTTGATGTATACCAATCATATAGACCCATGAATTTATATTTTAGTGGTTGTATATATTCTCAATTATTGGTTGATGACATGCATGAAAGATGTGTGTGTATTTCCTCAGACCTAGGAAAAATATTTATAGTATTTCTAGGAGTTCAATCTCATGTGGAGAAGATTTTTGATTGATTAATTTATATAATCCACTTAAACCAAAAGGGGAGTACACCTGTAATCAACTTTTTGCTTTCTAGAATAAACATGGCATCAAAAGAAAACTAAAAAATAATTATACATCTCAATAAATGGAGTTTCAAAGAGATAAAATCATAATATTCAAGAGATAATGTGATTCATGCTCAGTGATGCCAATTTAAATCAAAAAATTTTGGTAGAATATTGTCATACTATGGTATACCTATTCAACCACACACCCAAACTTTAATTGAATATCATCACACCTAAAGAAGCATGGATAGAAAACAAATATTTCATTTAAAATTACATGTTTTTGGATGAACTACATTCATGAACATTCTAAATCAAAATCAGATAAGCTAGAAGAGAAATCTAGTTGATGTATCTTCATTGTACATTGTAGTGATTCAAAATGATATTGTATCATGGATCCTAAAACCAAGAATATTTATATCAGTACAAATGTTATATTTAATCAGAACAAATTTACGTCTTCTTCAAATTCATGGATGATTGTCAAAGCACCTATTATTTTCTATCTAATGATGATGATGGAGCCTTTGAGAAAGAGAATTTTAATTTTTGATGAAGATGATAGATATGTTCTTAATGAAGCTAATAGAATTAAATTCCCAAGACCATCCATTTTGAGTCCCACTTGTAGGTCCAAGTGGCATCTCAACATAGTTCATGATGTAGATTTTGATTGTATTCTAATCACATCTAGTTCTAGGCCTAGAAATTGGAGTAGAGTTCAAAATGGGGTCAATTTATCCCTAATGAACATAATTGTGTAGACATATAAACCATAAATGGTTCATAAATCTCTTACATCAAGGGAATGGAAGAATACCATGAACATTGAGTATCAAGTATAGATGAAGAATAAGATGTGGTAACTTGTTGATATTTCACCTAGAAAGGAACCTATTAAATGCAAGTGGATATTCATGACAAAATACGAATATGACAGGATCATTAACAAATATAAACTAAGACTTATTGCAAAGGGCTATGTACAAAAGAAAGAAAAAACTATGATGAAACTTTTGTACCAACAAAAAATATCATGACCATTTGTATGTTTTTTGCAATGGATATGTAGTTTGGATGAAAAAAGAATAAAATGGACATGAAGAGTATATCTCTCAATGGTATTCTTACTAAATATGTCTACATAAAATAGCTAGAGGGATGCATCCTACCTATTCAAGGGAAATAATTATGTAGGATCATCAAATTTCTCTATGGGTTGAGGTGGATATCCAATGCATGGTATGTGAATATTGATGAGCATCTACTATGATATGGTTTTCATAGTCCATACGATCTAAACCTATAATTCCAAAGGTGAGAAGCAAAGGTGTGGTCACCATTGTGTATGTTAATATCTTTGTCATAAAAGAGATTTTAATGCATCTAATTGAAGAGATCAAGAAAGTATTGGAGCATTCATTCCATATCACTGGTATCAAGATAATGCATTATTGTCTTGGCTTGGATATGTGAAAAATTAAAAGTCATGTATTCATGTTATAAATGAAGTACACTAGGATATTGCTCAATAAGTTTTATATGAAATATTACAAGCCCATAGAAGCTCCAATTGAAGCAAGGTTTCTATCATAATATGATTCATATTGATAGGTGAATAGAACTATTTATATTTTTTGTGGAAAACATCCCAGAAGGGATGCCACTTTTGGGTAAGACCCAAGGAGGCAGGGGTATCTCTTCCACAAAAATCACCCAGGGCTCGCACCTGGCCTACCACCTTTGACATACTCAAGGAGCAAACCTGAAACAACAAAAAACAAGAACACACAAACACAAACACACAAAAATATTTAAAAAATAAAAATAAAAAAAACATGCTCCTTGAGTGTGTCAAAAAGATAAAGCACAACCAAACACACACACAATAAGATAAAAAAAACACAACATGAACCACACAAAAAAAATACAAGAACAACATAACAAAACACAAACATAACAAAAAACAATAGAATACTACAAAGACACAACCAACAAAAACATGAAAAACAAAAACAACCAAAACCTAAAAAATAATAAAATAAAATAAAAAACAACCAACAACAGACAACAAAGAAAAATAAAAACATAGAAAACACTCACACACCAAAACACAAAAACACCAATTAACACAAACATACATAAACACAAGCACAAGAACATCAAAAACACAAGAACAACAACAAAAAATACAAAACAACAAAAACACAAGAACAACAAAAAACAACACAAAAAACACAAAAACAAAACAACACAAAAAGCACACACATAAATAGAAAAGAAAAAAGAAAAAAATAGAACACAACAATGACCTTTCTAGACCAAAAGACTATTAAGGCAAGAATCAACAGAGGAAACAAAAGAAATATTAGTTTGAGCTAGGGAACTAAAATACCCTGACCGAACTAAAGAGAAGCAAAAATAAAGCAAGAAGAAACTAGGTACCTTCAGAACTAGAGCCATCCAAAGAAATGATAGAAAGAAGAGCTTCCCTTATTTGTGAAGCCCACCATCTAGGAGGGTGGTCGTAGCAAGTAAGATCACCTTTGTCCAAAGCCCAATTAGCTAAAGCATCAACACTCTTGTTCTGATCTCTGACCACATGATTGTAATCAACTTTCAAAAATCCCATCTGGATTAACTGAATCTTCTCAATAATTCTTTTTATTCTCCAATCAACCTTATGATTCTTAGGAGTCTTCAAAATATTAATCATGAGTTGAGAGTCAAACTCAACTAGTACCTTTTCCCATCCAACCTTAGTAGCCTCTTGAAGGCCTCTAAGGATACCATACCCCTCAACAAGGTTATTGGATAGAATACCCAAATTCTCAGCAAAAGTAAAAACCAGGGAGCCATCTGAAAGTCTACCAATTCCTCCCGCACTAGCTTTTCTAGGGTTCCCTCTAGAGGCTCCATCAGTATTGACTTTTCCAAAATCCTTAGGAGGAGGTTGCCAATTCCTTGTTCTATCCATCTTGCAATTACTCACATTCCCTTTAAGTTGGTTTCTCTTAGAAGAGTTAATATTCAATATTTGCATCACTTGATCCCATATTTGGTGGGAGTTTTGGGGGTGATTAAGGAGTTGATGGACTGATTCAACTAAGTTGGCAATGGTATTTTTCCAGATATAGTGAATATCCTTCCTTTCTTGATTAAAAATTTGGTTGTTCCTTTCATTCCATATATTCCAAAGAAGAATGGTAGAACCCATCCAAACTAACTGCCTAATAAAATGATCAACACCCTCTTGATTAGGCCAATCCCTCCAAATTTGTTCAAAAGTAAAAAAATTGGACCACTGTAAGCCAAGTAAAGTGGCCATTCTCCTCCAAATATCAGAGGCTAAAGTACACTCAATAAAAATATGGTTGAGAGTTTCCACATTCTCTTCACACATTTCACATCTAAAAGGGCCATGAAAACCACGCTTCATAAGATGCTCCCTAGTAAGCACCTTATGATGCAATAAAAGCCAAGTAAAGAACCTCACCTTAGGCTAGAGCTTTTGAGCCCACAACTGAGAAAATATGTCAGATGATTGGTTGGGATTATTATGGCATAAGGCCAAATAACCTTGAGCAACTGAATACTCACCCTTAGTAGTGTTGTTCCATCCAAAACAATCTTTATCATGGGACCAAGAGAGAGATCTCATATGAAGGATGCACTGGATATCTTGTCTTTGCCTTTCTGGGATTTGAATAGGCTAGTCCTCAATAGGGATCCAATATCTACCAACCTCTGAATTACCAGTATGGTACCGATAATAATTAGCCACCTTTATCCAATTAGCTCGGTGAAGCTCCTCCATCCAAGGCCTCCAATCGGGAAACTGAGTTATCAAAGGCTTGTGACCATCCCAAGAATCTGTCCAAAAATTTTCCTGTTGACCATTATGAATGATCCAAAATAATTTTTTCTTTATCAAATCCTCACCAATCTTAAGAACTGCTAAAATGGGAGAACCTTTGGAAGGCAATTGATAGCGAACAAGGTCTTCAGGACTTTTGTTCTCAACATATTTAGCATGGAGATTCTTGGCCCAAAGAGCATTGGGGTTATGCAAAATCCTCCAATATAATTTAGCAGCTAAAGCTTTGTTGTTATTAATAGTAGACCGAAATCCTAACCCCCTTCATTCTTAGGAAGACATAAAGTGTCCCATTTCACCAAGGCCCATTTTCTTTTCTCCTTAGTACCACTCCAGAGGAACCGATGACTGATTTGATCCAGTTCTCGAAGAACAACCTTTGGGATATTCAACATGGTAGAAACATAAATAGGAATAGCCTGAAGGACTGATTTTACCAAGGTGATTCTACCCCTAGAAGAAAGCCACCTATTGGTCCACTTTCCAATTTTCTTCTTGACTTTGTCCAACAACCAATTCCAATATTTTTTTTTGTCTTTGAATATTGATGGGAATACCTAAATAAGTGATTGGAAGGGAGGTCTTCTTATATATTAATTTATCCAAGACCATGGATTCCTATTTGGTAGAGTAGTGAAAGAAAATGACTTTAGATTTGTCTTCATTGATCAATTGCCCAGTAGCCTTAGAAAAATAGCTAATGATTTGCTTAATAGTAGAAGCTTCCTTAACTGTAGCTTTACCTAAAAGAGTAGAGTCATCAAAAAATTGAAGATGAGAGAGAGGTCTAGCTCCATGAGCAATGGTAACTCCCTCAAGGGTTTTGTCTTCTCTCTTTTTGGTTATAGCCCTACCTAAGCATTCAACAATAATGATGAATAAATAAGGGGATAGGGGGTCACCTTGCCTAATACCTCTGGAAGTTGGGAACAACTGAGAAGGCCTACCATTGATAAGAACTAAGTAGGAAATTGAAGAGATACATCCCATAATCCAATCCATCCAATCCTGAGAGAAACCAAATTGCCTCAAAACTTTGATAAGGAAGTGCCAATCCACTCTATCATAAGCTTTGGATAAGTCTAATCGAATGAACATGGAAGGAGATTTTTGCATATCCATGGAATGGATGGCATCTTGAGTAAGAACTATCTCATCAACTATTTGATGCCCTTCCACATAACCCCCTTGTTCAGGGGAAATAATCTTATGCAAAAGAGGCTTCAACCTTTCTTCCATGATCTTAGTAATGATTTTGAGAAGAACATTACATAAAGCAATAGGTCTAAAAGTTGAGATATGTTCAACCTCTTGAGATTTTGGAACAAGAGTAATATAAGTTTTATTGATAACCTTCAAAATTTCTTTGGCTTTCCTGGCTTCTTCCACCACCTCTAATAAATCAGCATGAAGGATATCCCAAAACTCTTGGTAGAACTCAATGGGAAAACCATCAGGACCTAGGGTTTTCCCTTTTTGCATTTTAAAAACTACCTATTGAAGCTCATTGATAGTAACAAGAATTAGTCAAAATAGAGTTCTCCTCAGAAGTGATAAGAGAAGGGATTGCTTGAAGAACATTTTGTTGAGAAGCCGAGTCAAGAGGAGTAGCAGTAAAAATATTGGAAAAGTAATTGACAACAATAGAGTTCATGCCATCCCAAGTGTAGACAACATCTCCAGAATCTGATTTCAGGGAAGAAATAAAGTTGTGAGATCTTCGAGCTAGAAGAGATTTGTGGAAGAAATTTGTGTTTCGATCACCTTCTTTGAGCCATTGAATTCTAGATTTTTGCTTCCATAAGAGTTTCCTTTTTTCCCATTCCTCTAACTGAGTTGTGAGTTTAATTTCATCTGCACTTGTACTCTCTGTGAGGCCATCTAAATGGATTTTCTTATTCAAATTTTCAAGTTGAGCAATAACTTCATATTTTTTTATGAACATCCCCAAACTCCTTCTAGTTCCAAGTCTTGATTTTGGATTTAATGTATTGCAATATTTTGGAAAAATAGAACATCTTAGTCCCATACCTAGGTTTACCTTCCTTCCACCATTGTTGCACTCGAGGTTTAAAGGAACTGTCTCTAAGCCACATTAACTAAAATAAAAAAGGAGAGAAACTCACATTGGTTTTCCACATTTCCACCATGATAGGCCAATGATCCAAACCAACATTGTTAAGAGTCTTCACTTTAGGAATGTGACCATGGATTAAGAAATTATTAGAGAGCAAGAACCTATCCAATCTCTCCATTATACAAGCTAAGACTTGCCTTCTGTTAGACCAAGTCATAAGGCCATTATCTAGTTGGATGTCCACAAGATGGAGGTTTGTAATATATTCACTCATGAGGTCAGTGCTCCTATCCAAATTTTTATTTCCCCCTATTTTCTCATCTAGAGAGAGGATGGTATTGAAATCTCCTCTGATCAAGATCCAAGCTTCAAGAAAATGAGAGATAATATAAGTAATATTCTTCCACTGTCTTCTTTTTTCCTCCAAATTAGTTGGAGCATAAATAGTAATGTAGAGCATAATTTGGTTGGAATGTCTGCTTTGAATAGCTATAGCCAAAAGACCCCAACTTCCAACCATATGGTGAATAACTACCTCTTTTGGGTCCCAAAGGCAAGCAATGCCACTAGAAGTCCCCTAGGAACTGAGGGAAACCACTTTTCTAGCTAGCCAAATTTTACTAGCAATTGATTCCATATCCTCTATTGACATCTTCATTTCTTGAAGGAAAACAAGATGTGGATGATTTATCTGAATCATTCTTCTAATTTCATTTTGTTTTGAAAGACTCCCTTTGAGTCCTCTAATATTCCAAGTGATGATCTTCATTAATACTAAGGCTAAAAAATTTGGGAAGGGCATTAATATTACCTTCCTCTACAAGCTTTTCACCTTCTTTTACCATATGATATTGATTAGTCTTGCGACCTGCCTTTTGATTAGAATCCATCTTCAATTTTTTTTCCCTATTTCTTGACTTACTCCAATTGAATCTGAGATGGCTTCTAGCCTTGAAGAATGCTTGTACACAGTCAAAATGTTACTAGAAGGTTCAACAGAGTCTATATTGGGACATGTATTATTTGAAGTTTTAACATTTAAAATATTGTTTTTCTTGTGAATATTTTCTCCCTTTTTTCTGTTGAAATCCTTTGATTTGTTGGTTTGTCTCTGAGTTCTTCCCTTTATCTTTAAATTGTGTTTCTAAGATTTTTATTTCCATTATTTCCTCTTCCTCACTTGGGACCTCATTTGTGGAAAGAATTTCAAACATATTAGCATATAACTTTGATTGATCCTTCATAACTGGTTTTTTTTAGTGTTCTTCTTCTTAGGCATTTGGAAACCTGTTGAATTTATATCTTCTTTCTTTTGATCTAGAATTTTATTTGGGAAAACACTAGCCAAATGACCATATTCATGGCAAATTCTACAATGAAAAGGAATGTTCTCATAGTCCACTACTTGCTCCCAAGTGTCCTCCCCAAATTGTAAAGTGATATTTTTAGGTAGGGGTTTGTCAAAATCCATTAAAACATAAATCCGAGCATAAATAATATGTTCAAATTTTTGAGTACAATCAGCAATCATCATAAATGTTCCTAAAGAGTTTCCAATTGAAGAAAAAATAGTCGGATTCTAGAATTCAATTGGGAGGCCAAAGAGTCTAACCCACACGAGACTTGTAGAAGGCATCTCTTCTTCGGATTTAAATTTAGTATGCCAAGGCTTCATGAAAAGCCCTACCCTTCCAAAGAACCAGGGACCCCCTTGAAAAGTTTTCTCTCTATCTTCATTATTAGCAAATAAAACAAGAAAATAACCATTTGGATAAATAGATATTTGTAACTCACCTTTAGTTTTCCAGCTTTTTGCAGCCCAAACTTTGAAAGCAGATAGGCTCGGACGAAAACCCATGAAACGACAAATTAGTCCTCTTTTTTCTAGATCTTCAATGCCAGTCTGAATGTTGCCCATATCAAGCTTAACAATAGGAGTTCCATCAACTTCTTTAAGACATCCTGACTCTATTTTCTTGGGATCAATCTTAGGCATTCTTAGAGGTTTACGGGAAGCCCTAAGATTAATATTAGCATTAGGTTGAGGCTGTCCACCATGGAGGGCATCCCTAAAATTCATTTTTGGGGCTGATTCTTCAAAATTCTTACCCTTGACAGGGGTTTCCATAGTAGATTTATTTTGTGGGTGCACCTTAGCACCAGATTCACTTGAGATCTGAGCCATTTTTTGATCAGTTGCTTGAAACTTGTTTTGTGATCTCTTTAATCCATGCCCTAGACGTCGTGGAAAGGTATGATTTTCACTTTTCTTTTGTGCAACAAATTGGAAGCCATTGTCACTCAAGTTCACAGCATGAAGATCTATTGAAAGATAGATTTCTAACCCATCTTGGATCCCCTACAATATTTCCTACTAAAATCTTGAGCAAAAACCACAAAAATATTGGCCGCTAGGGCCCGAAGGCCCCGAAAACCAACCTCTGGAGCTGCTTGCACTTAACCCAGATGAAACCCTCACACAGTCGCTTGCCAAAAATATTGTTCACACATAGGGATGCGCTAGGATCTGTGTTGCTCCAAATGATCTAAAAATTGGTGGAGACATTCTAGGGTTTGTCAGGCATCTACCCTCAAAATTTTAGCTCAATCCGAGTTCGGATGAGTGAAATATAATTTGGGCAGTCTTGCGAAAAACATTCGTACTACATATGACTTATCATCTCAAATAGAACTATTTATCATCAATTTATTATGAGTCTCATTTATCTAACATACACTAGACCAAACATGGGCTATGTTGTTAGCTATTTTTCATGGTTCATGCAAGAACCAAAGGCGTTTCATTGGAAATAAGCAAAGCGAGTGCTTAGGTTATCCATGATACAATTGAGTATGGTCATAGTACAAAAATAATGCTTAATATTTCTTGATAGATTTAAATTATGTGGACTATGCAAGATCCATTTATGATAGGAGATCCGCTTCTGGTTATGTATTCTTTCTAGGATTCAATCTGATTTATTTGGGAAGTAAGAAGTAGCTTTTTTTTTCCATTCTTCCACAAATTCTAAATATTGCATCACCAAAGGAGCTATCTATAAGATAAAATGGTTATGTTAAATATTGTCAAGAATGGGCATCCCACAAAAGAAACCAACAATACCAAGTTATCACAATCAAGGAGTTTTAAATCTTGTTCACAATCCAGTTTTTATGAGTTCATAAAACACATTGAGTTTCAATGTCATTGAATCCATGAACATGTTCAATAATATAACATATAGCTATAGTTTGATACCATAAAGGAGCAACATGTAGACATTTTGATAAAGTCTCTTGTAAATATGAAATTTGAAAATAAAAATAAAATCTTTTATGTACTTTGATTGAATATTTATGTAATAATAGGAATGTTATAAATATTATGTTATGTTGATGTATTTAGCTTATGGTTATGAAGATTACATGAAGTTAAAAAGTATTCATAATGCATACCATATTGATCACACATATATTTATGCTTCTATCACATCATTACAAATATTGATTATAGTTGTTTGAATCCAATCTATGTTTCTAACAACCCATACATTTGAATCAAGTTATGATCCAAAATTATAATTTTGATTAATCCAAAAATTATAATTTTAAGTTAATAGAGATCATGAAAACGTGCAATTTAAAAATAATAGAGTATAACTAATGAAAGTACCGATATATATAAGCAAAATAACATAATTATTTTATTGCTAAAAAATAGAGTACAATGTAAACAATATTTAAGAAAATATATGAGGTTATAAAATTGAATCCATTACTCATGCTTTTTATAGTTAGGGCATGTCTCTATTTATACAAGAATTAGTGTATTAGAATTCCACTGTATTGAATATGGAAGGTCATCCATATAAAAATATGGTGGTTCATCTTTCATGAGTTACAAAGTGTATATTAAATGAAACTTATATACATGTGACTTGTCATTTTGTGTTTTATATTATATTGATGTGTCAACATAGCTAGAGATGCATTTTTCTATGAAAATATAAAAATAGAAAACTTTTATTTTTAGTAAGTAATTTGTTTGCATTTTTTAGGGCCTCTATGTTGGAGTATATTACATTATTTGATACATGCTAATGTACTCCAAAGGTACCTTAATGGTACATCTTGTAAATATTAGAATAGTATTGAGTCTTAGTTTAGAGTGCAAGTAATATTTTATGTAATGTTGAAATATACATGAAATGCACAAGTGTTAGGTAAGTGTGTATGTGCAGGAAATTCACAAGTTTCATGTGAGTATGTGTGCAAGTGTAATGTGAGTTTATGTGCACAAGTGTCTTTATATTAGAGTGTGCATAGTGAATATTTATGTCTAGGTATGCATACAAGATAGAACCATGTGTATGTAAAGTGTCAAGTAGAGAAGTCAAGAGTCATGAGACTTGGCATATGGAAAGGAATAGTCAAGTATCCAAAGATTCATTCTACTATGGCTATATAGTACTCCATAGAGAAGCTAGAATGGATCATCATCATCATCATCATATAGAATTTAATCATATATTCATCAAGTGTTATATTTGTAAGATAAAGTAGAGTAATAAATATTTCATACACTTTGAACAAATAATATTGTAAGTTGTGCTACATGCTTTGTAAATGTATTATTCAGGCTATTTGCATTCATATTATTGTTTATTAATGAATTTTATTTGATATATTATAATCCATTAAATACATATTAGTTTACTCATATTTTTTTACTTACATCAATATCTTGATCTTATTATCTTGTGGCTATATTACATTTGATCCTATGAATTTATCCTATGATTTTTATATTAACATTAAGGCTTAAAAATCCATCAATGGTATTAGAGCTACTACGAGTAATTTCTTGCACCAGTTGAATTTATTTAGCTACAAAAATTAATTTTTTCTAGTTTGATAAAATTGATTTAGATTCTATCTACTTTAAAGGGAGTTAGACCTGGACTCTATTGTAAGGTTATAGTAAGTAGAAAGACTAGAGTCTTTCCATGATTGTAGGAACAACTAGTGAAGACTAGGACTCAACTATAGAGTCTTTCCATGGTTGAAGTATAACCAATGAAGACAAGGACTTAGCTATAGAGTCTTTCCATGGTTGGAGAATGACTAGTGAAGACAAGGAATCATCTATATTGGAAGGTGAATCAACTTTAAGATAATTGATCATTTCAGGGACATAGCCAACCCTTGATATTGATTTTAGAAATAGAAATATTTCAAGAACTTAGATAATCTTTGGTACTATTTTCTATAAACTCAAAAGAAAGTTGAAGAATTTAGGATAGTCAAGTCATCTTGAATCTGATTATGACATCAAGAAAATTTGAGTTACCTTGACATTAGAGATTTGAGTTCTTAGGTGTGATCTAAGATATTTTTGAGATAGAGTTGCAATAAATATTTATAATCAGAAGACCAAGAAGCTTCCTATAATAAATAGAGAAGAATTTTATCTTCTAAGTGCAAGGAAAAAAAATAAAAGGAGAAGGATATATCAAGGACTGATATACCTTTTTTAAAGTAAATTTTCATCAAACAAATATTAATTAAAATTGCAAAATATTGAAGTTTTAGATCACAAAGAAATTGACCTTGATTAAAAGAATTCGGTTATTGAAGATGAACCTTGACATAGATAGAAAGATTCAGATCTTGAATATAAACCTTGATAATAGGCTTGACATTGGAAATCGTATAAATATTCAATGAAGAAGATTATAAAGTGCAAAAAACAAGAAGGTTGAAAAAGGATAAAGATATTGGATAAAAAATACAACCAAAATAGTGCAACCGATATAGAAGATGAAGAGGTTAAGGACCAAAGCAATGAGCATAAGGAGAGGCCGTTATTCAAATGTTTTATATAGAAGAAAAACTAAAGCAGCCCCCACACTAAGAATATTGCAAGAATCAAATATAAGCAGTCAAATTTAGAATAAAAGAGGCCCGAGGTCAAATATGTGAAAGAAGCAATCTTTTGTGAATAATCTAAAGACATAACAACAAAGGAAATATAAAAGATTTAACTCTAAGCAATGTAAGGAAGAAAGGAGCTATACAACTCAAGGTAATAAGGCTAGAGCCATTTGAATCAAAGTGACACCAAGAGGAATAGAGTTATCTAGATTAAAGGTGGAGTAGATAGAGTTGAAGATACGAAGCATAAATCAAAGAGAACAGTGCCCTATGTAACATCCTACTTAAGCAACACCAAATAAATATTATATGGTGCATGTAGGTAATGTTGAACAACAACATTCTAAATAATGCTCAAATATTAGGTTAACACCTAGAATTTAGACAATACCTAGACTTCAGTTAGTTCCTAAACACCAAACAACAAAGAGTTCTTAGAGTTTTTTTAATATCATTCAAAGTGTTGTAAAGCTAGAACAATGATAGAAGGAGGTGATAAAACCTTCATCTTTGATAGCACCCTAATCACAAGCACTTGATATATTGATAATGGAAATAAAGTAGTAGTACTATGACTTAGGAATCTAATAGAAGAATTCCTTAGTGTTAGGTGATGTGCAACAATGAAGTAGAATGAGAAACATCATTTTGGACTGAAACGTGATAAGGAGTGAAGTGTTTTGTATGTATGAGAAGGAAATGCATTAGATGAATGTGTAATGACAAAAATATTCATTGATTAGTAAATAATTGGCATCAAAATGCACTTAAGTGCTAAGCATGTTGTACCGCTCTCAAGTACAAAACTTAGTAGAATGACACAATAGTAATGAGAACACCATCCTAACTTGTAAAATCTCCTCTACATGCTTGAAACTAAAATGTTTCATCTCAATTTGTTTGAGAGACACATGATAATTCATCCAAGATTACTAAGATCCTCTACACACACTAGAATAGGAATTCACATCATATTTTATAGCAAATTGTGAATGTGAGTGCATAGAATATTAGTTGAGATAATTTTAAGTTTTTAGGGTTTTATAAAGTTTATTAACATTAGGAGTTATAAGGTGATGGTCAAATAAATAATTAACTTTATTGAAGATATAAGAAGTGCTTATTATTTTGTTAAAGTTTTAAGGAAGATATTTTTTTATTAAAGTATCTTTATTAAGGTTGAATTAGGAGTGATAAGAGAAATAGAAATAATAAGAGTTGTTTAGAAGATTAATTTTTTTCTTATAAAGTTGGAGTTATAAGTTTTTTGATTTGTTAGATAAATTTCTAGATTTGATTTTTTTTTAATTTAATAATTTTTTGAAATAGAATATTATTGAATATTTGCAAATTAATTAATGTGGGAGTCAAAAGGAGTTCTACTTCAAAATTTGAAAAAATTAAATTTGCAAAATTCTTATTTATTAGTTTCTAGTAATTAGGGAGATATAAGGTTTACTACTTCATAGGATTTAGTTAGAAAATTTGAAGTTATTGAAATCTAGGAGTTATAAGGTAGTCTACATAAAAGGTCTTATGAGTACTTTATGTCAAACAACAAGTTTTTCTTTCTAAATCTCAACTTATGAATGAACCAAATTATGCTTCATGGAAAAATAAAGTGAAACCAATTTTAATATTTGAAAAATTTGGGATATAGTTAGTGGAACAAAAACAAAGCCTACAAAATATGTTAGATAAATTCAAATATATGAATATGGTGAAGCCAAAGCACTTATGATAATAAATTTTGCAATAATTGATTAAATACAACCTTATATAAGTATAGTAGAAACTTCTACAAAAGCTTGGAATACTCTAGATAAAATATTTTAAGGGAAAAACAAAGCTACTATTTTCAATATTCAATATCAGTTATACTATTTAAAGGTTAATAGTGGTGAAAGTATTGAATTATCTCTTAGAAAGGTAGCAGGTATAAAATCAAAACTATTAACTTTAGGAGAAAAAATGGGAGACAAACTTCTTGTTCAAGTGATATTGAGAGTAATTCCAAAAACTTATAAGCATTAAGTCACATATTTGCAATTATTAAGCAAATATAATTTATTTAATGAGTTAGTCAACATTCTACAAGAATAAAAAGAAAAAAATTCAACCAAAGACAAAATGACTAATAATACTTTAGTATAAAAGGAAAATTTACAAGGCAATATTGCTTCAACTCCAAGATACAAATCCAAATGGAACACTAGATATTGTCAAATATGTAAAAAAAGGGACATAGCACAAATTTTTGTAGATACAATCCAAGGAACTGGTCTCAAGGAAATCAGATAAATCAAAGTGGTCAAAAAACAAGTCAGTACAACAAAGACAATATCAATCTCAATACAATCCACAATGACAAAAACAATTTCAGTATTAGTATCCTTATCAATATTAGTATAATCAACCTCAATTACAATATATATATAGGAAATTAAAAAAGAACATCTAGCTCAAGAAATTTATTAAATACAAGAATTAGAAGAAACTACTGAAGAAAATTAATTCAAAACCCTTTTAGCAATTTTGATAATCAATGAAGATGAATTTATCTCATAGAGTTCGAAAGATACTAACCTTACAATTGATTAGAATATAGGAAGGTAACATCATAAGAAGAAGATAAAAAAAATTTAGAAGAAAGTAAAAAGAGAAAAAAGCAAGCATAGGTTCCAAGATCACTTGAAGAATGAATACCATGATTGAAGACTAAAGTCTTCAATAACCAAATAATGTAATACAGGGGGTTTTGGAGTATATTACATTATTTGGTACATGCTAATGTACCCTCATGGTACCTTCATGGTACATCTTGTAAATATTAGATTAGGATTGAGTCTTAGTTTAGAGTGTGAGTAATATTCTATGTAATATTGTAATGTGTAGGAAATGCACGCATTATGTAAGTGTGTATGTGCAAGAAATGCACAAGTGTCATGTGAGTATGTGTGCAAGTTTAATATGAGTTTACATGCACAAGTGTCTTTAGATTAGAGTGTGCATAGTGAAGAGTCATGTCTAGGTATACATACAAGATAGAACCATGTATGCAAGTGTCAAGTAGAGAATCCAAGAGTCATGAGATTTGGCATATGGAAAGGAATAGTCAAGTATCCAAAGAGTCATTCTACTATGGCTATATAGTACTCCATAGAGAAGCTAAAATGGATCATCATCATCATCATCATCATCATATAGAATCAGATCATATATTTATCAAAAAGTGTTATATTTGTAAGATAAAGTGGAGTAATAAAGATTGCATACATTTTGAGCAAATAATATAGTAAGTTGTGCTACATGTTTTGCACATGTATGATTCAGGCTATTGACATTCATATTGTTTTTATTAATGAATATTATTTTATATATTATAAGCCTTGATATACATATTAGTTTGCTCATATAATTCTAGTTACATCATTACCTTCAAATTTTTATATTGTAGCTATGTTATATTTGATCCTATGTAATTTATCCTATGACTTATATTAACATTAAGGCTTAAAAATTCATCGCTCTGGAGTGTTATTTTCACAAATGTGTTGATAATTTTATCAACGATAGAGTTTCCTATAGATTTTTTTTTTCAATCTCTAATCATTCCATTGCTTTTTAAATAGATCAAAATGGAGTCCCAAATATAAATTTATACCCCTGATAGTGCAAAGAGGATACAAATTTTTATTTTAGGGATTTTCAAGTATAAATATATGTTGTGAAAAGGTCATATGTTTGGATAATTCATAACCCCTTAAAAAGCAATGGTCCTCATTGTGTCAACTTTTGACATTAGTTGCAAAAACTATTTCTTCATCTAATTTTTTGTGAGCCATTCATATTGGTGACCAAGTTATCCTACTTCAACCACTCATTACAACTGAGTGGATTACCTTTTAATGGCACTAGTCCATGTCCTAACAAACTAATCCTCCTTCATTGGTAATAAGCTATCTAGATTGAGTTTTTCAATGTCCAACTATTCTACTACTATGAAAGTGTCCAACAAAGGTGGGTGATAGGTCCTAAGAAGTTCAACATTGAAATTGGATGCAAACCAAGATAAGATAAGAAGTTAAGTAAATTAAATTATAAAGTAATTTATAATAAAAATTATATTAATTAATTTAAAAATTCCCTTTCTAATATTATAAAAAACATTATAATATTATTCTCTTGGGCTTCTTCTTTGCACTTTGAACCATATCTGACTTTCTGGAACTGGGTCTTGATTAACTAAAATCAGACTATCCTTTTACACTTATTAGAGAACCTGAAACTGATGCTGCCCATAGAAACTACCATTGACTGGTGTTGAAAGCTTGACATCAATTACCACTCACTCTTGACATCAATGAAAACTCATCTACTCAAAATGTCCAACAATCTCCCCCTTTGTCATTGATGGCAACCCAAATTCTTTTTACCAAAAGTTCACCTTTTTTCTGTTATGCTTCCCCTGGGACATTGCTCCCCTGACTTAATGCTCTTTACTTAAACCAAATCTCTCCCCCTTACTCAAATCTCTCCACCTTTGACATCAATGTAAAAGGGTCACCTTTTGGGCTCAGGACTAAGAATGAGTCTCTTAGCTTAGCCCCTACCCCACCTCCTCTTAAGGTGGTTAATTCTGGGGTAGGAGTATTTCTAATCCCAGCAAGCATTGGTCTTTACCTTTGTCCTCTTTCCTTCTCATATGATCCTTCTGATTCCTTTTATTGTTCCTATTCATGTCCATGTTGTTGTTCCTATCCATATTCTTGTTCCTATTCCTATCCATATTCTTTTTCCTGTTCATGTCCATATTCTTGTTCCTGTTCATTCTTGATTCTGGAATGTCTGCTCTACACCACTTTGTTGTATATCCATAATTATTGCACCTATAACACTTAATGTTATTATTCCTTGGAGGTAAAAATGTCTTGGTATATATCTTGGTGAAGCCATATATGTTCCTATCATAAACCTTGCAATTCATTGCCTTGTGACGAAAATTATTACATGAGTAGTAATACCCATGAAAAATTGTCTATTTCTGAAGTTCCCATATTCCCTCTCTTTCATGTGTCCTGCACTATGAAGCGATGTTCCCAAATCTGTGACATGATAAACATCATCCATTGAAATTTCCTTGCCTTGACCTCATTGGTCTCTTAGTATCTTTTTCTCTATGTTGGTTCTTGTTCCATATGTTCCATTTTTGTGCATTGTACATTTCCTTGTTGGACTTTCTATTGTCCAACTCATCCTCAAAAGTCTCACTTTATCTTACATTTCTTCAGAACTTGAGGTTGACTCTTCTTCTTGTTTCTTTTGAGCTTGTTCAAAACCAAGACATGTTTTGTTTGTTGACCTTCTTTGTACCTTGATCATCTTATCCAAATTTTTTGAACTATTTTCAAACTTGTGTAGCTTATCCTTGGACTTTTCTAAATCTTCCCTTAGTAGAGCTACTTCTTGTTCTAACTTTTCACATTCTAAGACCTTTGATTCTAACTTATCCTTGAACTTATTTGTCTTAGCCATTGACTTGTTTAAATCCTCTATAATATTTCCTCTCTCTTCATCACATTATTGAAATTGAAATTCAAGTTGGGAGTTTTGCTTTATTACCTTCTTTAAAGTTTTAAGAGCATAAATAAGTTCTCCCTCAAGATCAAATCTTCCTTTTTTTGATTCTTCCTCTATTTGTTTACCTTTGTCCATATCTTCATTCTTTTCTGACTTGTCTTCTATAGGATCACCTTCTTCTTCTTCTAATGTCATTAGAATATTCTCTTTTGGTCCTTCAAATGCATCCTCATACTCATCATCATTGAAACTAAAACCATTCCTTGTACAACTATCTTCAAGATGTCCAAAATTACCACATCTAAAACACTTGAGAATTATTGGTGGCCTTTTCTTAACCTCTTATTTTTCTTCAATCAAAAATAGGACTTCATATTTATCATTATCTAGGAAACTATTATCACTATCACTTGAGTACTTACTTGCCTTGTCTGCATAGTAGCTCCTCTTTTGTCCTTTGAAAGAACTTCTTCCATTGTTTGCTTTGTCCATCCTTGTCTTTATTTTGGTACCTATATTTATTTAATTCCATGTTCTTATGATCTTGTTTTTCTTCATCATTGCCATTTCTAGCTTCTTGAAAATCAGTTGCATAGTAACCATACTTTCCACAATTGAAATATCTAAAAAAAATTTCATCCTTGAATCTTCTTGAATCCTTATTATTTCTGCCATAATTTGTTTCTTCATCACTAGATGACTCATTTCTTGAATATGAATTCTTACCCTTTGTTTTCTTTATCACTTTGAAGGTTGATTCTCTCCGATGATTAGGATTCTATTTTGTTCTTAACTCAAAAGTTGTAAGAATACCAAGTAACATATCTCTTATCAAAGAATCACCAATTTTTTATTCTTCTATGGCAAAAATATTTTCACTAAATATTTTTGGAAGATATCTTAAGACCTTATCACAAACATCTTATTCTTCAACATTAAGTCCAAGTCCTTGCATAGCATTAACAAACTCATCAACTCGAAGTAGATAAGTACTAATGTTTTCCTCATCATTCATTCTTAACTCTTCAAATTGTCTTTTAAGATTTCGTATCTTTACCTTTTTGACACTTTTATCTCCTTCATATATGCTTTGCAACTTATCCCAAATTCCTTTTGCATCCTTACAATGCATAAATTTTATGGATTTTGTTTTGTGCAATCCTCTCAAAATTACATTCATTGCTTTTAAATTTTAATGTTTTAGAAGCTTACCTTCCTTATCATGTAGGTGGATCAACTGGTGGCACGTATCCATTTTCAACTACTTCCTAAATTTCATTACCATGTGCCATCAGGTGAATCTTAATTCTCATACTCCAAAATATATAGTCACTTCCATCAAATATTGGTGTTTAATTATCTGAGGACATATTATTAGAATCCATTATGTTTTTGAAAAAACTTTTCCTTCAATATGTTAAACTCTTCCGAAGGAACCCGCTTTGATATCAATTGAAGAACACAAGCTTATATTGAGAGAGGGGGTGAACAGTATAAGACCACTTTTTACTTTTCTTTCCAATCAATATTATGCAATGTATAGATAGCAATATCAACTTGTATAATTGAGACAAGTCTTCTCTTGTAATCTTCCACAAAATCTCACACTAATCTATCCACAAGTCCTCTCTAGAACTTGTCTAAATATGCTCAACAAGTCCTCACTAGAACTTGTCCAAATATGCTCAATAAGTCCTCACTAGAACTTATCCAATTCTGCTCTCAATTTTTATTATAAGATTCCACAAAAGCTCACACAAATCTATCCACAAGTCTTCTTAAAGACTTGCATTAAATATGCTCAACAAGTCCTCACTAGAACTTGTCCAAATATGCTCAATAAGTCCTCACTAGAACCTATCCAATTTTGCTCTCAATTTTTATTGTAAGCTTCCATAAAAGCTCACACAAATATGTCCACAAGTCTTCTCAAAGACTTGTCTTAAATCTACTCAATCACTTTCAATCACTCTTTTAGAAACATATAGAGAATTTTTCAAGATTCAATATGCTTCACATTCACCTCAATGCTCAATAACTTTTAATCACTCTTTTAGAAACATACAAAGAATTGCTACAGACTCAATATGTTTCACATTCACAAACTCTCAATTACTTCCAATCTCTCTTTTATCATAGAAACATATAGAGAATTGTTAGAGACAATATGTTTCACACTCATCAACACTCAACCTCTTTATCAAATCAATTTAGAATATATAACAATCTATTTCATAGAATTTGAACTATCACCTTAACACATCCACTTGACTAGGCTCAATCAAATCTACTCAAACAATCACTCAATGAAATAATCCTTGCTCACAAACCCTAGTTCAAGCATTTGAATACTCACTCAAATGTTTCCAACAATTCTTATAAACCAATCTCACATAACAATGATAATTATGTTCTTTTCAAACCCTAGTTCAAGTTCTTCACTCACTTACTTCAACAACAATGCTTATAAAACAAGGTTTTATCAACAACTCTCAATTCCAAAAAACCTTGAAGCATTAATTAAAAACACACTCAACAAGAAAAAACTTAACCAAATCCTTTTCACTCCAACTTAGAATTCACAACATTCAACAATCACTCACTAGGAAGAATATGTCCATACCTTTTGTTTGATGTAGAAGTGCCCTTGGAAAACATGTCTAAATCACAATTTCCTTCTTTCCAATTTCAATGGTTAGATGACAAAAATCTCACTCTTAACACTTTCTCAAATATTCCTTAGACACAAAAATACTCAAAGCTCAATTATGCCTTATTGCTCCATTTTGAAATTAACAACCATCAAATCATACATGAAAATAATAATTCCTTGGATACACCTTATAAACTCCAACTTAAATAATATTCAACACCACACAACTTCCTAAAACACCTTGCTACTCTTTCCAAATACTAAGGTAAATAACACCAATAAATTAATTTTGCATAACACTTATAGCTTCCCTAACAACCTTACAAACCAAATAAAATGCAATAAATTATTTTTTAAATGCTTAACGAACCCTTCTAAAATTTTTGACGCTAAATTTTAATGCATACCTTTTGCTTCCCCCAAAAAGGGTTTCGGCATGATTCGATCTACCGTCTCCCCAAGCCTAAGCACCTTAGCGCTTGGGAGTCCACCATGTGGGCTAGTGATGCCCACGTGAAGGAAGAAACACTTCCTTCACCTTATGCCTTAGTATGCCATTGAATTCCACAAAAATCACAACGCTCACTCTTTGCTTGGATGCAGCATGATTCGCAAGGTTCACATGTATTAAAAATCGAAGGCATGGTAATTTTTCTAAGGTGGGATGATCCCCCTTTTTATACACATTTTTGGAATTTTGCTCCCACGTCGGTGCTTGGAATTCAAATTTCAAAAATTCGAATTATAATTTGATAGCCCACCTTAGGGTTATAAAAATTAATATAAACTAACCTATAATTAATATTAAAATTAATTAATAATTAATTTAAATAACTTAAGTAAATTAAATTATAAATTAATTTATAATAAAAATTATATTAATTAATTTATAATTAATTTAAAACTTCCCTTTATAATATTATAATATTATTCTCTTGGGCTTCTTCTTTGCACTTTGAACCATATATGACTTTCTAGAACCGGGTCTTGATTAACTGAAATCGGAATATCCTTTTGCACTTATTGGAGAACCTGAAACTGATGATGCCCACTGAAACTACCACTGATTGGTGCTGAAAGCTTGACATCAATGACCACTCACTATTGACATCAATGACAACTCATCTACTCAAAATGTCCAACAATATCCCCCTTTGTCATTGATGGTAACCCAAATTATTTTTACCAAAACTTAACCTTTTCTCTGTTTTGCTCCCCCTGGGACATTGCTCCCCCTGACTTAATGCTCTTTCCTTAAACCAAATCTCTTTCCCTTACTCAAATATCTCCTCCTTTGACATCAATGGCAAAGGGTCACCTTTGGGGCTCGGGGCTAAGAATGAGTCTCTTAGCTTAGCCCCTCACCCACCTCCTCTTGAGGTGGTTAATTATGGGGTGGGAGTATTTCTAATCCTAGCAAGCACTGGTCTTTACCTTTGTCCTCTTTCCTTCTCATTTGATCCTTTTGATTCCTTTGACTATTTCTATTCATGTCCATGTTCCTATTCCTATCCATATTTATGTTCATGTTCATGTCCATATTCATGATCCTGTTCCTATTCTTGTTCATATTCATACTTGATTATGGAATGTCTGCTCTACACCACTTTTTTGTATGTCCATAATTATTGCACTTATAACACTTAATGTTATTATTCCTTGGAGGTGCAAATTTCTTGGGATTTCTCTTGGTGAAGCCATATTTGTTCCTATCATGAACCATATTTGTTCCTATCACGAACCCTGCAATTCATTGCCTTGTGACCAAATTGATTACATGAGTAGCAATACCCATGAAAAGCTGCCTATTCCTGAAGTTCCTATATTCTTGTATTTCATGTAAACTGCACTATGAAGCCACGTACCCAAATCTATGACATGAGAAACATCATTCATTGAAATTTTCTTGCCTTGACCTCATTGGTCTCTTAGTCTCTTTTTCTCTATGTTGGTTCTTGTTCCATCTATTCCCTTTTTGTGTAGTGTACCTTTCCTTGTTAGAATTTTTGTTTTCCAACTCATCCTCAAAAGTCTCACTTTCTATTACATTGGTTTTTTTTTAAGTTTCATCTTCTTCAAAACGTGAGGTTGACTCTTCTTGTTTCTTTTGAGCTTGTTCAAAACCAATACCTGTTTTATTTGTTGACCTTCTTTGTACCTTGATCATCTTATCCAAATTCTTTGAAATCTTTCCAAACTTGTGTAGCTTATCCTTGGAATTTTCTAAATATTCCCTTAGTAGAGCTACTTCTTGTTCTAACTTTTCACATTCTAAGACCTTTGCTTCTAAATTATCCTTGAACTTCTTTGTCTTAGCCATAGACTTGTTTAAATCCTCTATAATCTTTCCTCTCTCTTCATCACATTCTTAAAACTTAAATTAAAATTGGAAATTTTGCTTTATTTGTTAGAATTAAAGTGCACTATGCCTTCACTTTGACACTTGTCAGTTTCACTTGACATTTTTTATGTTATCAAATAGGCCTTATGCTTATATATGTAATCCATTTGTATCAATACATATCTCATTTAGTTTCCCTCCTAACATATGGTATCAGAGCAGGATTTCTCTGCCCTATGTACTTGAAGGAGGATTTCTCTCATGGGGAGATTTCCCTTATGGAAATCCCCCCTCACATTTTTTTTTCTTCCCTATTTTTTTAATTTTTTTACCGAGGGAGTATGCTCTCCATAATTTGATGGATCAGAAACCAGATGGTAAGAATTTTGAAGTTTGGAGATCTTTGCAGGTTTTTTGAGTTTTTGAGTTTGGTCTTGTTGTAGCAATTTTTGAGTAGGCAATTAGGTCGAAGATTTAGAAGAGACTTAGTAGATTTTTGGAGGGCGACGCTAGTCATTTACTATGCATTTGCATTATGCCAACTTTCACCTTTTGTTGTGCCTTGGATATTTCTTGTGCGACAATTTTGCTGTTGGTTCACAATGTTGCTGTTGGTGCCCTTTTCTACGTTTTCATCAATTATACAATGGAGATGGTCCCAACCTGAGCTAGTTTGGAATTCGATGCTGTAATCTCAAAGTTTTGGTACAATGCTTCAGAACTGGTAAACTACGACAACTACATTGGATTCGATCACATCTTGAAATTTATGGTGAGCAATGGAAAATCCATCATCGGTGTGATTGCATTATTGACATGCACTCTGTGCATTATCCCGTCATCATCAAGGAGGTGGTTTGCCTCTACTGGTGTCAACATTGAAGATTCCACCTATTGTGTGATGGGTTGTGCTATAGTTTGCTAGCTGTCGATGAAACAATTTTTTGATGAAGTGAAGGACATTTTTTTATTTTTCTCCCATGATGCTGCATGTAGGAGGACACGATGACACAAAATTGACACCATTGTGCTAAATGCATTTTTTTCTATGCATCTGCGGGCTATAGTTTTTTGAGCTTGGCGTATTAAAGACTTTAACAAAATGGAACTATGGTGACTGTTAAGCCTGTTAGAATATTATTATTGTTATAATGTGCACTATGCCTATAATTGATAGGTTGACATTTATCTTCTGCCACTTGTCTCTTTCTTCAGTTTGAGTTGGAGTGGTGTCTTCTGAAAGACACTTGGAGTGGAGCTTATGACACTTGTCATATCTCCCTCCTAAGCTTGATGCTTATATATTGTAAGATAACTTGTAAATAAAGCGTGCCTTATTTTTTAGTCCCAACATCTAGTATCAGAGCGGTGAGATCCGCCTATGGGGACCCTTAGGGTTTGAGAGTTTTATTTTTATGATTAAATTTTTTCTTCGAAGTATCCTCTTCACTTGCTAAGTTTATCCTATGAATGAAAAATGGAGAGAAATTTTTAAGAGTTTTGGCGATTCTGGCAATGTGGGGTTGTTTTTTTTTTTGCAGGGTGAAGGCACATTTAAAAAAAAATCACATTTTGCATTGGAGAAATTTTTTTTAGAGCAGTCATATTCAAAATATTAGTATACCAGCATGTATATTAGGAGGAGTACTACAAAATAAAGTACTCGTACGCAAAAATCCGACAAGAAATGAGCAAGATATGGTTGTTTGAAGACGGACTGTTGCAACTATTTTTTTGTACATGATTTTTTTCAAAACGGAAAAAATTTTATTAATTTTTTTATCAGTCCTTTTCCTGATGTTTTTGCACCATAATATAGATTATGAGAAGTAATACAACATCAAGTACTCACTTGCTTAATTCGGTAATGTATTGAGTAAGTTACAACATTGACACTATCACTATAGCCAAAAAAGATGCATTTTTGGCTCTTATCATCAAACTTCTTCCTTTTCTTATGAGGAATATGAGCATAGGCATCACATCCAAATATTCTCAAATGTCCCACATAGGGCGTCCTTCCAATCCATGCTTCTATAGGTGTTCTTTCATGTAAGGCCTTTGTGTATGACCTATTAGTCAAGTATGCAGCAGTAAGAACAACTTCTCCCCAAAATGAGTTAGGTAATATAGCAGCATGTAACATTGATTTTGCCCTATTTGTGATTGTTTGATTCATCCTCTCAGCAACTCCATTTTTTTACAGGGTATAAGGGGTTGTGAATTACTTCCTTATCTCATGATACTTAAAAAAATTAAAGAATTCATTGGAGACATATTCTCCACCATTATCTGATCTTAAGGTGGATATTTGATAGCCACTTTCTCTTTCAACAAGTATGATGAATTCTTTGAACCTATCAAGGGCTTACCACTTATATTGAATTAGGTAGATCCATACATTTCTGCTATAATAATCAATGAAAGTGATGTAGTATTTAGCCCCAGTATAATATTGAACAGACATTGGCCCACAAATGTCTGAATGAACCAATTGCAAAGGTCTATTGGCTCTCCATGCCTTTCTTGTTTCAAATGGTTGCCTATGGTGTTTGGCTATTACACATGATTCACAAAAACATTTTGACTCCTTAATATGTGGAAGTCCTTTAACTAATCCTTTTGTAGCCATCATTTGAATATTATTAAAATTTAAATGTCCCAATCTTTCATGCCACATGTACTCCAAAGAGAAAGTAGTTGTTGTATGCAAAGATGTTTGTGTTACAGATTTTGTAAGGAGGTAGTAAACACCATCCCTTTTCACTCCCATGGCCTTGACATTGCCATTGGGTTCCTTAATGTAGCATTTGTATTTTTCAAAATAGACATTATAGCCCTTATTTGTAAGATGACCAATAGAAAGAAGACTCTTTTTAAGACCAAACACATACAAAACATCTGTTGCAGGAACATTATTACCATAATGAAAAGTAAGTGGTGCCTCCCCAACACCTTCAATGGGTAGAGCACTTTCATCACCAAAATTAATGAATTGATTTGATGTAGGTTGAACCTTGGTCAACCAATATTACCTTCCTGTCATGTGCTTTGCTGCTCCAAAATCAATATACCAACATTCTTTATCTTCAACATTAACTTGGTTGGCTACATACAATGTGTTCAAATTATTATTTTGTGGTTCTCCTTGTTATCTTTGCATTTTATAGCAATTAGCAACATTATGATTCCATTTTCCACAATATTCACACCCTTGTTGATTATTGTTTTGACCCCCTTGAGGTCTTGTTTGCCATATTGGCTACTACTGGTACTGCTGTTGATGTGGCTGCTAATGGTACTGCTGATTTGGTTGTTGTTGGTACTGTGTGTATCTCTGATGTTGTCTACCCCTTTGATTCTAATTATGTTGATTTTAACCCTTTTTTTGTTTAGGCTATAAAGTTGCCTTGGTGGCAAAAGTTGCTGATGTGGCTTCAATTTCTTCATCTTTGATTAGGGCTTGCTCATGTTTCTTAAGTAGGATCTTAATATCCTCAAGTGTGGAATTCATTATTTTACCACTCAAGTCTAAGATGGTAGCATAGGAGTGAAACTTTGAAGGAAGACCATGCAACATTATTGAAATTAACTCATTATCATCTAGGGTTTTACTAGCAGCTAAAAAATCATTCTTAATAGAATTCACTTCCATAAGATAATCGGTAAGTGAGCCTTTCATACATAGATTGTGCAATTTTTTTTTGAGATACAAGATATTATCTTGACTTGGCCTATCAAACAATCTATTGAGAGCATCCCATGCTTGTTTAGGTGTTTTTGCAGCCCTTACAATTTCTTTGCATTGAATTCCTGTAGCTAGCTTGATTAGACTTAAAGCTATATTGGAATTCTTCTCAAATTGTGCTTTTTATTTAGGGTTTGTAGGTGCAGTGAGTGGGTCTTCATTAGCCTACCTATATTTCACAAAGTCCCACATGTCATTCATAATTAATATTGATTCCATCTCATACTTCCAATTTGCAAAAGTTTGTGCTCCTTCAAGTTTCTTTGTAAGTCCACTTAATAGATTTGTAGTAGCCATGATTTAGAAAAGGATCAAAAGAAAAGAGAGCTCAACAAAGGATGAAGTAAGAATGACAAATACCAAATTAGAGTCCTAAAAAAAATCTAGGGTACACCGCTGAAGATCCAGAGGAGGATTCGCCTAGTTTTTCCACTTTAAATATTCAAGTGATTCCAACAGTGGGAGGGTTAAGTTGAACACAAGTGCCTTTTTCTATCCAAAGAGAGTAAGAATTAGAATTTTTCCAGACCTTTATACCAAACTTCTCAATAGACCCACCCTTACATGAGGGATACTATAAGCATTTGAGTAGTTGATACGTGGAACATAGGCGATTCTGAAAGGGAATAACCTGCCAGAAATTTATACCAAACTACTCAATATACTTGCCCTTACGTGAGGGAGACTATAAGTATTTTAGTAGTTGATACGTGGAACATAGGCGGTTATAAAAATGTGATGCTTGCTTTTTGTAGAATTGTTACAATAGATGTGCCAATGTATTATTTCTTTATAAGAATTTGCTTGTATGTGTTTGCTTGCTTGTATATGGCTTAGTGTCAAGTGTGTATGAAATGGAACTACACTTGATTACAATTATAAAACCCAAAGTCATGCAAGGGTAATAGCAAGCATAAAATGTAGACAAAGCCCAAATAGAAGATGCAAGCAAAAAACACCTAATGGCCAAGAGAGTGCCACAAAAGGTCTCCACAAGAAAGAGGTAAGGGGCCCTAAATCACCCCTTGAGTTGATGATTGTATTAGGAAATATGGCTCAATAATAGTCCCAAATATGCCTTGAAGTGTGATACAATTTCAATGCCACCAATGATGATAATACCTCGAATTTTTCCAAATATAATGAATAACTTGGCTTAATGTCCCCCCAATGAATTAAAATTGATATTCCCACAAGTTTGCCAAATATTTTATCAAGGAGTGTCGGATACTACCGAAAATGCACTCCAAATTACAATGTCAACTTCAAACTTCAATTTAGCATATTAAATGATTTCAAAATTGAAAATAAACTACACCAATAGTTTCCTATCGAAAAATCCTTTCCAACAACTATAAGGCTATAGTAGGTTACAATATGACCCTTGATTTTAATAAAATACAACAAGACTTCTTAGAGGCAAAAAATAGGACAAATTGCCCTATACAAATTTGAAATTTGAAATTTTGGCTTGAAACTGTTTCGGCAGGAAAATTTTGAATGACCGAGCGGAAAATTTTGGAGGGAATGACTGAAAAATTTGCAATCTAGCTTATTGTTACGTACTATAGTTGTAGATGTTTCTCAATCCAACAATTGGCAACTGATGTGCCTTAACCAAAAAAAAAAAAAGCAATTTTTTTGCAGCCAATGCATATAAATTATATGAACCTATTTCCAAGAAAATAATTTTATATAGGGATGTTACCTTTCATGAGTATCCCCCATATAATCCTCCTAAGGCCCCCACTTTAGAAATAACTAATGAAATAGTTGCTTCATTCATTCATACAATATCATCTAGTCCTTCTCCTCATAAATCAAGAAATTCATCCACAAGAAGAACTTCCTACAAATGATCCATGTCCTCCATCTCCTCCTCCTAATGATCAAGTAACATCATCCAATCCTTTACCCAATTGGGTTCAAGCCACAATATATGAAGCCCAAAATTATTTGCCCACCTATATAGGTAAAAGGCCTTTAGCCCTAAGACACCAAGTGAATTATGCCCTAATGGCCAAAGTCCTTAGCCAACCTGAACCTTCTAATGTCAAAGAAGCACTTGGTGATCCTAAATGGGTTCATGCCATGGATCAAGAATTGGATTCCATTGAAAGGAATCACCTTGGGAGTTAGTTGATTTACCCAAAGGAAAATATACCATTGGCACAAAATGGGTATACAAAGCAAAATATAAAGCAGATGGCTCACTAGATCGCTACAAGGCTCGCATAGTAGCTCAAGGCTAGATCGCTCATAGGAGACCTTTGCTCTTGTGGCTAAGATGACTACAAGCAGGACAATTATTGCTATGGCAGATCAAAAACATTGGCCAATATATCAAATGGATGTCAAAAGTGGATTTCTCAATGGTCATTTGAAGGAGGAAGTGTATGTGAAACAACCACCAAGGTACACAATTGAAGGTCAAAACAACAAAGTCCTCAGATTAAAGAAAGCTCTATATGGGTTGAAGCAAGCACCTCGAGCTTGGTATGCAAAGATTGACTCCTATTTTCTCAACCTTGGTTTCACTAGATCTGCAGCATAATCTACTCTCTATGTGAAACATTGGAGGAACCACATCATTTTGGTTACATTGTATGTGGATGATATTCTCATTACAGGTGATGACATAGAAGGAATAAGGTTGTTCAAGGAGGACTTATGCAAGAACTTTGAGATGATAGATTTAGGCCTCCTCCACTATTGCTTAGAAATAGAGGTATGGCAACAACCTGGTAAGATTTTTATCTCACAAGCTAAGTACATTCAGTCTATTTTGGAGAGGTTTAGTAGGGAGGAGTGTAAGCCCTCTCTAACTCCCATGGAAACTAGATTGAAATTGGTAAATAATTATGAAGAAGAAAGGGTTGATGGTACACTTTATAGATAACTAGTTGGAAGTTTGATCTACTTAACTTCAACTAGACCAGATATTTGCTATTCAGTTCGCCTTATTTCTAGATTCATGCAAGATCCTAAGAAGAGCCATTGGATAGCAGCTAAGAGGATTATGATATTCCTAAAGGCCACACCTCATCATGGCCTTATGTATAAATCAAGTGATAATTTTTTTTTGATTGGATACATAGATTTAGATTGGGCCAGTTGTCCTGAAACTAGAAGATCTACATCAGGTTATTGCTTTCAATTAGGCTAAGGCTCTATTTCATGGAGCACAAAGAAGCAAAAAACAATTTCACTATCTTCAGTAGAAGCCGAATATAGAGTAGTAGTTGAGGCAACTAAGGAGGCAATATGATTGAGGCAATTAATTCAAGATATTGGGCTATTCATACATGGTCCAAAATATATATATTGTGACAATAAAAGTACAATCAAGATGACCAAGAATCCAGTTTTCCATGCTAGAACAAAGCACATTGAGATCCATCATAACTTCATTAGATAAATTGTCCAAGAAGACATTATACACATGGAGTATGTACCAACTCAATATCAAGTAGCAAACATCTTCACCAAGTCACTTGGGAAAGACAAGTTTTCTCAGTTTAGCAATTTGCTATATCTATGTAAAAGAAGTCAACATTAAGGGGGGATGTTATCTAATGTTGACTTATATTTTTAGGATAGTGCACATTAAGGGGGAATGTTAGAATATTATTATTGTTATAATGTGCACTATGCCTATAATTGACAGGTTGACATTTGTCTTCTGCCACTTGTCCCTA
The DNA here is from genome assembly GCA_028583015.1 of Wollemia nobilis. NCBI lineage: Eukaryota > Viridiplantae > Streptophyta > Pinopsida > Araucariales > Araucariaceae > Wollemia > Wollemia nobilis. The sequence goes on along the minus strand of JAQPPZ010000446.1, from coordinate 874,432 downwards.
TCTTCAGTTTGAGTTGGAGTGGTGTCTTCTGAAAGACACTTGGAGTGGAGCTTATGACACTTGTCATATCTCCCTCCTAAGCTTGATGCTTATATATTGTAAGATAACTTGTAAATAAAGCGTGCCTTATTTTTTAGTCCTAACAAAGCCTGGGGGACTTGTTGTTGTTCTTGTTCTGCATTCTGCCACCTCAACATCGACTGCTAGAAGGAAATTTTTTTAAGCTATGAACTCCCAGTTTTTTTCTTGATCACAATGATTTTAAATCAGCATCCGGATATGGCGCATTCTGAAAGCTCCTAGTTTCTAACGTCTTTATCAGCTATATCAGTAGCTTTCCCGCTGTAATGGTTAAGGCATAATTTTTTTTGTGCAATTAATGGCATGATTATGGAGTCGCCTACCGTAACAGCTAGCAGTGGAGCGCGATGTGGAGAGTATCATCGACCTGGCAGTGGGAGAAGAGCAAAGTATGCATTGTTGTAAAAATATCCATGCACCAAAGTTGCTGCTGAATGTTTACCACCAAGTCCAGGAAAGTTGCTTACAAAAGTGCATGCATATTTCTATCTTTATTTATCATGTTGCCATCTCAAGCAGGGAGGCGATAAAAATTTAATGATTGTAGTTTGCATATTTAGTTGAAGAACCATAATTTTTTAAGTGTGACTCTCCGACGAGTGTGCCATGATCACTACGAAAGAGAAGTAAAAAAATATCCATCCCCATCTGCAAAAATTTTGTGCGTCATTTGTTGAAGCCCAACTGCTATGGGTGATATTTTCTTAAAAAATATGGCCAAGTGATATAGTAGGGCTTTATTAAAGAAGGTGATGAGGCCTGAAAATGCCTCAATCATAACATGTTTTGAACACTGAAATTGCCTACAAACTCTTATGTTTAATCTAATATGCTAGTTAAGTTAATTCAATATGTTGTGTATTAACTATTTGCATGATAAATGTATCTGAAATACTATATTCTAATTTTTATAGCTTTTTGCATAAGTTTTATGTTATTTTGTTATGACTTGCTAAATGAGATATGCTTAGGTTGATAGCAGCATTTCACTAATCATTTTTTGATATGTCTCAAGCATTTATTTTACCTAAATATGCAAATAGTGCAAGCAAACTATTATTGTGCAGCAAAAACTGGTTTTTCCATGTAAATTCTAGCCAACTGCCAATGAATGGCAAGGCATGGAATTCACATATGGAAAGAGATGAAGACCATTGGAATCTGATCTTGAGAAATAACCCACATGAGAAATGCAGAGGAAATAATTTAAAGAGCACACATTTTTTCATTCCGAAGTCTCTTCGGAATGAACAGATATCTTCGGAATGAGAAAACACAGTGTCTTCGGAATGAGCGGATCTTCGGAATGAGAATTGCAGTATCTTCGGAATGAGCCACTTATCTTCGGAATGAAAATAGAATGTGCTTTTTGACTTGTTGACCGATTTTTGATGTTGGAAAAAGGGAAATAAATATTGAAAAGGGTAAGGGAAAATATCTCCCATCTGACTTTGTCGTCCTTGCCGACCAAAGCCACCATTTATGGAAAGATCAAGTTTGATCTTCTTCTAGGATAAAACCAGAAATTGTTGCAGCATAATAGGATTAGATATTTTGAGATATTCTCAGTTGTCAGTAGATCTTAGGACATCTATAAATATGGCTCCCATTCAGGTTGAGCTAGGTAGGAGATAGAGAAAGTAGAGAGTAGAGAAATATAGGAGAAAATAGGCAATAATCAGAAAAGTGACTGTTACAGTCCTGTAACAGGTTTTCAGTAGAATTATTGTAATCATGTTCTTGAATAAATAAAGTGTACTATTTCTATTTCATATTGCTTGTAAATGAGTGTGAGTAAGATCTAGAGAGAGAGAGAGACTCATACCTTCTTCTGGACAAGGAGGTTGGCCACTTCCAGACCTAGGAGGAGGACTAACAACAAGTTTTTATTCTGATTTTGCTGCAGTAGAATGAGTTGTAGAACTTGTCATTTCATTTCTTTGTAAACAACTAATAATATTTGCAATATTAGCTTATTTTATGTTTTGTGATTAATGGTTTGGTTGTAATCTCCACTTTCAGCAAAGCTTTCAATTTATTACAAACTGTCATTTCTAGAATTTACTATTTTTTGTAATTTCTTGCATTTTGTGTTTTGTTGTCAACCCTTGCATAGAAGATTGACAACCTTCTATTACAGAGCCTTGACAGGGTTTCATTTCCATGCTATAAGTAGGTTTCCATTGCTGCAAAAGTAAATAGATTTCCTTTCTGCAATTATAATCAGACTTCTAATTCTGCAACTGTTATTTTTGCAACATAATTAGGTCTCATTCTGCAATTGTAATTAGGATTTCATTTCTATAGTTAATGATTAGTTTCCATTTCTGCAACTTATATTAAGGTTTAATTCATGCAATTTAGAGATAGGAATGTCCTAAATCCCCCACACAATCGGTTTCACCAATAAGACATGTTGCTCTAGATTGACCTAAGTTATAACCCTGTTCACCCCTTCTTTCGTAGATAGCCTTGTACACTACCCTGGATTGACAAATTCATTGAGAATTAATGATGTGTATAATGACTACGCATCATTTTGGCATCGTTGTCGGGGAATTGTGTTGCTAGAAGGTGACAACAGTCCAATAGCTATTAATTAGACTAAGTTGTGAAGATTCAGGATAAAATCTGAATAGAACAGCTGGTTAAAGTAACAACTATTGACCTATAATTTATGTCATTTAAGAGTAAACATGAATGAGTAAGTCTAGGGATGAAAAAGGTAGAATTACCCAAAAGGATCCCTGGCTTGTTCCATTAAGAAGATCTTCACGCCTAAGGGGTGAATCACCTGTGTTTGAATTACCAAAAATATTGAAAGAAAAATCACCAGTCTCACCATCATTAGAACATTTTGAGAAAGGAAAATCACCAGTCTCACCATCATTAGAACATCCTAAGAAAGAAGAATCATCAGACTCATCATCAAGAGAGGATCTTGGACCTCTTGAGAGTGAAATTTGGATAGGTTTAACTATTCCCAAGGAACAGGAAACTATGGCAGAGGGAGGCAATCTAGATAGAGATGGCCAACATGGCTATGTCCATAATGAAGGAGATGATCAGGATATGCCCCAACCTTCCAGAACATTTGAATATCCTATCCGTTTGAATCCAACACAAAACTCTCCCATGAAAACTATTTCACCTTCAGTACTTCCAACCTTTCGAGGTATTGTATCTAAAGATCTTGATCAATTTTTGTTTGAATTCAAGGTAGTGTGTCAAACCTATGATTATGTAAATGACAATCAAAAACTTAAGGTCTTTCCCTCAACACTTAAGGACTCAGAATTACGCTGGTTCATGAGCTTAGAGCCAAATTCCATCCGAACCTGGGATCAAATGGAAACTATGTTTTTAGACAAATATCAGGAGTATTGTCATGTAAGGAACAGGAAAGATGAGTTATTCAGGATTAAACAGGAAGATGATGAAACATTAGAAGACTATCTTGATAGGTTCTCCTTTGTTCAAAGGAGATGTGGACTTGTAGAACCAGAGTTATGTAAAACCATATTTTTGAGAGGATTACAAGATGAATCCAGAGAAGTATTGGATTTGATGGGAAAAGGGGATGTAAATACTCTCAGTAATGAGGAAATTGTGGGTCTCTATAGAAATTACTCTCACAATAAGTAGGGAAGAAGAAAAAAGAGTACAAATGGCACTGATGTAAAGGACCTAATAGAGGAACTTGCAAATTTTAAAATTGATATCCTAGTGCAATTAAACACAACTTTGGGGGAAATGTCTGCAAAAGCAAAAACCATAGAACCTTTGGCAATTTATTGCCCAAGATGTAGAAATAAACATGCTTTGCAGGAATGTCCTTTGAATAAAACATCTATCTCAGCCATTTGTAGTATATGTTCAAAGAAGCATTCAACTGATAAATGCCACCTGCTACCACAACTCAAAACTGTGTTAGAAAATCAGACTGAGGAACTCAACTATGTTGGACCAAAACAAGGGGGAAATTTCTCTCAATACCAAAATCCCCCTCATTTTCCTACAAATTGGGGGCATAATCCTTGGACTATGCCTTGGGGACAATCAAAACCACCCCAACGTCCTTGGAATTATCCTCAATGGACAAATTCCCAAGAATGGCCACAAACAAATTGGAGTAATTCAGCCTGGAATCAGAATCAGAATAACCCATCATGGAATCAAAACAACCCATCCTAGAATCAGAATCAGACTAATCCACATTGGATGCAAAATCAACCACAGTGGAGTCAATAATACCAGTCCTATCCAAGGCAACAAAGAAATCAAGGTCAAAATCAGCATTTGCTGCCTGCACCTAATCAAAATTTTCAAGAAAAATAGAACCAACCACAACAAACACAACAGGTGAAACAACCTCAACTTCCAGCTCAATCAGTCACTAATCCAAATAGCATGAGATAGGCATCCCCTGTCTATGTGGCTGAAGCTAAAGAAAATGTTGAAATAAATGTTATTGATTGTAGTAACATCCAACTTCGTTCAGGAAAAGTTGTACCTGAAACCTGTTTCCAATAAAAGCAAGGAAAATGAAGAGCAAGAACCTTTGGAACCTGTGATAGTTATTAACAAAAAAAAAAAAAAAAAAAAAAAAAAAGAACCAGAGGTAGGAACAATTACCTTCATCAAGGATAATTCCATATCCTGAAAGATTCAATACCACAGCAGAAAATTTTGAGTCAGACCTGGTCAAGGAACTTAGAAAGTTAACTATATCATTACCCTTATTGCAAGCCATTAAGGATATACCAGTGATTAAAAGTACTATCCGAGATTTGTGCATTAAAAGAGCAGGAAGAAAAAAGAAAGCATTTCCCAAGACTATTCAAGTTGAAGGAAAGATAGTTGATCTCTTGTCTGGAAAACTAGTACCTCCAAAGTATAGTGACCCAGGAAGTCCAGTTATCACAGTTACCATAGATTCAGTGCCAATATCAAATGTCTTAGTAGATCTAGGAGCTGCAATAAATGTCATGACCAAGGATATAATGAAACAATTACAGCTCAAAAATCTCAGCCCCACATTTACAGTTTTAGAAATGGTTGATAGGTCAGTTGCAAAACCTGAAGGTATCATTGAAGATGTTCCTATAGAAGTTTCTTCTTGGGAATTCCCTATAGATTTTTTGGTTTTATAGCCAAGAAATTCAGCACATGGATATCCCATCATTTTGGGAAGACCTTGGCTTGCAACTACAGCAACCTTCATAGATTGTAGGTCTGGAAAAATGACTATTTCAAATGGTATTGATCTAAAACAAATCTCTCTATATCCTCTTGCAAAACCATCTAGCAAATTTTTAGGTCAGTTATGGTTTCCTGATTCAGATGAAGAATCATAGGAGGTTATTTCCACACTAGCCACCTTGGTAGTAAGGGAACACATAGAAGACCTCCATGACACAGAAAATTTAGAAAATGAAACTATCCTAATGAATGTTCTGCATGAACAAGGGTTAGAAGAGGAAGCAGTAAATATCCATCAGTTGTTAAGGAATGAGGAGAACCAAAATTCTGAAGGTGAACCATATGTACTATCACAGGAAAACTCTGTTTCACTACCACATGGGTGGCACCATCACCTGATTTTTCCTTCTCACTATTCCATACAGGATATGCTTCCATCAGGAAGTAATGAAACATAAACTTCTTATTTCCTTCCATCTCAGCAGTGTCCTCTTAACTCCCTAATCACCAGGTATGAAGAAGTGAATTCAGTCCTTCCAAATACAAAACAAATAGAAGTCCAGCCAGGCAAATTTTTGAACATTTACTGTTGGCTTACTAGGGAAGAGGAAGAAAAATTTATAGTTGTCTTGCAGAAGCATGTTCATGCTTTTGCTTGGGACTATAAAGATATGTCGAGTTCACCCTGATATATGCACCCACAGAATTTATACTGAAGAAGTCAAGCCAGTAAGACAACCCCAGAGAAGACTAAATCCTGCCCTAAGGGATATTGTAAAGGAAGAAATTGAAAAACTTTTGGAGGTAGGATTCATTTACCCAATTTTTGATAGCCAGTGGGTCTCTCCATTGGTTATAGTTCCTAAGAAAAATGGAAAAATGAGAGTATGTGTAGACTATAGAGAGCTGAATAAAGTAACATACAAAGACCATTTTCCATTACCTTTCATAGATCAGGTGTTAGATACCCTTTCTGGAAAGAAATACTTTTGTTTTCTTGATGGATTTAGTGGATATAATCAAATTCAGATTGCACCTGAAGATCAAGAGAAAACAACCTTTACCTATCCATGGGGAATCCCCATGGGGAACATTTGCCTATAGGGTTTTACCTTTTGGTTTGTGTAATGCCCCAGCAACATTTCAGCGAGCAGTTTTAGCAATTTTTTTTTATCCGACTACCAACGGTGTTGAGATATACATGGATGATTTCACGAGTATGTGGACAGACTTTTGACTTTACATTAGAAAACCTTGACAAAGTTTTAACTCACTGTGAAACATACCGAGTTATCCTTGAATCCAGAAAAAATGTTTTATGATGATGAAGGAAGGAATAGTTCTTGGTCATCACATCTCTCTTCAAGGGATCTAGGTTGATCCAAAGAAGGTGGAAATTATCAAGAACCTTCTTCCTCCTAAAACTCATACTGATGTTAGAAGCTTCCTAGGACACATTGGTTTTTACCGCAGGTTTATTCCCAGCTTTAGCACAATAGCCAATCCCATGTTTGCCTTATTGACTAAAGATTCTAAATTTTCCTGGACTTGCAAGGTGTCAGGAATCATTTGAAGCTCCGAAAGAGAAATTAGTAACTCCACCTGTGTTAAGAGGACCTAATTGGACATTACCATTTCACATACAGGCTGATGCTTCCAATACTACAATTGGAGCAGCATTAGGACAAATTGACAATGGTGAACATTATGCCATCTACTACATTAGCAAGAATTTGACAGGAGCTGAGAAAAATTATACCACAACCGAGAAAGAATTCTTGGCAGTAATTTATGCCATCAACAAATTCAGGCATTACATCACAGGTTATCAAATATTTATTCACACAGATCACACAACCATTAAGTATTTGATGAATAAGCCTATGGTAAGTGCAAGAATTATTCATTGGTTATTGTTGTTGCAAGAATTTGATATCACTATAATCAACAAACCAGGAAAAGCTAATGTTGTAGCAGATTTCTTGTCCAGATTACAGAACACAGATGAAGGGGAATTAGTTGAAGACACCTTTCTTGATGAAAAATTATTTGCTATATCAGTCCAATCACCTTGGTTTGCAGATATAGCCAATTATTTGGTCACAGGGAAAGTTCCTCCACATTTCACTTCAAAACAGAAAAAACAATTGATCAAACAGAGTTCTTCTTTTGAATGGATTAAGGGTATACTTTTTAAGTGCAGTCCTGACCATGTGTTACGTAGATGCATCCGAAAGGATGAGGTGTATGATATCCTTAGGGCTTGTCATGATGAACCCTCAGGTGGACACTACTCTATAAAAAGCACAATTAGGAAAATCTTAGGGACAGGATATTATTGGCCATCTCTTCCAAGGATGTGAAAAAGTACACGAGGCATTGTGATGCATGCCAAAGAATGGGGAAACCCACTCATACAAATGAAATGCCACTGCAGCCTCAATTGGTTTTAGAGCCATTTGAGAGGTGGGGGCTTGATTTTGTAGGACCTATTGATCCACCTTCTCAAGGAAAGGTGCATATTCTAGTATGCACTGATTACTTGACAAAGTGGGTAGAGGTGCGTGCTTTCAAACATGCTCATGAAGAAAAGGTCGTTGATTTCTTGTATACTCAGATTTTTCAGAGATTTGGAGCTCCCCGGTCTATCACCACAGACCAAGGACCCCAATTTGCATCTAAAGTCATTGAGGCATTTATAGAATTATATGAAATCAAACATAGAAAATCATCACCTTATCACCCACAAGCAAATGGCCAGGTTGAGGTAACAAACAGGGAACTAGAATGAATCTTAACAAAAATAGTAGCTTTTCATAGGAGAAATTGGCTAGATAAATTACCTGAAGCAGTGTGGGCTTACAATACTACTTGGAAATCCACTACTGGATTCACACCTTATGAACTAGTCTTTGGTAAAAATCCCCTCTTACCTATTGAATTTGAGCTACTAACACTATGCACAACATTGGAAATTGGAATTGAATTGTCATAGGAAAATACAGACAGGATTCTGTAGCTGAATGCATTGGATGAACTTAGGTTGGATGCTCTGCACCAAACTGAAGTAATTCAGGAGTAGAGGAAGATGTGGCATGATAGTCACATTCAGTAGAAGAAACTTCAACAAGGAGATTGGGCTTTATTGTTTGATTCTCGCTATGAGGACTTCCCTGGAAAGCTGAGAACTAGATGGCTTGGACCTTACCGGATTGAAGAGGTATTTGACAATGGTGCAGCTCGTTTATCTCCTATTGATGGGTCATAGAGAAAGTTGGTAGTGAATGGACATCGCCTCAGGGTGTACCATACACCTCTGACTAAAGAGGAATTCTTGCAATAGCTTGACAGTTTGGATACACAACAGGTGGAAGAAATTTCCTCTTCCACTTCAAAACAATCAGCATGATCATGGATTTCAAGAAAAAAATAGAAAAATACAAAAAAATTAGAAAAAGCAGAAAACAAAAAGATGAATAAATTTTGATTATGAATTCCTTCATGGGCATGATTTCAAGGAAATCATGAATTCCTTCATGGGCATAGTTAGAATCAAGAAAAAGAGAGAAAAGGAGAGGTAAAAATTAAAAAAAGAAAAGAAAAAAAAAAAGAGAAAAAATGAATAACTCAGTAGTGAAAACATTTTCCAAGGCACTACTTGGTTGGTATGCATGAAAACTAGTTTTCTGGCATGCATAACCTTGAAAATTTCTGAACCGTCATTGTACAAATTCACCAACTGTACTTGTTTTGAAATATTGCAAAAAATCTCAGAAGAACATCAACAAAGGTAGTCATTCTTCAAAAACTTGCATTAACTTGTTTTAATCAGGTATATATTTCTTACATTTCTTCATTGTAAATGATTGGTATATAGTATATAACAATTAACCATTAGCATAAAAGGGTATCCATAAGATTTGGCATACTTAAAACATGTTTTGAGAATGAGAATATTGATTTCTGCCTAATCTTCGGAACAAGAATGCCAAAAATAGTGTCTGCTATCTTCTTCAGATTAATTGTTGTATTGTCTTCGGATTGAAATTGTCTTCAGAATGATAGTAGAATGAATGTTGCACTTTGTCTTCGAAATGAAGCTTTGTCTTCGGAATGACGATTTGTCTTCGAAATGAAGCTTTGTCTTCGGAATGATGATTTGCCTTCACAATGAAGCATCATCTTTGGAATGAAGCTTTATCTTCAGAATGAAGCAGGATTTGTCTTCGAAATGCAGCAGGATTTGTCTTTGAAATGAAGTTCTATCTTCGGAATGACGATTTACCTTCGCAATGCAGCCTGATATTCGGAATGAGGATTTATCTTCGAAAAGAGGATTTATCTTCGAAAAGAGGATTTGTCTTCGGAATGAAGATTTGACTTCGCAAAGAAGCATGATCTTCGGAATGAAGACTTGTCTTCGGAATGAAATCATAATCTTTGGAATGAGGTTTTGTTTTTGCAATAGATCATAATCTTTGGAAAGAGCATTCAATATAACATCTCCATGTGGCATCCAAGGAAGAAAAGAAATACGATCAAATAAAAATTCTTTTGGCTGCATACGATAAATGAACACGTGTCAGTTAGGATATGGTTTGTTTTTGCACCCATTTAGAAAGTACCAGAATCATGGGGGACGTGACCAACAGTATGCCACCATTTTTTTTATGCTAATAAACATGCACGTGAAAGTCCACAGGCAAAACAGAAAAACTAAAAATGAGTAAGGTGGATCTGATGGCAAGGACATCTGCGCAACCATTGATGGACATGTGTTCGAAGCAAAAATAGAAATGAGTGCCACCCTTCTTTTCGAAGACATATTTGCTAGCGCAAAATGATTACGAGGTACAGTGCTCAGATTACGGTTCATTTCGAAGAAGAAAAATAGGGCAATTGAAAATTTAGAACCAAACCCTGCAAGTCTGCAAACACCAGAAACCAGAGATCCAGCAAAGGAATAGTAGCAGAAGTGAGCGGTTTTTTGACATACCAAGACAGGAAAATGGGGCGAAAAATGAAAATGGAACCAGCGGATACCACCCACCTTCGGGAGAATCCAGAAGTGCTACAGATTTTTGAAGATGGAGGGCTTATGCCATTTTTGGATAAGTTTAATGGGTCCTCTGAATATTTGGCCGGCATGTTCGCCCACACCTTCAAAAACAACCGGGCACACATTAACGACATGACCATTGAGGTAACCCCTGAAGTTTTGAGTCAAATCACTGAGCTGCCATTAGAAGGTCTTCCAATTTCTAGGTCTGGCAAAAATACATTGGTAAATATAGTTAATCAATTTTTGGAAGAAAATGATAAGGAACCAGAATATTTAACACATAATAACACATGCAAGGGGGTAAAAAGGGCCAGCCTACAGGAACCCTGGGATGAAGTAGCCACATGGGTAATCAAATTTCTAACCTGTGAAGGGCAGTATGTACTGTTATCAGGGCATCATCTAAAAATTTTAAACCATCTCAGACATGGTAGGCAACAGCCAGAAGTTAGGGTAAATCTTCCCCTATACCTGCACCAGGAATTGAAAAACATGGCAAAAATATATCAGGAAGGAAAAGGGAGCCTTCGCCACCATGGTCTCATCAAACTAGTTTGCCAGCACCATTTTAGAGGAAACCCTAGGAGCTTTGATAGGTTTTACTCTACCTTAAATGATGTAATTTTTGGAGATGAGGATGAGGAGGAAGAAACAGATACTATTGATGCTATTGTAGAAGAAGAAATGGCTACTACAGAGGCTGTTGTAGAAGATGAAATAGAAACTATTGTAGAAAAAGAAACACACCCAACAACAGCAACAGAACACCTTGCTCCAGAACCTTCAACTTCACGAGCCAAGAAGCAAAAGAAAAGAGGGTCTAGAACTAGCAGCAGAACAAAAAAATAGAAGAAGGTCCATTTTTCTAAAGTTGTAACTAATTTGTCAGAACAGGGAAGTGAAGCACCTAGCCCAACAAAGGAAGAAACAACAAGGGAAACATAAGCATCTGAAACTGACCCCACAACCCCTACTGTCACCAGAAAACAAAGAAAAAAGAAGTTTGCATCTGGAACTAGGAGGTCTACAAGACTCCACTTGAGGGAAATGGCAGAACAGGTCATAGAAGAAGAAGGTGGACAAAGCAGTCCAGATGTCACATAAATACAACCAGCCCCTAAAAACTTTCCAGAATTCCCTGAACAGATAATTGAGGAAGAGGCTAGGCAGGATAGCTTGGAGGTGGCTACGGTTCAAAAGGCCATAGAAATGGTAGATGCAATTATAGACAGTTTCATAGAGCCTCCTGAATAAGAGCAGACAGATGTTATAGAGGAAGAGACAACTGTTGAGCAGCCTATTGTAGCTGACTTGTCTACATCAGATTCTAAAGCAAAAACAGAGGAGGAAAACATCACAGAGTAGCCTGAGAGCGGCAAGGAGTGTTGTCAAAACACAAACCAGATGGATTGAAGAGAGATAACATCATTAATATGCAGGAAAGAAAAATTGCAGAGTTACGGCAAGAAGTGGCAGAATTGAGAGAAAGGTTGTCACAGTCTAAAAAATAGCCAATTGTATCCATTGATGAGGATGATTTGGCTCAATTGCTTGTGGATTTATCTAGGGCAGATGACTCTGTTGAGGCAGACATAGGTGCTCATTCTGAAGAAGCACCCTTTCATTATGAAGAAGTGCCTTCTCATTCTAAAGCATTACCTTCTCATTCTGAAGATGCTTCAGAATTGGCAAAGAGCATAGCAAAAAATATTGGAGATGAGTCACCAGCACAGGAACAGTCCAAGCAACAGCATGAAACTGTTCAAGTAAGTACTCCTTCTATTAATGTCCCTGTATTTCAAACTGTTACACCTTCAGTAGAAATAGCAGATAAGGGGGTGCAAGTGGAATTACTGTCTGATGACAACCCAATAGAAATAGCAGATAAGGGAGTACAGGTAGAATTATCGTCGGATGATCAACCGGGTAGAAGTGGCGAGAAAAAGGGGTTCAGGTAAATCTACTACCTAGCGTTCCACCTATAGTTAGACCACCTAATACTGTGTCCCTAGAACAATACAATGCAAACAGCCAGTTGGGTGATTAGATATGAGAAGCTTGCCACTAAGACTAAAAAATTCAAATTGGAAGGAAAACAGCTAGAGGCAAAGGAAACAAAGATTCAGGCATTAAAAGAAAAAGTGTCTGATTTATGTCAAATTGCTGAATTTTTAGTCCAATTCAGACGACCAGCTAGATTTTACAGTCTTATTCTGAAGGAGAAATACCTCAGATGGCAGGTCATGAGGATTAGCTCAGGTCTCCCATATAAATTGGACACAACTACAGATTTCCTGGAAGCATACTTTGACAGCCCTATTGAGCAGAAAAATCTCCTATGTGAACTATTTTTACACAACTTCTTTATTCCAGAAGAAGTAGAATTTCATCCTCAAATCTACATTGGAGATGTTCAATTGAGGGCATTCATGTCCACCTTGCAGAATCAATTTTATTGGGACCGGGGAGAAAAGGCAGAATAAAGAAATTAAAACAAGAGCTGAATTGTTAGTCAGAGTAATTCAGCCAAATTACCCAATTATCACCGAGACAACACTTCACCATGATGAACATGGATGATGTAAAGAGAATGTACTTGACAAACTTGAGGGACTTGTGTGAACAGATTCCACAATTTTTGTAATGACAATTTTGTGCCAGCATTATCAGTCTGTAGAAACAGATGGGCTAAACTTTCCATGTCTTTACGAAAAAGAGAACCCATCTCCCCCATCAACTTAGAATGGTCCAGAATAAGGGCAGAATGAGTGATACAGTTGATTGAAATCATGCAACATCATTGGATAGATCTCAGATTTAGACCTCCAACCATCATCACTCCGAGTTCCATTCTACTTTGAAGAAGATGCCCAACTTTGATGAACAGTTTGAAGAATGGCTCAGGAACCTTCAGGAGAATAGGGGATATTATATAGGCAAGAAGTTGTTCTACAAGTCATGGAATTTGACCATGGACATATGTGATTCCATAGCCCAACAGAATGCATGAGGACATGCATCAATATAAGTTGGGGGGAAAATGATGAGGCCTAAAAATGCCTCAATCATAACATGTTTTGAACACTGAAATTGCCTACAAACTCTTATGTTTAATCTAATATGCTAGTTAAGTTAATTCAATATGTTGTGTATTAACTATTTGCATGATAAATGTATCTGAAATACTATATTCTGATTTTTGCAGCTTTTTGCATAAGTTTTATGTTATTTTGTTATGACTTGCTAAATGAGATATGCTTAGGTTGATAGCAGCATTTCACTAATCATGTTTTGATATGTCTCAAGCATTTATTTTACCTAAATCTGGCAATAGTGCAAGCAAACTATTACTGTGCAGCAAAAACTAGTTTTTTCCATGTAAATTCCAGCCAGTTGCCAATGAATGGCAAGGCATGGAATTCACATATGGAAAGAGATGAAGACCATTGGAATCTGATCTTGAGAAATAACCCACATGAGAAATGCAGAGGAAATCATTTAAAGAGCACACATTTGTTCATTCCGAAGTCTCTTCGAAATGAACAGATATCTTCGGAATGAGAAAACACAAGTGTCTTCGGAATGAGCGGATCTTCGGAATGAGAATTGTAGTATCTTCGAAATGAGCCACTTATCTTCGGAATGAAAATAGAATGTGCTTTTTGACTTGTTGACCAATTTTTGACGCTGGAAAAATGGAAATAAAGATTGAAAAGGGTAAGGGAAAATATCTCCCATCTGACTTTGCCGTCCTTGCCGACCAAAGCCACCATTTATGGAAAGATCAAGTTTGATCTTCTTCTAGGATAAAACCAGAAATTGTTGCAGCATAATAGGATTAGATATTTTGAGATATTCTCGGTTTTCGGTAGATCTTAGGACATCTATAAATATGGCTCCCGTTCAGGTTGAGCTAGGTAGGAGATAGAGAAAGCAGAGAGTAGAGAAATATAGGAGAAAATAGGCAATAATCGGAAAAGTGACTATTACAGTCCCTGTAACAGGTTTTCAACAGAATTATTGTAATCATGTTCTTGAATAAATAAAGTGTACTATTTCTATTTCATATTGCTTGTAAATGAGTGTGAGTAAGATCTAGAGAGAGAGAGAGACTCATACCTTCTTCCGGACAAGGAGGCTGGCCACTTCCAGACCTAGGAGGAGGACTAACAACAGGTTTTTATTCTGATTTTGCTACAGCAGAATGAGTTGTAGAACTTGTCATTTCATTTCTTTGTAAACAACTAATAATATTTGCAATCTTAGCTTATTTTATGTTTTGTGATTAATGGTTTGGTTGTAATCTCCACTTTCAGCAAAGCTTTCAATTTATTGCAGATTGTCATTTCCAGAATTTACTATTTTTTGTAATTTCTTGCATTTTGTGTTTTGTTGTCAACCCCTGCATAGAAGATTGACAACCTTCTATTACAGAGCCTTGACAAGGTTTCATTTCCATGCTATAAGTAGGTTTCCATTGCTACAAAAGTAAATAGATTTCCTTTCTGCAATTATAATCAGACTTCTAATTCTACAACTATTATTTCTGCAACATAATTAGGTCTCATTCTGCAATTGTAATTAGGATTTCATTTCTGTAGTTAATGATTAGTTTCCATTTTTGCAACTTAGATTAAGGTTTAATTCATGCAATTTAGAGATAGGAATGTCCTAAATCCCCCACACAATCGGTTTCACCAATAAGACTTGTTGCTCCAGATTGACCTAAGTTATAACCCTGTTCACCCCTTCTTCCGCAGATAGCCTTGTACACTGCCCTGGATTGACAAATTCATTGAGAATTAATGATGTGTATAGCGACTAAACAAGTCTATCAGATACATAGAGTCATTACAGAGAAATGATGCCATATTTCCTCTATGGGAAATTTCTTCAGCTCGTTTCCTGTAATCACTATTCTACGTGCCATTTGCGATGTGTGTGTTTTTTTGATGAAAGAATCTCAGGGCTGAGCAGATGAGAAATTTTTTTGTGTTGATTAACCTCCAATACCATTAGTTTAAACGAGGTTGCTATTTGGTGAATGTGAACAGAGAGAGCACCACCAAGTATTTGTGTCCAGAGTAGCGACTGGTAGTGTCGAAGAAACTGCCCACAACTCAAAATAAAAAGTTGATATTGGCATGTCATATAGATGGTGATGGACACATGACGGCTGTGGGAGATAGATCTATGTAGCCTCAGGTAAATCTGGAGGATTTCTAGCGCTCGTAAATTGCAACAAAAATATTATGGCATATTTTTTTTTACCACATGGAAGTGGCCTCCTACGCACATCCGAAGATGCTGGCTACCTTACTAATGGTCTACGTGAGCATTAATCCGAAGTATGCCAATCATGGGTGATAATAGTCAAGCTTTTGAAGAAATTGAAAACAAATTTAGAATAGAACAGGTTATATGTATCTCCTTTTGATGATGATTTAACAAGTGTTGCGGTTGTTGCCCTATGCTAGTGGGAATTTGTTGTTAATGCTGATGTAATGGATCAAGTTCTGGCACCATGTAAAGATTATTTTACCCAGGTTCAGATGTGCATTTAGAGCACGTTTTGACTGCACCAAACAGTTACGATTCATGGAACTTGGCTTTTGTGGACAGCTGCGGGGAACATCCATCGATGATGAGGAGGAGATCGCGATCACGAAGTTTGCACCGAGATTTGTTCCTATGGCCTCCCCACTACAACATTGCACTGCACTGGTTTTTAATAATATCCCAGGCCTGCATTGCACAACCACCTAAGATATGGACATGTTTCAGTCAAACCAGCTGCTGCCCATATTCTATGGCCGGATGAGCGGATATTATGCAATTTTTTAAACCAGTTTGGGCATCTGTTTGTGGGATATTTGTTTTTGTGAGAAATCGACCATGTTCAAAGGCAAAAGGACGGGTGTGCAGATCATGAGGAGATTTCCACAAGTTCATGGGGCATATTTTTGTACGTCAATAAAAACAGTTGGATGGCCGCGTTGGTTATTTCAGTGGAGGACTTTTCATTGTGAATGTTTTTTTTTTACAGTGCAAACTTATGGGCTGCATCGTGTACAACAAGAAATACTGTGATGGAATTTATTTTGGTATGATTGGTGGCTTCAACATTGGAGAATGAGTAGAGAGGGACGTGAAGGAGGTCCCACTTTGGTGTAGTTTAATGGACGTGAGAGCGTTGTAGCTCTTTAGGAGGTGTCTTTGTCTAGAAAGATAACTCATATCTACTTCAATGCAGTTTCCACAATGCAGAAGTGAATGAAGTGCCCCCACGATGAATTATTCCAATTGAGATTTGAAGCTTTGTACCATGTGCCACATGCCACGCTGCTCTCAGTTGCTCATAGTTTGTTTGTTGTGCCTTGAAAACCGTCACAGCAGACAAGCCTTCTTAGTTTAATGGGTCAACCTTATTATGCTTGGTAGTACAATATTCATTATGTATTATGGTGTGTTCTATGAAAAAGAAGTGTAGCCTTGTAACCCTCTTTCTCTTGGACTCCTTTCATTGTTTTTGAGCCTATTCTATAAAGGCACTCTCAAAGTGACAAGTTCCAAAGTTTTTTTTTGGAAGGTTATTAGGGCATTATTTGTTTTGGGTAAATGTTTTTCCACATGGAAAGTGGAAGTGGAAGAGGCCCTCATGGCCTTTATTGTAATTCCACATGATGAAGGCCCCTTTGATGGTGGAACATAGGGGTATTTATAGTCATCGAAAATAGTTTTTTGTGATGGACACATTGATTGTGTCCATTTGTAATTATGAGGTTGTTTCATTTGAGTTTTTTAGCCTTAAAGTTTTCTACCTTGGAGTACACTCTCGGTTGAACCTGACACTCCCAAGGCACTTGTAAGTGAACCTGGTATCTAGTATTCTCCTCTATATACTTGATGGATGTAGCGGCTGGTTACCCATGCATTCTTATAAGATGAGGTGACTACCATAAGGACACTTATTCTAGGGACTATAGACATAGACAACCCTAGACTTTATCCAAGGTTTTTTTGGATCTACTTCTGAAGACTACAGATGAAGACACATCATAATATTCTCTTATTATCTTCTTGTTCTCCTCCATAGTTGGATCTATGGCTCATTTTATTGTATTGAGTGCATTTTCGACAGAGACCGACACTCTTATATGGGTCATTTTTCCTTTATATTAAGATGCATTTTTTGATAGAGATCGACACCTTCTAGATTGAGTTTCACCATGAGTGGGGATGATATTCATGGTGAACCTAGTTAGTGACTTACGAGAGGTAACATCCTCTGAGGATGACCTGCAGAGGAAATAGACCCAAGAGTGGTTGACCTTGAGGCACCCATGATGACCCTGAGGCACTTAGACGACTAACCCAGAGGCAACAGACCCGAGGAAGTGGCTGACCCTATGGCAATAGACCGAGATGTATACATCGTTGATCTAGAATTTTTCACAACTGGAGAGCCAAGTGCATAGAGCACGAGCCTAGACCAAATTAGCAATAAAGAAGGATGATAGAATTTTTTAGAGAAGTCAACATTAAGGGGGAATGTTACCTAATGTTGACTTGTTTTTTTCTTTAGTTAGGATAGTGCACTTTAAGGGAGAATATTAGAATTAAAGTACACTATGCCTTCACCTTGACACTTGTCAGTTTCACTTGACATTTGTCATGTTATCAAATAGGCCTTATGCCTATATATGTAATCCATTTGTATCAATACATATCTCATTTAGTTTCCCTCCTAATATTATTACCTTATTTAAAGTTTTAAGAGCATAAATAAGTTCTCCCTCAAGATCAACTCCTCCTTTTTTTGATTCTTCCTCTATTTGTTTGTCTTTGTCAATATATTCATTCTTTTCTGACTTGTCTTCTATAGGATCACCTTATTCTTCTTCTAGTATCATTAGAATATTCTCTTTTGGTCCTTCAAATGCATCCTCATACTCATCATCACTAAAATTGAAACCATTCCTTGTACAACTATCTTCAAGATGTCCAAAATTACCACATCTAAAACACTTGAGAATTATTGGTGGCCTTTTCTTAACCTCTTATTTTCTTCAATTAGAAATAGGACTTCATCTTTATAATTATCTAAGAAACTATAATCACTATCACTTGAGTACTTACTTGCCTTGTCTGCATAGTAGCTCCTCTTTTGTATTTGAAAGGACCTCTTCCATTGTCTTCTTTGTCCATCCTTACCTTTCTTTTGGTACCTGTATTTTTTTGATTCCTTGTTCTTATGATATTGTTTTTCTTCATCATTGCCATTTCTAGCTTCTTGAAAATTAGTTGCATAGTGACCATAATTTCCACAATTGAATCATATAACAGATTTTGCATCCTTAAATCTTCTTGAATCCTTATTCTTTCTGCCATAATTTGCTTCTTCATCACTGGATGAATCATTGTTTGAATATGAATTCTTACCCTTTGTTTTCTTTATTGCTTTGAAGGTTGCTTCCTTCCGGTGATTAGGTTCCTCTTTTGTTCTTAACTCAAAAGCTGTAAGAATACCAAGTAACATATATCTTGTCAAAGAATCACCATATTTTGATTCTTCTATAGTAGAAATATTTTCACTAAATCATTTTGGAAGAGATCTTAAGACCTTATCACAAACATTTGATTCTTCAACATTAAGTACAAGTTCTTGCATAGTATTAATAGCCTCATCACTCAAAGTAGATAAGTACCGATTTTTTCCTCATCCTTCATTATTAACTCTTCAAATTATATTTTGAGATTTCATATATTTACCTTTTTGACACTTTTATCTCCTTCATATATGCTTTGCAACTTATCCCAAATTCCTTTTGCATCCTTACAATGCATAAATTTTATGGATTTTATTCTATGCAAACCTCTCAAAATTGTATTTATTTCTTTTGAATTGTAATGTTGTAGAAGCTTACCTTCCTTATATGTAGGTGGATCAACTGGTGGTAAATATCCATTTTCAACTACTTCCCAAATTTTATTTCCAAGTGCCATTAGGTGAATATTCATTCTCATACTCCAAAATATATAATCACTTCCATAAAATATTGGTGTTGAATTATCTAAGGATACATTCTTATAATCCATTGTGTTCTTGAAAGCTTTTCCTTCAAGCTGTTAAACTATTTCAAAGTAACCCGCTCTGATACCCATTGAAGATCACAAGCTTATACTGATAGGGGGGTGAACAGTACAAGACAACTATTTAATTTTCTTTTCAATTAATATTATGCAATGTATAGATAGCAATATCAACAATAGTAATCAAAGTAATGCATAAATCACCACACATAATAGAGATACCAATTTAACGTGGTTCACCCAATGTGGGCTACTCCATAGAGAAAATATTTCACTAAATTTTTTCAATCAATCTCTTGGGAATCCTTTCCCTATTACAATGTTTATGGACCTCTTGTCCAAATGAGACACCAATCCCCTAATCAAGTTCATGGATCTCTATCTATAGGAGAACTCCTTTCTCCTTAGCTCTAACTAGTAATATTCTAGAAGAACTGCTACCCCCACTGCTTTGGCTAATGGATCTCTATCCACTGAAGACTCATGTTATTACTAATATGGCTAATAGATCTCTATCCACTAGAGACTTCCATCCTATATACTCTATCACGTTCAAATATCTATCTCAAATATGTACTAAACATAGTCCTTCGATCTAGCACAAATATGCTCAAACTCTATCTATGGTCTGACAAAAATATGTCCTTAAATCTGCACCAAAATTTGTCCTCAATATCTGTCCTCTGATCTGCACTAAACATAGTCCTTCAGTATAGCACAAATCTATCCTCAATATCTATCCTAAATCCTTAACACAAAGCTTGAATCAATCTCAAATCAACTCTACTAGATCTACCCCAAACCTTAACTCAAGGTTTGAACAAATCAATCAATCAACTATGCTCACAAGTCTTCTCAAAGACTTGTCTCAATTATGCCTTGTAATATTCCACAAAAGCTCACACTAATATGTCCACAAGTCCTCTCTATAACTTGTCCAAATCTTCTCAACAAGTCCTCACTAGAACTTGTCCAAATATGCTCAATAAGTCCTCACTAGAACTTATCCAATTCTGCTCTCAATCTGTATTGTAAGCTTCCACAAAAGCTCACACAAATATATCCACAAGTCTTCTCAAAGACTTGCCTTAAATCTGCTCAACAAGTCCTCACTAGAACTTGTCCAAATCTGCTCAATAAGTCCTCACTAGAACTTATCCAATTCTACTCTCAATTTGTATTGTAAGCTTCCACAAAAGCTCACACAAATATTTCCACAAGTCTTCTCAAATACTTGCTTTAAATCTTCTCAATCATTTTCAATCACTCTTTTAGAAACATACAGAGAGTTGTGAGAGACCCAATATGCTTCACATTCACCTCAATGCTCAATCACTTTTAATCACTCTTTTAGAAACATACAGAGAATTGTTAGGGACTCAATATGTTTCACATTCACAAACTCTCAATTACTTCAAATCTCTCTTTTATCATAGAATCATATAGAGAATTGTTAGAGACTCAATATGTTTCACACTCATAAACACTCAAACTATTTCTCAAATCAATTCATAATATAGAACAATTTGTTTCATAGAACTTGAACTATCACCTTAAAACATCCACTTGACTAGGATCTATCAACTCTACTCAACTAATCACTCAATGAAATAATTATTTCTCACAAAACCTAGTTCAAGCATATGAATACTCACTCAAATATTTCCAATAATGCTTATCAACAAATCTCACATAACAATGATACTCATATTCTTTGCAAACCCTAGTTCAAGTTCTTCACTCACTTACTCACTTCAACAACAATGCTTATAAAATAAGGTTTTATCAACAACTCTCAATTCCAAAAAACCTTGAACATTAATTAAAAACACACTCAACAAGAAAAACCTTAATCAAATCCTTTTCACTCCAACTTAGCATTCACAACATTCAACAATCACTCACTAGGAAGAATATGCCCATACCTTTTGTTTGATGTAGAAGTGCCCTTGGAAAACCTGTCTAAATCACAATTTCCTTCTTTCCAATTTCAATGGTTAGATGACAAAAATATCACTCTTAACACTTTCTCAAATATTCCTTAGACATAAAAATACTCAAAGCTCAATTATGCCTTATTTCTCCATTTTGAAATTAACAACCATCAAATCATACATGAAAATAATAATTCCTTGGATAGACCTTATAAACTCCAACTTAAAATAATATCCAACACCACACAACTTCCTAAAACACCTTACTACCCTTTCCAAATACTAAGGTAAATAACACCAAAAAATTAATTTTGCATAACCCTTATAGCTCCCCTAACAACCTTACAAACCAAATAAAATGCAAAAATTAATTTTCAAATGCTTAACTAACCCTTCCGAAATTTTTGACGCTAAATTTCAATGCATACCTTTTGCTTCCCCCAAAATGGATTTCGGCGTGATTCAATCCTCTTTTTCCCCAAGCCTAAGTGCCTTAGCGCTTGGGAGTTCACCGCGTGGGCTAGTGATACCCATGTGAAGGAAGAAACACTTCCTTCACCTTATTCCTTAGTACGCCGTTGACTTCCACGAAAATCACAACACTCGCTCTTTGCTTGGATGTAACACGATCTGCAAGGTTTGCATCTATTAAAAATCAAAGGCATGGTAATTTTTCTAAGGTGGTATGATCCCCCTTTTTATACACATTTTTGGAATTTTGCTCTCATGTCGGTGCTTGGAATTCAAATTTCAAAAATTCAAATTATAATTTGATAGCCCACCTTAGGGTTATAAAAATTAATATAAACTAACCTATAATTAATATTAAAATTAATTAATAATTAATTTAAATAACTTAAGTAAATTAAATTATAAATTAATTTATAATAAAAATTATATTAATTAATTTATAATTAATTTAAAACTTCCCTTTATAATATTATAAAAAATATTATAATATTATTCTCTTGGGCTTATTATTTGAACTTTAAACCATATCTGACTTTTTAGAACCGGGTCTTGATTAACTGAAACCGGACTATCCTTTTGCACTTATTGGAGAACCTAAAACTGATGATGCCCACTGAAATTACCACTGACTGGTGTTGAAAGCTTGACATCAATGACCACTCACTCTTGACATCAATGACAACTCATCTACTCAAAATGCCCAACACACCATACCTCTTCCACATAAATAGTTGGCCCAAAATCGCATCACAAAAATCTAAGGACACGACATCACATAAAACTTCATCTTTGAATGGCTTGATTGTTAGATATTTTGAGTGATAAGTTATCATTGATGTCAAAATTGAGTGGTCCTTGATGTTGAACTTTCAGCACTAGTCAGTGGTAATTTTAGTTGGCAGTGTTAGTTTCAGGTTCTCCAATAAATGCAAAAGGATAATTCGGTTTCAATTTCAAGACCCGGTTCCAGGAATTCAGATTTGGCCCATAGTGCAAAAAGAAGCCCAAGTAAATAATATTATAATATTATTTTATAATATTATACAAATGAAGTTTTAAATTAACTATAAATTAATTTATTAGTTAATTTACTTAACTTATAAAGTTATTTAAATTAATTATTAATTATTTTAATTATTAATTTTAAATTAATTTAAGCTAAGGTTAAATAACCCTAAGGTGGGTTATTAAAATTAAAATTTGAAATTCAATTTTGAAATACAAAGCGCCGACGTGAGGAGAAATTTAAAAACGTGTATATAAGGGGGGACTACCCACCTTACAAAATTTACCATGCCTTCGAAAGTATTTGCGAGCCTTATGATTTGCGCTACGTCCAAGGAAGATAAAGTGTGTGAATTTTGTTGAAAATAAAATGATGGTAGAGGCATAAGAGGAAGGGACTCTTCCTTCCTTCACATTGGCATTATTAGCCCACGTGGTGGGCTCCCAAGTGCTAAGGAGCTTAGGCTTGAGGAGATGGCATATCGAATCTCACCAAATCCCCTTTTTAGGGAAGAAAGAGGTATGCTTTAATCTTGGGTGCCAAAAATTTCGGGAATATAGTTTGAGCATTTAGAAATTAATTTTTGCATATTATAATTGGTTTCCAAGGTAGAAAGGGGAGTTATAAGGGATTTGCAAAATTAGATTTTTAATATCATTTTCTCAAGTGGTTGAAAGGATAGTAAGGTGTTTGGATGATGTTTTATGGTGTTAAAACATTATTTTGAGTTGGAGTTTATAAGGTGTATCCAAATAATTATTTCATGTATGTTATGATGAGTGTTATTTTTAAAGGTAGCAATAAGGCATAAATTGAGTTTTGATTATTTTGTGACTAAAACTAAAGGAATATTTTAAGAAAGTGTTGAAGTGATATTGTTGTGTTTAACCATTGGAATTGGAAAGAAGGAAATTGTGATTTGACATCCAACAAAGGTATGGGCATATTCTTCCTGGTGAGTGATTGTTGAAAGTTATGTATGAAAAGTTGAAGTGAAAAGGATTGCATGGTTAGCATTGTTAAGAGTGTTTTGATTTATTACTTCAAGGTTTTATGGAATAAAAAGAGTGATTGATAAAACCTTGTTTTATAAGCATTGTTGTTGAAGTAAGTAATTGAGTGAAGAACTTGAACTAGGGTTTGGAAAGAACATGAGTATCATTGTTATGTGAGATTGTTTTATAAGCATTTTTGTTGAAGTGAGTAATTGAGTAAAGAACTTGAACTAGGGTTTGGTAAAAAAATGAGTATCATTGTTATGTGAGATTGGTTGATAAGCATTGTTGGAAATATTTAAGTGATTGTTCATATGATTGGATTAGGATGTGTGAGCAAGGATTATTTAATTGAGTGATTGGTTGAGTAGAGTTGGTTGAGGCTAGTCAATTTAATGTGTTGAAGTGATTGTTCAAGTTCTGTGAAACAAATTGTTCTATATTCTGAAATTGATTTGAAAGTGATTGAGTATTGAGGTGAATGTGAAGCATATTGAGTCTCTAACAATTCTCTTTATGTTTCTATGAGATTGGACAAGTACTAGTGTGATCTTGTTGGGCATATTTGAGGTAAGTCTTAGAGAAGACTTATGGACAAATTTATGTGAGATTTTATGGAAGCTTACAAGATAGATATTAAGGACAGACTTGGGGACAAATTTATGTGAGCTTTTGTGGAAGCTTACAAGATAAAGATTGAGGACAAACTTGAGGACAAGTTTGTACCAGATCAGAGATAAATATTGAGGATAGATTTGAGGATAGAGTTTGGTACATATTTGAGGACAGGTTTATGCCAGATCAGAGATAGATATTGAGGACATATTTGAGGATAGAGTTTGGTAAAAATTTGAGGATAATTTTGTGCCAGATCAGAGACAAAGATTGAGGATAAATTTGTGCTAGACCAAAGGACTGTGTTTAGTGTAGATTTAAGAAAGATATTTGGAGGTGACAAAGTATAGAAGATGACAGTATCCAATGGATAGAGATCCATTAGCCAGGGCAATGAGGACAGGTGTCTTCAGTGGATAGAGATCCATTAGCCAGAGTAGTGGGAGCAATAGTTCTTCTATAAGATCATTATCTAGAGCAGAGGGGAAAGGAGTTCTCCTATGGATAGATATCCACAAACTTGATTAGGGGATTGGTGTCTCCTTTGGAAAGAGGTCCATAAATATTGTAGGGAAAGGATTTCCAAGAGAATTTATTTGAGAAAAATTTATAAGAAATATTTTCTCCGTGGAGTAGTCCACATTGGGTGAACCACATAAAATCATGTCTCTCATGTGTGTGATGCTTTGTGTGATGTTTACTGTTTTAATATTTCTAATGTTATCATTTGGATTAAAAGGAAAAAAGTTTTATCTTATACTATTCACCCCCTCTCAGTATAAGCACATGTTCTTCAATTGGTATCAAAGTGGGTCTCTCCATAAAAAGAATAACATCTTGGAGGAGGATCCATCAAAAACACACATGAGAGGATGGATCCAACAAATAAAAAGTGTGGATTGACGACTCAAAGGATGCATAGAGTATTCCATTTTGGAATGGTGACAAGGCAGGATGTTAGAACAATGGAGATGCAGATTCATGACAAGAGGCTATTCGAACTAACTCTAGACCCGAAATGGTGACGAGGCAGGATTTTTTATTCTTAAGGTTTTTCGAAATAGAGTTACTTTACACTGTGGCGAGACCAGATTGACGATCACATGCTAATGTACTTGCTTGGCCTAGAATGGAATCTGAAAAGGTTGTGAGGACAAGATAACGTCATTAACATTTTTGTGTGGATTGAAGGATACCCTACGAATTATGAAGTATTCTAAAGAACAAAGAGTGGATTCGATCCTACTCAGCTTTCAAGGGACTGGATTGGTGATTCTCGTAGTTTCTGAGATAGAAGGATGATGTCACCAATATTTTAAAGTGAAATGGTGTTGTGTTCTCCCCACCATTTTAATAAGCTTGTATTAGATTGAATCTGAACCATACAATGAGGGAGATCAATGGTGGAGGTTGTGTTGACAAATCTTAGGTATTTAAGAACATTTCTTCATCGATATTGGAACAGTAAGTTGGAAGAGGAAGATGAAGCGTCGAGGGTTTTCAAGAATATCGAACCTAGAGGCGATTATAGATCAACGATGGCAGATAGCATCCAAGAAAAATCGATGGTAATGCATGATTTCCAATGGCCTAAACTCCAGTTTTTTCGAGTGACCAACAAGTTGTAGAGGCCTCGAGCTGCCATGGTAGACCATTTTTAGCAAATTTCTCAGAGGATGAACCAGTAAGCAAATGCCAGCTAGATCCCTTTATTGTGCTATCAAAATGAAATCTTTGTAATGTTTCTTGTAATTTTAATTTTTGCAAAAACTATAAATAGAGGTCGAACCCTCATTTTTAAGGGTCGGCTCTAGTGTGTTTTCCTATGCTACTATAAAT
This sequence comes from Wollemia nobilis, assembly GCA_028583015.1. Taxonomy (NCBI): domain Eukaryota; kingdom Viridiplantae; phylum Streptophyta; class Pinopsida; order Araucariales; family Araucariaceae; genus Wollemia; species Wollemia nobilis. Next base: position 848,134 of record JAQPPZ010000446.1, on the reverse strand, counting down.
ATTCCCAAGAGCTAATGGAAGGAGCATTACATTGATCTTCGCCTCAAAAATTGTGTCTTCATGCTTGATATTAGAGGTTTGATTTCTTTAGTTGTATTTCTATAAATACTTAAGTGGTTAGTTTGTGCCAAATGAATGGATTACTAATTGTGGAAGTAATTGAAATATGCTTCTAAGATTGTTCTTTATTGTTAGATAGTGCATTTCTATGAAATCTAGGTATTAGTGAATTATGTTATTTGGATTATTAATGTCTGGATATTGAAATCTTTGTCTGCAATATTTCTTTGTTGTGCATTAATGAATGAAGTATCATTCAATTTGGGATAATGTTGATCTGAGTTATGTACCTTTGGGTTAGTTTTTTGGAGCTTTTTATTGTAGTGCAATGTTGTTAGCCTATCCGTCCACTATTGTTCACTTTTCTCTAACCCTAACCTTTTCTTACCCTAATATCCAAACCCTAAGTGAGCATAATTGTGTCAACACCCTATTTAAGTTGACAAGGAACCAACCTACTCTGGAGGTTGGATCGAAAACTCTGTTTTGGTCCATCCAATGTTGAGTGTTGAGTTGTAGCTATCGGGTGCAAGCCTGGATAGAAAGTAGGAAGATAGACAACTATAGTGTTGAGTAAAACTTGATGCAATTTAGTGCCCAACAATTTTTGGCACGCCCGGTGGGACCAGTTCACAAGGAACACTAAGACTCACCATATGATATATGGTTTTACCTACCCGAAGGAATCAAGAGTTGGTGAATTATCTTGACCTTACAAAGTGAAGAATAGAAAATTCACCTGGTGACTCCCTGGTCTATGAACCTAGAAAATAAACACCCTTGTAGACCAGTACTCTTTCATGTATACCAAGTCATTTAGGAGAAATAACCCAGATTCTCTCTTCTTTCTAGAGTTACCCTATAGAGGAACAACTATGATTAGGAGCTTACACAAATATTTTCAAGAAGAGGTTGATCACCCTGAAGAGAATCCCATTGAAGAGAATCCTACAGTTGATCAGGACCCTCCCCCAATAGTAACTCTACCTAGGAACATGGCAGCAAATGCAAATCAAGCAAATGCTGCACCAAATCAGCCCTTGCAAAAGTGCCCCAGTTGGGATACAGCTGGCCCACTTCGGCTACCTCACATGCATGCTATCCCTCAAGCTGTATCCAAAGCTATACCCACATATGATGGATCTGGGAAAATAACATATGAGCATTGTCAAGATATCCTCAATTTAGTAGCTATCCATAACATAAGGAATGAGGATGTTATTGTAAGGATTCTAGCCCTGTCTTTTAGAGGTAAGATTTTACATTGGTTTAGAACCCTTGAGGATAGCTCCATTACCTCATGGATGGAATTAGCTGAACCATTCATAGAGGAATTCAATGAATCTGCTGACCCTTTCTCCCTGCTCAATCAATTTACCTCTATGCAGAAGGGAACCCAAGAATCGGTCTTAGATTTCAATCTAAGGTTCAACAGAACATGGAAAAGAATTCCCCCTACTGCAAGGCCAACCTCAAGTTTAGCCTATATGTATTACATCAGAGCCTTGGGATCAGAACTGGGTTTGCAAACCCAAAAATCAGGGATTGAATATTTTCCTCGAGTATATAATGCCGTAGTTCATGCAGAGAATGTTCTGATAAATGTAGGGAGATTACCCCCTAAGACTGTTTTACCTTATGATCAAGAAACAAGTAGTTTTCAAGGCCAGGCAGTTACTACATCATACATAGACCCACCTTCATTATCATATCCATTCTCGCATATGGCCCCCATTCCTCGATCAAAACCCATGCCAATCCCTTTTCCTCCACTTCCCACTCAAGTTCCTCAAGAAAGCCCCCTACTCCTTGACATTCAAAATACTTTGAAAACTCTCAGTAACAAGATGAGTTCTATGGAAAAGAGATAAATGGAAATATCACAACAAATAATATTCCCATATGTTAATAAATATCAGAGACCCGGTCCTAGTAACAGTACTGGGATCAGAGTTAATGCAGTATATGAGGAACCAGAATGCTCTTCAGATACCACTCTTGCAAATGTATGGTGTTTGGTCTGTAATGACCCTCATGATTCACAATCCTATGTCATGCATCAATATCATGTACAAATGGCCATGGAGCAAGCTGAGAGAGATGCAAAGGGTAGGATAAATATGCTCTAGCAACAAGATCATATTATGGTAGGAAAAGACTCTAAAGAGGATGGCCCAATTTTTGTTATGACAAGATCTAGAAAAAAGACCCTTCAAGTAGATCCCCAGAATATGGGACAGTTCCAAGTTCCATCACAACAAAAGGGGGGTCAACTTCCTCAAAGTAGTAACATATTTCCCATCCCCCAAGATAAGGGTAAAGAGAAGACAGATAGTCTTTCTAAAGGTTTGGGAAAGGAAGTCGAAGGAGATAAAATAAGATCCAAATATGAAGCTCAGGAAAGGCTTAGATTCCCCTCTATTACTAAGAGACAAAGGATAGAGGCAACTCAACAATACAAAATAAAATATGGAGAGCTAGAAAGAAGGCCTGAAAAATCTATACTGGCTAAGTTTGAATACAATATTGTTGAGGAAATGAAAAAGATCCCATCAAAAGCTAGTTTGTATGATACTCTTTTTATCCCTGGTCAGATAGATCTGCTTAAAGCTTCTCTTGACAAGTATCCACCCAATAAGAAGACTACCACAATCTTGAGTATGCCTCCATAAAAGAAGGCAATGTCTCCTGCAGAACTAAAAAACAAACCTCCCCATTCTACATATCTTTAAGGATGGAGGGATGGGTAGTTCGAAATTGTATGATAGATTCAAGAGCATCAACTACAGTTATGCCTAAAGTAATCTGTGAGGAGATGGGTATGGAGTATACCCGATATTGTCCTGGAGTATTACAATTAGATGGGACACCTATCAAGATAGTTGGAGTCATTAAGGATGTACTAATGAGGTTGCACAGAGACCCTAAGGTGACAATAGTGCAAGAAATAGTTGTGGTTGACTTAGAACCCTATTTTAGATTATGTCTTTCAAGAGAGTTCACTGCAAAGCTAGGGGGATGTATGTACATGGATTATTCTAGCATGGTAATCCCTTTCAAAGGAAAGAGAATAAGGATAACACCTGAAAAACTAGTGGCTTATCACATTGAAAAAATTGAAGAAGATATGTGCAATCTCAACCCCTTGGAAGAATTTGAGCTAGTGGAAAATATTGAAGAGCTAGACATAGAGGATGAGTTGCCTTTCAGAGAAGATTACGACCAGTTTGGAACTGGTATGGGGACATATAATATCTCAACTGAATTAGAAAAGAAAATACCTTCTATATCCAATAAATCCCTGAGAGAAAAGGAAACATGGACCATGCACTTTGATGGTGCTAAATGCAGAAATGGTGCAGGAGCAGGGGTAGTTTTACAATCCCAATCATAAGGGACAAAGAATTTTGCCTACAGACTAACCTGGTCATGTACTAATAATGTTGTAGAATACGAGGCCCTGTGTCTTGGATTGATTCAGGTAGAAAGCATGGGCATTAAGATTTTGAACATATATGGTGATTCAGATTTGATAGTCCATCAAGTAAGAAATAGGTGCAACAATAAGCACCACTATTTAAAAGCTTACAAAAATAGGGTATGGGATTTAATGGAATCATTTGATGCCCTGAATTTAAATTTTATTCCCAGAGAAAAGAATACTTTGGCTGATTCATTAGCAACAAAGGGAGCTAAATTCAACCCTTCTGAAGACTATAGAATCAAGAAAGCCAAGGGAATCAAAATGATTTTCAGACCTGTAGTGCCAGACAAGAAAATTTTCTGGCAGGTCTTTGAAAGTGATGAACAAATAATCGATTTTATTATAAGAGAAGCATGTATTTCTACTGTCCAAGAAGAAAACCTGGAAGAAATTGACCAACAAGATATTATCCAGTTAAGGAACAACCATATTCCTAGAGGGTTGGTCACTCTAGAAAGTTTATTTGATAATGAGGACAGGAAAAATATTGGGACCATGAAGGTCAGTGAGAAAATCTATAAAGAAGTAGAAGTTGGTATTGAAAAGAAACTTAATGTTGGAGTTAAATGCACGCCTGAGGAAGTTGAGGATATCAAAGCCTTGTGTTTAAAATACCCAGATATTGTGGCTTGGTCATACGAAGACCTCAAGGTATATGACAAGAAGGTTATCCAACATACTATTGAGTTAGAGCCTGATGCAAAGCCTTTTAGGCAAAGGCAAAGGCCCATGAACCCAAGAATCGAGGCCATCATGAGAGAGGAGCTCTTAAAGTTATTAAAGGCTAAGATTATATACCCAATAAAACATTCTACCTAGGTAGCTAACTTGGTACCCGTAAGAAAAAAGAATGGGGATATACGCTTGTGTGTGGACTTTAGAAATCTGAACCAAGCATCCCTCAAAGATCACTACCCTCTCCCATAGATTGATCAGATCTTACAGATAGTGGTAGGGGCAAAGAGGTTTTCATTGCTATATGGATACTCTGAATACAATCAGATTTGGGTGAAAGATGAAGATCAGTATAAGACAACATTCACCACAAAATGGGGCACATTTGCCTACCAGAGAATGCCATTTGGGCTATCCAATGTAGGAGCTACATTTTAGAGAGCTATGGATTATGCTTTTGGTGCACTAATAAATAAAGTCATTCTGATTTATTTGGATGACATGACTATGTTTTCCCATGACAAGAAATATCACTTATCACACCTAGAGCAAGTTTTTCAGAAATGCAGGGAATTTGGTATTTCACTCAATCCCAAGAAGTCATTCTTTGTAGTTCATGAAGGGAGACTACTAGGTCATGTGGTCTCAAAATAAGGTATGGCCATAGACCCGGATAGAATCAAAGCAATCCTTGCACTTCCTTTGCCTACAAATAAGAAGACCTTGCAGTCTTTCCTAGGCCAAATCAATTTTGTCAAGAAATTCATTTTTGACTTTGCATAGAAAGTTAGGCCTATATCTGAGTTACTCAAGAAGAATGCTGAGTTCAAATGGACTGAAGTTAGGAAAAAAGCTTTTGAAATTATCAAGCAATCCATTGCAACAACCCCAGTATTGATAAATCCATATTTTAGTAAAGATTTTATCCTTTATGCATATGGAACTGAAGAAAGTTATGCCTCAGTACTCACTCAAAAGGATAATCAAGGGGAAGATCATCCTGTATTCTTTTGGAGCCAGACACTCCATGATTATCAGGTCAAATACAAATTTATTGAAAGACAAGTATTTGTTGTGATGAAGTCACTAAAGAAGTTCAGGCAATACTTGGTATAGAGTAAGACCCTAGTGTATGTGGTTCATCCAGATGTAAGAAGTTTTATTCTTCAGGGTGATCTAGGATATAAAAGAGTCGGATGGATTACCAAAATTCAAGAATATGATGTAGAAATACATCCCACAAAATTGGTAAGGGGAAGAGCCCTTTGCCAAGGTCTAACAGAGGTTGCAACATTAGCAGAAATGATAGATTGTCAAACAACATATGAGGATCAAGTGGAAGAAGCTCAGACTGTAGACTCTGATTGGGTTGACCAGATGATCAGGTATTTCCAAACTGGAGTATGCCCTCCCAATATGAATGCATCCCAAAGGAGGAGATACAGGCTTCATGCTTTGAAATATGTATTACTACCGAAAGGATTGTATAAAATAAATTTGGATGGAGTCCTTCTAAAGTGCTTAAAATATGATCAGCAAAAGAAGGTCATCAAATATTTCCATGGAGGACCAACTAGCGAACATGGCTCTAGCAGAGCTACAACTTTGAAAATCATAAGAGCAGGCTACTATTGGCCTATCGTATTCACTGATGCTTTTAATATTACCAGAGCTTGTGAAAAATATCAGAGATATGTTGGAAGGACAAGAAATGTTGCATTTCCCCTCAAGCCAATACAATTTGAAGAGCCTTTTTAGCAATGGGGGTTGGAATTCATTGGAGTCATCAACCCTAATTCCTCAGAAGAGCACAAGTTTATCTTAACTGCCATAGATTATTTCACCATATGGGTAGAGGCTATTCCTACCAAGAAAGCAGATCAGGAAGTTGTGATCAATTTTATGGAAAATATGATTTCAAGGTTTGGGGTTCCAGAAGCCTTGGTAAGTGATAATGGCCCAGACTTCATAGGAGCCAAGTATATTGAGTTTGCAAGAAAATATGGCATTTCTCTTAAGAATACTTCAAATTATTATCCACAGGGTAATGGACTTGCAGAATCTACCAATAAGAACCTGTTAAGGATTTTGAGAAAATCACTTGAAGGGAACAAAAGAAGTTGGCATCTTTTGCTGGACCAAGCTCTATGGGCAGATAGAATTACTATAAAAAATCCATCAAGGCTTCTCCTTATGCACTAGTATATGGCAAAGAGGCAGTGCTACCAATCCATTTGGAGATCCCAACACTTAAGCTTGTCAATACAGAGGAAGAATCAAAAGAAGATCCAGTAAAGACCAGGTTGACTCACTTGCTACAATTGGAAGAAAATAGAGCTCAGGCATATGATAGTTTTCAAAAACATTCCTCAGATATCAAAGCATGGTTTGATAAGAAAGCTAGATTCAAAAAATTCCAAGTTGGAGACTCAGTTCTCAGGTGGAATGTTGATAAAGCAAAGCCAAGAAAGCATGAAAAGTTTGATTCTTTTTGGGATGGTCCTTTCAAAATCATGGAAGCCAAAGAATCCAATGTGTTTCAGCTAGAAGATCCGGAAGGAAACATACAATCGATTCCAGTGAATGGTTTTCATCTCAAGCTCTACTATGTGTAAGAAATGAGCTCACTGTAACATATGTATATACATTGTATAATTATTTTCCCTCCTTTATGCACTTTGTACTTTAATTTCTTTCTGCACTTTGTAATTAGTTTTCTTTGAAAAATCTTGAAAGAAGAAAAATTTGCAAAAATGAACTAAGTGTGGACTAAGTACACACCATAGCTCCATTCCACATTCAGATCCATGTAAAATCTTTCGGAATGGCATGCGCTCTTGAATTCGCATCAAAATCCATTAAAATATTCTAGAATGGTATAAAGGTTTCTATTCCATATAAAAGGAGAGATGATGGTCAAAATAAAGAAAATGCGTTCCCAAGTGCAGCCAGAGTGGAATCAAGACATAAGGACACGTCGAGAATTTTCTAAAGTGCTAGCGGAATAAAAAAGATCTTAAGCCACTAGTTTTGAAATCAAAGCAGAACCAAGTAGTGAGTTCAACCATGACACATGGACATTAGAGAGTTATCCTACATTCAATGTTAACATATTCGTGCCATACCCAAAGATTTTTTGAAGAGGTGCAATGAGGTGGTAGCGCAATTTGAAATTTTGACCAATGAAAAAATAGAATGCCACCATTGAGCTACCAAAGGAAATGATTAAAAATTAGAAAGTGTGCCAATAGGCAAGGTCATGCGCAGCTGCATTAATTGCAGAATATACGTGCGCTTTAGAAGATAAAAGTGACAAAAAACATACGTGAGGCTCATTTGGTGACCATTTGTATCCACAAAGTGGTGAGAAGGTGAAGCAATGTTTTGAAGAATTTGCTGCTAGTTATAGAGAACAAAGTCGTACTACTATCACAATGGCTCCTAAGAAATTGCCCACTGAGACCTCAGAAGATGTTCAAGAGTTTGAAACTCTGGAGAAGAAGGTTGCGGCACCATATCTTGATAAGGTAGAAGCCATGGTGGACACATAAATGACCCTCATAGAAAGAACAAGGCTGAGAAGAAACATGAATGATAGATACAAGAAGAGAGCTGCTCTATCAGTGGAAGGTAGATGTGTTGTCCTTTCTTATATCTCTTTTTATATTTGTGATTCTATTCATCCATGCCCTGAGTTGATAGCTATGATAGTAAAGTTTTATGACCCATTGGCTAAAGCAGTAAAGACCTATGAGGGCAAAACCCTTTTCAGTATCACTGCCTCCTTTTGTCATAGAATCTTTACCTTGGGATCTGAGCCGTCAGTAGTGCTGAAACCATTTAGGATCACTGAGCAGATTGGGTTTTACACAATGGAAAAGTGAGCTAATGATGGCGAGTCATTTAAAAATTGGGTTTATAAACAACTTAATATTAAGCCAAAGGAAAAATTGCCTGAGGTCCCTATTTCTATTGATAAATTTGCAAATCCCATCCTATTTTCTATGTTGGCTTGCATGGAGGGTTTGGACTCTAATATAATGGTGCATGGCTAGAAAATTTCCGCAGCATACTATATCTCTAATGAAAGAATGTATGAGAAGGATGCGGGAAATAAAGGGACTAGAGTGATTTATTTTGATTGGCCAACTTTTCTCATGCAAAGGATACATGAGCAGCTAGTAAGCATGAAAAGGGGCGTTGATGCTCCTAGTTTTAGGCATTTCTCAAGTCTGGTGTGGATGTTCTATGTTGTTGTTAGAGATAGAATGTAGTGGATTCCGGTCAAGGATAAAACCAATGATGGGGAACCCTTATCGGTGTATTATTGGACAAGTCACTTAAGGAGCAATGAATCTTACTATAGATTCAATTTGGAATTTATTGGACCGGCCCTAAAAATAATGTATGGTAAGTGCCCTAGATTGCCACCCTTGGCCAAGGATATTCTGAGGACTAAGGATGCAGAAGAAGGAGATTGGTATTTGTTGACTAAGGGCACAGTAATCAGATTGTATGGTTTCATGGGAAAACCTTTTCTCCTGCCCCACTTTGTCATGGAGAGGATTTTTGCCTTGGAATATCTGAGGCAGGTAGAATACATTGATGTGAACTATGGCTCTGGAAGAAAGAGGAAGTATTTTCTTACCCATCGCACTTTGGATGACATCACCATCACCAAGAAGAGGTAGAGCCAACAAATTGACCAATACCTTGATAGGTTAGGTCTGTTTTATATTCCCCAAAGATGGAGCTATGACCCTAATGGCATTTTCACTATGAGAAATAAAACCCTAAATGGAGATAAGGCCTATAAGTTTGAAAAGATGCCCAGGGCTCATTTTGAACAGGGTAGAAACAATGATGAGACTACTCTTTTAGAGTGGAATTTGTCTCAGGATGGATGAGTTACCACCATGGTTGGATTTTTATGAGCATATTGTTGATTTTGATCCTGACCATAAGCCCAGTCATCGGATTATAGAGGCTATAATTAGTAAGATTGAAGCTGAATCTACAAAGAAAAAGGATCCTCCACCTGAGGCTAAGTCTGCAAAGAAAAAGGATCCTCAACCTAAGGAAGAGATTGCATAAGAAGAAGAAGAAGAGGAGGAAAAGGGACCATGGAATGTAGCAAAAATAATATATTGGTGGAGAATGAGGATTGAAATTGGAAATCCCAAGTCCAAGTTTGGAATGAAAATTGATAAAGAATTTTCAAGGAGATATAATAAAAACATTGCAACTTGGAGACAAAAGGATGTCAGGAACATTGTATTAACGGTTGAAAAACCACAAAATTCCTCTGAATCCCTCCCTCCACCTATAGATCAAGAGGCTCAATTAGAAGATCCAGGAACTCCTTTGACAGTGGCTAAAGTAATGAAGACTTTTAATCCTACCACTGAGCAGGTGGAGAAGTTTCCTAAGGGGGCTAAGTTGATGAGAAAAATACAGTATTCTAAGGAAAAATTTGTCAGTACCCTAGTTATTGAAACAATATCCAGGCCCAAATGTTTAGCTCTAGGAGGGCAACCTCCAGAAATAGTTATTGACTAGAATAAGAAGGATGAAAGTTTTAGGTTCAAACTACTTTCTTTTGCCCCTACAACATCTGTTGAGATACGTCCCATTGTTGAGCAATCATTACTTTCTGGAGTAGCACAAGAAGATGTGTTGGAAGAAGATTCTGAAGATGAGACGGTTGCTTTCCAATTGGTTCATAGAAGGACTAAGAGAGTTTGGGAAAGAGAGGAGAAAGAAATTTCAAAGAAATAAAAAATGGATATGGAGGAGATTGCTAAAGAGGTAGCTGATTTTGCTACAGAAGAACTCACTCACCAAGATGAGCAACAACAAGAAACTAAGGTAGAACAAGAGCACCCTACATATGTAGGTGAAGGTATGGTTTCTAATCCCTCTTCTCCTCTACATTCTCATGAATCCCCAAAGAAACCTCCCTCCCCTTATAATCAAGAAAATGTGACAAAGGTACCTTCTCCCTCTCACAACCCATCTCATGTTTCTTTAGTAGCCATTGAGGTACCAACCACTTCTATTTTGTCACAGTCACCCCAAGTCTCACTACCAGTATCAAAAGTTCTCACTCCATCATCTACCACCACTTCACTTCCATATTTTTCATCACCACCACCAATGGGACACTGTGTTCCAAGTGTATCCATCCATATGATTGTTAGTCTTGCATTAGTTTCCATGAGTCTACCAGTATCAACAACAACAGTAGTTACAGAGTCCACTATTGTCACAGAGGCTGTTGTAACTATATCTTCACCCCCATAATCAATAGTTTAGTCTACCCTTTCATTTCTAGTGTCATCATCTCCCATGGTTGTTGGTATTTCAGGACCTATTATTGTACCAAAATAGTAGGTAGCCACTCAGAGTATAAATGATTATTGGGTAGAGAAGCTTGCTAAGCCTTCCAATAGGATGGCTATCAAGAGAAGAAGTGTTTATGTTGACCCTATTTCTAGACAGAGAATATCAAGATCTATGACTCCACTAGTAAGCAAGCCCAAAACTGAAATGACTATTCAATATTATCGAGTGGAGGAGGTCACAGAAGATATTGACAAGCTTCCTGAGGAAGATGAGTTGATCATGGCCAGAGCCCACTTGGACACCTTCTATGTGAAGAATGATATAGTCAAAAAGAAGGTGGAAAAATTGGAGAAACAAGTTGAAAAGCTCAAGAAGAGTCTGAGTAATAAAAAGGAGGTGGAAAAGGCTTTGAGAAAAGAAGCTAAGGGTTGGCAAGATAAATTTCAAGAAGCCAATAAACTAAAGGACCAATTAGAAGAGCAAAAGAAGTTGAATGAAGATCAAGCGAAAGAAATTCAGAATTTAAAACATCAGCTTTAGATTGAGAAAGCTAAGTCTTCAGGCCTTTCTAAGAGTGAACTAAGGAAGATCAGAAAAGAGTTACTTTCTGAGGTCCAGGAGAAATGTTCAGGGCTTCAACTTATTGTTGATTATCTTGATGATGCCAGCCACCTACTCTCCAATATTCAGAAAATGCTAGAATAGATAACTGGAGAGTTGTAGCCTATGGTGATTCCTATAGAGCAAATGTATAGGTTGGTTGATAGCAGACTCAATGATTTTGCTAAACCAATTCCTAATAAAGAATGGAATTTTTCCAGAGTTGCTTCCAGGATTGTGGTGAAAAAGCACAGGGTACTTCAAAGAGCCTGGTTGTTGTTTGACAGGATTGAAAGGGTGATCAAGGATGTTGTTGAATTGAACAAGGAGATGATTCAAGTTGGCTTCAAAGGCCTATGGATGGAAGATCATAGCTTGCTATCCATGGAAGAGATCCAATAGAGCATTGATGAGTATTTACAGGATGAGTCTGGAATAGATTCTCTGGAAGAGCCACTACCCCAAGAGCAAGTTGTCCAATTGATTATTGATTTTACTCAGTTGAGAGATCTAATGGAAGATCTAGTAAACAGAGGGGACACTACTAACTATGAAGATATTGGAGAGTTACAATACATTTATAAGCAACTAGAAGAAACATCAAATCCCTCTAAAGTAGATTGGAAACAGGCTCTACAATATTTGGAATTGATGATCCAATTGTTTGGTGATACTTTTGGAGGAAGGAGTCAGAAAATACCTATTCCAAAAGAAGAAGGAGAAGAAGAAGAATATGAGGAGGTCGAGGAATAAGTCCATGAAGAAGGAGAGTAGGATGAAGTAGTTGCAAGCCCAGAATGGGCTCACACTTAGTTCATTTTTGTTTTGTACATATACATGAATTTTGTATTCTTGTTTTTATCCTGATAGTTTGTCAGAAATAAACAATAAAGGCATGAAGCCTACAGAGTAGAAAATTTTGTGTGAAGACAATTTTTGATAGTAAATCCTTATAAAAGGAGTAGAGTTACACCTGATTTTTGAAGATAATGACAACGAGCTTGTATTTTTTGTATAGTTTCATTATAAGCGGATGAGCCATGATGTTTTAGGCATGATTTCCATATGAACCTTTACCCTCTAAGCATATTGTTGAATTTTCAGAGGGTAGTGTTTATATGGAAGTTATTCTTTAAAACATATTTTTAGAGATGAGTATTTTTGACTCCTAAGGCCCAATGGATAAGACTCTGAGTTCGATTGGCTTTACAAGAAAATCCACCCGGGAGGCACCAAAATGTAGGCCCAAAATGGCCACATGCTTAGTAAAAATCTTGCAAATTTTTCCTAAGGGATAAAGTTCTCATTCTGCACCCCTTACAAGATATTTTGAGTGGATCTACAATGAAAGATATGAACCTGCCCGACACTTTCATGCTTGGAGTGATTCCGATAGATTTGTTTTCAGCTTCGAAATGGTGACGGGTCTCAAATCCGCAAAAGTCTATGAGGAGAAATGACGTCAGCAAAGAAAAAGTGTAGATTGGTGACTCAAAGGATGCATAGAGTATTCCCTTCTGGAATGGTGACAAGGCAGGATGTTAGAACAATGGAGATGTGGATTCACGATAAGATTTTATTCTAACTCTAGACCTAGAATGGTGACATGGTAGGATGTTTTATTCTAAAGGTTGTTCAAAATGGAGGAGTTACTTTGCACCGTGGAAGTCCTGGATTGACGAACACATGCTAATGCACTTGCTTGGCCTGGAATGGAATCCAAAAATTTGGTGAGGACAAGATGATGTCATTAATATTTTTATGTGGATTGAAGGATACCCTACGGATTATGAAGTATTCTAAAGAAAAAAGAGCGAATTTGATCATGCTCAGCTTTTAGGGGATCAGATTGACGATTCTATAGTTTCTGAGATAGAAGGATGACATCACCAACATTTTAAAGTGACGTTGTGTTCTCCTTACCATTTTAATAAGCTTGTATCAGATTGAATCTAAACCATACAATGAGGGAGATCAACGGTGGAGGTTGTGTTGAAAAATCTCAGGTATTTAAGAACATTTCTTCGCCAGGATTGGAACAGTCAGTTGGAAGAGGAAGATGAAGCATCAAGGGTTTTCAAGAATATTAAACCAGAGGTAGTTATAGATCGATGATGACCGATAGAATCCAATAAAAATCAATGGTAATGCATGATTTCCAACGGCCTAAACTCCAATTTTATTGAGTGATTGCAGAGGTCCCGAGCTACCATGGTGGACCATTTTTTAGCGGATTTCCTAGAGGATGTACCAGTAAGCAAATGCCACCTATATCCATTTGATGTGCTGTAAAAATTAAATCTTTGTAATGTTCCTTTTAATTTTAATTTTTGCAAAAATTATAAATAGAGGTCGAACCCTCATTTTTAAGGGTCGACTCTAGTGTGTTTTCCTATGCTACTGTAAATATTCCCAAGAGCTAATGGAAGGAGCATTACATTGATCTTCACCTCAAAAATTATGTCTTCATGCTTGATATTAGAGGTTCAGTTTCTTTAGCTGTATTTCTGTAAATACTTGAGTGGTTATTTTGTACCAATGAATGGATTACTAACTATAAAAATAATTGAAATCTACTTCTAATATTATTCTTTATTGTTAGATAGTGCTTTTATGTTAAATATAGGTATTAGTGAATTTTGTTATTTGGATTATTAATTTCTGGATATTGAAATATTTGTCTTCAATATTTCTCTGTTGTGCATTAATGAATGAATATCATTCAATTTGGGATAATGTTGATATGAGTTATGTATCTTTGGGTTAGTTTTTTGGAGATTTTCTATTGTAGTACAATGTTGTTAGCCTATCCGTACACTGTTGTTCACTTTTCTCTAACCCTAATATTTTCTTACCCTAATATCCAAAACCCTAAGTGAGCATAATTGTGTCAACACCCTGTTTAAGTTGACAAGGAACCAACCTACTCTGGAGGTTGGATCGAAAACTCTGTTTTGGTCCATCCAATGTTGAGTGTTGAGTTGTAGCTATCGGGTGCAAGCCTAGATAGAAAGTAGGAAGATAGACAGTTGTAGTGTTGAGTAAATATTGATGCAATTCAGTGCCCAAGAGTTACATAAGATGAGAAGATCAAAACTTAGGCAATTTTGATCCAAGATGTGATGAGGGAATTTTCCTTGGTTATTCCTCAAAGAATAAAGCCTATAGATGCTTCAACAAGAGAACACACACTATTGTAGAAAGTTTAAATGTAATAATTGATGAAAATATAGATTCAAGAGAACCAGTTCAGCAAATTGTGTATCAGGAATATGGAAGTTGTCAAGAAGAGTTTGGTGAATAATCAGATGATGAAGAAGAAGAAACACAAAATCTTCTTCCTAAAACTCCATCTAGGTATGTATAGAAGCATCATACAAAATAGCCAATCATTGGGAATATAGATGTAAGAAAGACAAGGAGAAGGATAATAACACCATCTCAACAAGCAAATTTTTCTTTGCTATCTAATATTGAGCCAAAATACTTCAAACAGACAAGTGAAGATTATTTTTGGATCAAGGCAATGGATGAGGAATTAGATCAAATAGAAAAAAGTAAGACTTGGGGACTTTTCCCATGAACAAAGGACAAGAATGTGATTGGCACAAAATGGGTATTAAAAAATAAGTTAAATGAAGACAAAAAAGTAGTAAGGAACAAAGTAAGGTTAGTATGTAAATGCTATGCATAGGTAGGGGGAATTGACTTTAATGAGACATTTACTCCAGTTGCACGACTTGAAGCCATAAGAATATTTTTAGCTTTATCAAATTTTAAAAACTTTAAAGTATATCAGATGGATGTTAGGTCAACATTTCTAAATGGTGTTCTAGAAGAAGAAGTGTACATTGAAAAACCAAAGGGATTCATGTTAATAGATAAAAAATATCATGTATGCAGATTAAAAAAGATATTATATGGTCTAAAGCATTCTCCTAGAGCATGGTACTCAAGACTGGATAAGTATATTCAAGAATAGGGATTCAAAAAAGGAATAGCAGACAACAACTTATATATCAAAAATAAAGGGAATAATCTACTAATTGTGGTTGTTTATGTTGATGACATCAATTTTCGGGGAAACAATGATAAGATGTGTAAAGAATTTGCTAAGAACATGCATAATGAATTTGAGATGTCTATGCTTGGTGAGTTGTCTTTCTTTCTTGGACTTCAGATTTCAAAATCAGAGAAAGGGGTATTTATCTCACAAACCAAGTATATAAAATAAATGTTAAATAAATTCAGGTTAGAAGATTGCAAACCAATAAGTACCCCCATGGTCACAGGATGCAAGTTAAGTAAGGATGGTGAATCTCTACAGGCAAACTAGAGACTATACCGATCTATGATTGGCAACTTATTGTATGTTATAGCTACAAGACCAAACATAGTACTGTCAATGGGATTAGTGGCAAGGTTTCAGGCAGCACCTAAGGAAACACATGTGGCAATGGTAAAAATAATTCTTACGTATCTAAAAGGGACTATGGATTTTGGTCTTTGGTATCCCAAAAGTGATAGTTTTACACTCACAACATATACAGATGTATATTGAACTGGCAACATTCATGAGAAGAAAAGCACAAGTGTAGGAGAATTCTTTCTTGGAGACTGTTTAGTCTCTTGGCTAAGTAAGAAGCAGGGTTCAGTATTTTTATCTATAATAGAAGCTAAATATATTGCAGCAGTAGCCAGTTGTACACATGTATTATGGATGAAGCGAACTCTAGAAGACTTCAAGATAAAACATGATCATCCTATTCCCATACTATGTGATAATACAAGTGCTATAAATATCTCAAAAAATCTAGTGATGCACTCCTGGATAAAGCACATTCTAATTAAGTATCATTTTTGAGAGAATAGATAACAGATAAACAAGTCAGGTTGGAATATGTTACTACAAATGAATAGATAGCAAATATTTTCACTAAGCCACTTTCAAATGAGACCTTTGAGTATCTTCGAGGAAAACTGGTAGTAAGACTCACACCCCCGAATTAACCACCTCAAGAGGAGATGGGTGAGGGGCTAAGCTAAGAGATACATTCTTAACCCCGAGCCCCAAAGGTGACCCTTTGCCATTGATGTCAAAATAAGAGAGATTTGATTAAGGGGGAGAGATTTGGTTTAAGGAGAGAGCATTGAGTCATGGGGAGTAGTTTCCAAAGGGGAGCAGAACAAGAAAAATATCAAGTTTTTGTAAAAAGAATTTGGGTTGCCATCAATGATAAAGGGGAATATTGTTGGACATTTTGAGTGATAAGTTGTCATTGATGTAAAAATTGAGTGGTTCTTGATGTCAAAATTTTAGCACCAATCTGTGGAAGTTTCAGTTGGCAATGTTAGTTTTAGTTTCTTCAATAATGCAAAAGGATAATTCGATTTTAGTTTCAAGACCGGGTTCCAGGAAGTCAAATTTGGCCCAGAGTGCAAAAATAAGCCCAAGTAAATAATATTATAATATTATTTTATAATAATATACAAAGGAAGTTTTAAATTAATTATAAATTAATTTACTTAATTTATAAAGTTATTTAAATTAATTATTAATTTTAGTTAAGGTTAAATAACCCTAAGGTGGGTTATTAAAATTAAAATTCAAAATTCAATTTCAAAATACAAAGTGCCGACATGAGGAGAAATTTAAAAATGTGTATATAAAGGTGGACTACCCACATTACAAAATTTACCATGCCTTCGAAAGTATTTGTGAGCCTTATGATTTGCACTGCATCCAAGGAAGATAAAGTGTGCAAATTTTGTTGAAAATAAAATGATGACAGAGGCATAAGAGGAAGGGACCCTTCCTTCCTTCACATGGACATTTGTAGCCTACGGGGTGGGCTCCCAAGCGCTAAGGCACTTAGGCTTGAGGAGACGGCGGATCGAATCTCGCCAAATCCCCTTTTTGGGAAGAAAGAGGTATGCTTTAATATTGGGGGCCAAAACTTTTAGGAATATAGTTTGAGCATTTAAAAATTAATTTTTACATATTATAATTGGTTTCCAAGGTAGAAAGGAGAGTTATAAGGGATTTACAAAATTATATTTTTAATAATATTTTCTCAAGTGGTTGAAAGAATAGTAAGGTGTTTGGTTGATGTTTTATGGTGTTAAAAAATTATTTTGAGTTGGATTTTATAAGGTGTATCCAAGTAATTATTTCATGTATGTTATGATGAGTGTTATTTTGTGAGTATTTTGCAATAAGGCATAAATTGAGTTGTGAGTATTTTGTGACTAAAGGAATATTTTAAGAAAGTGTTGAAGTGATATTGTTGTGTTTAACCATTGGAATTGGAAAGAAAGAAATTGTGATTGAGACAGGTTTTTCAAAGGCACTTTGACATCCAACAAAGGTATGGGCATATTATTCCTAGTGAGTGATTGTTGAAAGTTGTGTATGAAAAGTTGGAGTGAAAAGGATTGCTTGGTTAGCATTGTTAAGAGTGGTTTGATTTATTGCTTCAAGGTTTTCTGGAATAAAAAGAGTGATTGATAAAACATTGTTTTATAAGCATTGTTTTTGAAGTAAGTAATTGAGTGAATAACTTGAACTAGGGTTTGGAAAGAACATGAGTATCATTGTTATGTGATATTATTTTATAAGCATTGTTGTTGAAGTGAGTAATTGAGTGAAGAACTTGAACTAGGGTTTGGAAAGAACATGAGTATCATTGTTATGTGAGATTGGTTGATAAGAATTGTTGGAAATATTTGAGTGATTTTTCATATTATTGGATTAGGGTTTGTGAGTAAGGATTATTTCATTGAGTGATTCGTTGAGTAGAGTTGGTTGAGCCTATTCAAGTGAATGTGTTAAAGTGATCAAGTTTTGTGAAACAAATTGTTCTATATTCTGAAATTGATTTGAAAGTGATTGATTTTTGAGGTGAATGTGAAGCATATCGAGTCTTTAACAATTCTCTATATGTTTCTATGAGATTGGAAAAGTACGAGTGTGATCTTGTTGTGCAGATTTGAGGTAAGTCTTAGAGAAGACTTGTGGACATATTTATGTGAGCTTTTGTGGAAGCTTACAATATAGAGATTGAGGACAAAATTGTGGATAGATTTATATGAGCTTTTGTGGAAGCTTACAAGATAGATATTGAGGACAAACTTGAGGATTGGTTTGTGCCAGATTAGAGATAGAGATTGAGGACAAAGTTTGGTACAGATTTGAGGACAAGTTTGTGCCAAATCAGAGACAGATATTGAGGATATATTTGACGATAGATTTTGGTACAGATTTGAGGACAGGTTTGTGCCAGATCAAAGATAGATATTGAGGATGGATTTGTGCTGGATCGAAGTACTATATTTAGTGTAGGTTTGAGATAGATATTTGGAGGTGACAAAGAATAGAAGATGGCAATATCTAGTGGATATAGATCCATTAGCCAGGGCAGTGAGGACAAGTGTCTTCAATGGATAGATATTCATTAGCTAGAGTAGTGGGGCAACAATTATTCTAGAAGATCATTAGCCAAAGTAGAGGGGAAAGGAGTTCTCATGTGGATAGATATCCATGAACTTGATTAGGAGATTGGTGTATCCTTTGGACAAAGGTCCATAAAAATTGTAGGGAAAGGATTCCAAAGAGAATTTATTTGAGAAAAATTTATAAGAAATATTTTCTCCGTGGAGTAGCCCACATTGGGTGAACCACATAAAATTATGTCTCTCATGTGTGTGATGCTTTGTGTGATGTTTACTACTTTAATATTGTTGATGTTGTCATTTGGATTAAAAGGCAAAATTTTTTATTTTATAATGTTCACTCCCCCCTCTCAATATTAGCACATGTTCTTCATTGATGACATAAGAGAGGAGATATTATTAACTAACACAAATAAATCTCCCCTATTGTAACCATCCAACATTATATGGTTGTAGGTGTGGTGTGATAGGTAAATTCAAACCCTATACCATCTAAGTAGAAATCATATTATTTTGACTTCCACTATTAATAATGAAATGTAATGGCTTACCCTTGATCCATATTTATGAGTGAAATAGACATTCCTCCTCTTGTGCCTTGTAGCATGTGTGGTGGAAATGATCACATTTGGTTAGCTTCCATAGTTCTCTTCCCTCTATCCTCAACCTATAGTGGATGCAGAGGATTGTGATTCAACAAAGAAATACTAGATTACTTGATATTCATCCATTGAATATTGGTTCCTCTTGTGATAGTTACACCATTTGCTATTATTGGACTTCAAGGGATTATTTTTCTTGGGAGTCATTTTTTCTGCTTCCAATTCTAATATTGGGGTTGATCCCCTTCATCATGATTATTTGGAGAGTCACTCTTGAATTTATTTTCTAGTACTTAGTATTTTAGATTTTGTTATTTGCTCCTCTTCTATTTTTTGTGCTTTTGTTCCAATTTGATAGTAAGTTTGTATGCCTCTCGTGATGTATTTAATTTGAATAGGTCTATATCCTCTTAAATGCACCATTGGTATCATGAATACCTAGCTTTCCTATCATGGAGTGGAAAGTACTAGTATAATCTTGAAAAAATTGGCCTTTACCTTGATGCAATTATTTCCATCACATGTATTGGTCTTCATAGGCTCCAATAAGATAATATTCTTCCTTTTTGGCCTTCATGAAATTATCCCATGTGAATGCTACTTCATCTTAATTATTTTGTGTAACCTTGTTATAATATGCTTCCATTTCGAATAGGTAGTGAAGCTTTCAAGAGTGTAAAAGTTATTTCTCACTATAGATGAATTTATTTATAGATAAGTACAAAGATAATTTATACAACCAAATTCTAGGGCATTAGCATTATTTTTTTCTTCAAAAATAGAAATATCAAAATTTCCCTAGATATTAAAAGGTGTGGGAGCACTGTATGGTGCTAGGGATCTGATAGGTTTTGCAAAGGAGGTTACAAAACTTATAGCAAGGATTCATTGAAGAATTTGAGCAAATTGGTCCATCATCTCATTCCTCTATTTTGTAAGAGATTCATTCAACATCTCCTTTAAAGGATTGACTATCTTGATGTTTTCCATTCTAATTCTCACATGAGGCTATTTAGAATGACAAGGGATATAATCAAGTGCATATCACATTTGATACTACAACTATTGATAGTATGTTCTTGTTTTTATGGATATACACTCAAAATATAGATTGCTTTGATACCATTGATCTAAAACTCAAAATTTTGACTGATCCAAAATATAGAATTTCAAGTTAAGAAAGACCATTAAAGCGAATAATTAAAAAACAATAGAGTATAAAAAATCATAACATAGATATATATATATATATATATATATATATATATATATATATATATATATATATAATCAAAATAATAATTTTATTGCTAAAAAAATAGCACAATACAAGTAATATTCAAGAAGAGATGTGAGGCTATAATACTGTATCCATTACTCATGCTTTTTATAGTAATGGATGCATCCCTATTTATATAAGAATTGGTGTATTAGAAATCTATTGTATTCGATATGGAATATTATACATATGGAAATATGATGGTTCACCTTTTATGAGTTAGAAGGTCACCTATATGGAAATGTAGTAATTCACCTTCCATTAGTTACAAAGTGCATATTAAATGAAATTCACATAAATGTAACATTTACTTTTTTATTTGTTTTCTACTAATGTGTCAACATAGCTAGAAATGAATTTTGTCTATGAAAATCTAAAAATAAAAAAGTACTATTTTTAGTAAGTATTTTGTTTTGCATTTTTAGGGCCTCTAGTGTATTTTTTCACAAACATGTTGATAGGTTTATATTTTATAAAGTTGTTTGCAAAAATTATTGTTCTATCTTTAGTCTTTCCAATGCTTCTTAAATGGATTAAAATAGAGTTTTGACAAGGTTATACCTCTAACCGTGTAGTTAGGATAAAAATAAAAGTCCAAAATTTTTCAAGCATAAAGCCATGTTACAAAAATGGCACATGCCTAAATCATTCATACCCCCTTGAAAAGCAATGGGTCCCATTATGTCATATTTTTACATCAAGTTCAAGAATTATTTATTTATTTAATTTTTTGTGAGTCATTCCTCTTGGTGACCAATTTGTCCTACCTTAACCACTTTATACATCTAAGTGGACTAACTTCTAGTGGTCCTGGTCCATGTGTCAACAATATAATCCCCTTTCATTGATGATAAGCTATCTAGATTGATTTATTTAATTTCCAACTATTCTACTACTATAAAGGTGTCCAATAGATGTGGATGATAGGGCCTATGAAGTTTAACATTGAATATTAGATGCAAACTAAGATAAGCTAGAAGATTCAATTCAAGGGGATTTTATCCCACTTTCTTGGTGACGGTGTATGGTCCATAGCATAGAGGTATAATATTCATACGGAATCCTACAAGTATCTCTTTCTAAACATGTAACCATACCTTATCTCCAATCTTGAGTTGATATGGAATATAATGTTGATCATGATGTTGCTTGTATTTTTTATTTTTCTTTTTCAGTAGGTCATGGACATGTTATTAGATGTGTTGAATCTATTCCATACACTATGTTTCCTTTTCTTCTTCTTTTTGTCCATCAAGTGAGTACTCCATGGGTTACAAAAGGATAATTACATTAGTGGGTGCCAAGGGTTAAACTCTAAATAGACATAGAATAGGTTGTGCTTGATAGATCTATGCAAAGCTCAATCATACCCATGCTAAATGTAGGGGAGGTTGTCATCCCATATGCATGGATGCTTAGAATTGTATATTTGAAGAATTTGTACAATTAGCCAATTCACTTCCGTTTGGACATCAATTTGAGGATGGAAGGTTATGGACATGGCCAACGCGATGTCCATCATGATCCATAGGGTGGACCAAAAAATACTCAAAATTTTTCTATCTCTATCAAATACAATGGATTTTCACAAGCCAAAGTTGAGTCAAACATGACTAAAATCAGGCTTAGTAGTATCCTCAACTAAAATGGATTTCTCACAAGTAATAATGATAAATGTTTTTGAAAAATGTGTTAGAATAATATATCATATCCTAAGTTGTTACTAGGATAAGATTGAGTGGCTGAGATTAACTCAATTAGTTATGATCTAATATATCAGATTGTATTGCTTTGCTATTTAAGAAAGAGAACTTCTATTGAATAATATCAAGTATTTTATTTTCCAAAATGATATCAGTGCAGGATTTCCCTACCCTATGATCCTGAGGAGCTTTTCCTCATGGGGGATTTCCCTCATGGAAATACCCCCCTTTTTTCCCCTAATTTTTTTCCCCATTTTTTTTAATATTGAGGGAGTATGCTCTCCATCCTTTGATGGATTAGAAACCAAATGGTTAAAAATTTGTAGTTTGCGAGTTTTTTGGTTTTTTTTGAATATTTTCTATATACCCTAGGCAAATCTATTGTATGGGGGCTTCTTGGCCAGATTGCATTGTGAGGTGTTTTGATTCCAAAATGGGCCACTATTTCTCTAAGAGTGACCAGATCTACCTGGTAGCAGTGGAAGCTGTTTTGCTCACCCTCCTTGGTAGCTGTGTGGAAGACAACAATGTGGTTGGTTCATACTTTTGTTGTATTTTTATTGTAGTGATGCTTGATCTAAAGTGGGTCTAAGGTTTGATACTCTGGTTTGATGCTCTGGTCTGATTCTTCGGTTTAATACTTGATCTCACGTGACAGTGAACAACACAATTAATGGGCAATGAAGGAGAAGGCAGTGCAACTTCAAGGGAGATAAACCATAGTCAGACCTACTCACTCTATTTTTAGAGCTCCTTCGCATGATTTCACTGCATTATTAGTAGCTTCTTCTTCATAGTGTGTCAAATATTTGCATTCGACAACATCGTGAATATGTGTAGGCTCCAATCCTATGGATGAGTGACTTTAATTTTTTGGTGGAGCTATTTTGCACCTATGAAAGGGCATATATACCATTTTTTTTCATCCAATGTTAGCTCCGTATTTATTCATTTGTAGTGGGTACTACCATTGAATTCTCATTTGAGGTGACGCAGCTTCAAAGGAGAGCAACCACAATTGAGCCTACTCACTCTATTTTTAGAGCTCCTTCGCATTATTTCGTTGCATTATCAATAACTTATTCTTCATAGTGGGTTGAATGTTTGCATTTGACAACACCATGAATATGCGTAGGCTCCAATCCTATGGATGAGTGGCCTTGATTGTTTGGTGGAGCTATTTGGTGCCTACGAAAGGGTAGATATATCATTTTTTTCATCCGACATTGGCTATGCATTTGTTCATTTGTAGCAGGTACTACCATAGAATTCTCCTTAGTTCTCATTCAAGAAAAACTCTAGAAAAAATGGCTCTCCAACCATTATGCAATTGCATTCTCTCTTGGAAAACGATGACCATAATGGAAGATATAATCTTGAACTAGTACTCAGTCACCTCAAATAGATTGACTATCTCTTGTTCAAATGGGGAAATGACCCAGAGAGAACATGCAAGATGAGGATCTACTATGGTTCGATGGATGGTTTATCTCACATGCGGATCATTTGTTATGATCACCTGCATATCATGGTAGGTTTCCAGTGAGATTAAACCCAAATAAATTTACTCGAAACCTTCCTTGATTTTGGAAGCTGTGGAGGTCAAGTTTAAAAACACCGAGGAGATTATCAAGCAGGGGGATGCTTTGAAGATTACATCTTGGAAGGTCTTTAGAAAATCGTGCATATTCACCAAGAAGCAAAGATTTTTGATTGCCAGACAATTTTTGCTATAGGCTGTAAAATCTAGCCATGCATGCACAGATGTCCTTTTTCCCACCTATGATTACATTCAAAGCAGATGTCAGTTTGCATTATTAAAATCACCTGGTCAACTTACTAGTATTTTGTACATTTTTTTGGCATTGTTTCCATCGGGTTGTATTGTTATCTACATGTCTACTTTGGCATAGGATACACATGTAACTTAAGACATTGTCACAATGTAGAATGCTCATACAACCAAAATTTTGTTGTGCAAGGGAGCACCACAGTGCCATTGTTGATCCAAAAATAAAGTCGAATATTGCACATATTTATGCCTTGATTTTTAAGTAGTGGAGTAATTTGAACGACAAATGTGTAGCTTGGAGCGATTTTTTTTGTGATGGGTAATGACTCTGGAATGGATTCCTTAAATGCTTGGGATTTGCAGTAGAGATGGCTAATGCATTTTTTTACCTGCCTGGAGCCTCCCGGTAGTATTTCATATTGACTCACAATCTTTGCTAAACTTGGTGGGCAATATGACTGCATCAATGAAGCCCAAGATGAGATTTGGTGTAGTTGCAGTCGATGATGGAGCACGATGTGGTTGTTATTGCTTGGGAAACACTCTTTGCATTCAGTCTATGAATGGTTGTAGTAGTTCAATGGAGATGTGGCAACACTAATCTAGGGACATTCCCTCCTTGTACTAGATATGGAACCCATATAACTTCTGAGTTTTCTAGATCTACGTCATGTGTTATCCGCAAGCGCGTGGTGATAATTTCGATGTTGGTTGGGTTGCTCATTTCTCTATCATTTGATGTCTACAAATTCTTCGAACAGTGGGTAGTACATCGAGTGAATTTTGTGAGTACTGCATGTCCTTATTTACGTTAGCATCTTTCATGTTTAGCACTGCCAGTAAGATGCCTCAACCATATTACACTATATTGCATCGACTTTGACGTGGTACCCCTAAGCAATGAAGAATAATGGTGAGATCCACCAAGGTTTTAGTGAAAGCAGATTCTTGGCAGTAAGACGAAATGTGCTCTATTGCACATACTTTAAGCATTTTTTTAATAAAAAAGTGAAGGACCCACTTTGTTCTAAATTTTAGGCTTTAATAAAGTTTTTTTTTGGAATAACTTTATTAAGTGGATGAATGGGAGTCTCGTCATGACAACAAAGCCACCCCTACCCTAGGTTGTCCCAATAGCAAAGAATTTTTTTGGTATTTCCTTTTATCTTTTATTTTGAAGGAATATGGGTTGGTGGATTTTTTAAACATTGGTTTTATCATTGTAAGTGAAACCAAAGGTGGCTCATGTATTATTGATAGGTAGAGGCATTTTTCTTTTTGTTTTTTATGAAAGCATTGATAGCTCATTTTTTTTCTGTGAGAGAAAATTTTCAAACCTGCTTTTTTTTCGAAGAACATTCCATTTCTCTTTGAAGGAAAAAGAAGAAGACTATTGTTTTTCTGCAAGATGAAGGTCACATTCAAACACAAATATAGAGGTATTTATATTCATCAAAAAGGTTTTTCTGAGCTGAACACAATGGTGATATCCTTTTTTAGTTTTGGAACTATTTTTCATACTTTTTTATTGCTTAGAGTTTATTGTATCATGGAGTGCACTCTCGGTTGAACCCAACACTCCCAAGGCTTTCATATGTGATCCTAGTATCTAGTCATCTCCTCTATATCACCTATAGGGTGTAGCAGTTGGTTACCCATGCATTTCGATAGGATGAGGAGGTCACCATAAGGACATGTTCAATAGCTACATTAGTGCCCTTTAATTTTTTTATTCCCTTGTTTTGTTGTTTGTCCACAATTTTTTGGACCTTATTATCAGTCAATTGTGTTTATATAGGTGGAAACCACATAGTTATGCTTGTGGAGTCATTTTGGATATCCCTTGCAATTCTTGTGGTTCTTTCCCATCCTATATTCTCACTTTTCTTTTGCGAGACACTTTGGTTTTAGGGGGATTTTCTTTGGTGAAATTTTTTCATGGTTCACACCTTGATCATTGTCACAGGCACCAGTCTAGGAGTGATATTTCTTTCAGTTCAAAAATGAGGTATCTCTAGTTTTTTGAGACATCTCATGGATCCTTTGCAGATTTTTTGATGGAAGTTGTCCTGGGGGGTTCAAGAGGGCATATTCCTCTCCAACCTCCTTGCACATATTCCTCCTCCTTCTTCTATTATAGTAGGTGGTTTTCTCCCTTGTGTTTTTTCATCATATTTTAGTAGATATTTCTTATGGATATATTGTACATGAGTAACTTATCAGGCCTTGTTGTTGAGACTCATATTTATGGATATACCACTTATTTAGTTTTGTTGTTTTTCATTACCTCCTAGTATCACTTAAGGGGGGTGTTAGTATATCCTAGTACCACTTAAAGGGGGGTGTTAGAATAATTTATCATATCCTAAGTTATTACTAGGATAATATTGAGTGGTTGAGATTGAATTAGTTAGTTATGATCCAATGGATTAGATTGTATACCTTTGCTATTTAAGCAAGGTCACTTTAATTGAATAATATCAAATCTTTTATTTTCCAACAAAATGATAAACTACTATAAAAACACAATCATTACCATGCTTAGATGTATACAAACCTGAGCAAAAATCCATGGAGATAGATTCCCAAGGCTTGGATGGATCTTGCAATGGTATATAGAGTCTTTGCTTCTTGTTGGTTGGTTTGGCAATAATGTATGGGTTACATGACTTGATGTACCTCTTGACATTTTTCCTCATCTTGGGCCAATAGAAGTACTTATGAAGTACTACCAATATTTTTCCATCCCAAAGTAACGTGCTACTTTGTTGAAGTGTACTTTCTAAATCATCTTTAAGTTCTCACTAATTGGTACGAAAACTATGTCCCATGTGGTAGAGGAGTTTATGTTACAAATAAAATTTAGAAACATTCTTAACCACATGAACAACTTAGTATGTATTTTCAAAATTAATATATACTTTATACGAGGTGGATAAATTAGAAGTATCATGTCCATAAGAATAAAAAATGGTGGTGAGTACTATGATTGAAGGTTAGTTCAAACAATCTTCTATTGAATTGGCATACCCTATCTTATGCTTGATGATAAAATGAGATTATTATAGATATGTGGTCCAATTTTAATGTTTTTATTTCTTAGTTTGCTTTGTGTCTAAATGAACTCCATAGGTTTATGATCTATGTGGATGATTGTTTCCTTAACCAAGATGTAGTACTTCCAATGTTTAAATGCTTGGATAATGACATAGATACCTTTGTCATATGTGGGGTATTTTCAAATTAATTCATTGAATGTTTCACTATGATAGGCAATTAGATACCCATACTATGTGATAATAGATCCCAATATGTAATCCAATGATCCTCATCATATTTTTTTTTTTTTGTGCTTTTAGACCTTGTAGGCTCAGACTTGTGTTTCTTGTAGTGCAAGGAAATAAAAGACAAGGAACAAAAATGACAAAAATCATAAATATATGAAATAAAAATTACATGAAAGTAAAACCAAAGCTATAGGTTAAATGTGCCTAGATCAAGGTTTCCCTCTTGAATGCATGAAAAAGTTAGAAGTAAACACTTTCACCACAATATAATAGCAAGAATGTAAATACACTTCATCACACATAATCCAGAATTGAGAACACACTAAATAAATAGGACAAAGTTAATTTAGTCATTGCTTCCATTCATGTGCCAAATAATTACAAGGCATGCAACCTAAAGAGGCTTGATGCTCCTTAGACAATAACTCAAGGTATGAGTCCTACTCATACAATTGAGAAGGAGGTGAAAGAAAGATCTTACAAGGTCAAATATGAGGTAAGAGTAGGTAGCTCCCAATGCCTTTCCAATGAAATTTATAACCTATTTAAAGGTTGGTATTGATGGACCTTTCCCTATAAAAATTTGCATAGAAATTTTGCAAGTTACTATATTATGTGGCAAAAATCCTTCTACACTTGCAATTGGAAGCCTTAAGGCCTCTAGATCTAGGGAAATCAATGTTGGAGGCTTTTGAATCCTTGGATGGCAATTTTATTGCTACCATCTCATGTCACTATAGTTTTAGGGTGGTTGCACCATTAAATTCTTGCCAAGTTTTCTTTAGGATATTTCACTTACTAACATAGTAGGTAAGACCTCTTTAACTAGTACAGGTTGGTAGGGTAAGCTTACCTATCTAGTGGGTAGTCATTGCAACTACCACATAGATGATTCTAATAGGTTGGTTCTTGAAGGTAAAATTGCATGGCCAATAGTAGATACTACCTTAATTTTAATTTAGTGTACATCCTTTGTGTTTATGAATGACTGCCACATGTCTTAGATGAGGCAAGTTCTCTTTTGGTCACTGGAAGGCCTTGTCACAATGTGCCTTAGCACTTTTCTTATTTTGCATATGATCAACTACCATGTGTATAGCCTTAGATATGATAAGATATTTCTTATCTTCTGCTTTCTTCTATTAGAATCATTAGCATATACCATTAGATGGAAAATTGATGACTTATGAGCCTTGACACACTAGATATACTAGCTTCAGGTGGAAAAGGAATACCAACCATTGATTTTGTGATCCAAAAACCAATGTGACTTGAAGTTTGTTTACCTTTATTTTGTACTATGGAGTTGGAACCCACCCTTTCGATTTAAGACAAATTGTGCATTTAAACTCCCTCTTATTTTCTTATCCCACTTTTGAATGGAGTATTTCCTTGACTTAAGTAGGGCTTTTTCCCTACAATATTAGTGGCTCCTAGGGGTTCTTCAACCTATTTCTATACAACTTACCTCATCCTTAGATATGAAGCCAAAACATTAAATTGGGAGATAGCCAAAAATAAAATCAAGTGAAAGAAATAAAATGAGAAATGGAGTGAAGTTATAGTCTTTTTCTTGAGACTCCTTTTGGGGATCCGATTGCTTCGATAGTATTTTCTTTGCACTGCTCCACTATGGAACTCTAATTTGGGTAGAAATTTGCCCTTAAATTATATATGTAGTAAAAAATAACTACATAGACCTTGAGCATTTTTAAGCCCAAAATGGTTTGTTTAAGTCTCTAAAAAAACATTATTTGGATAAGCTTTTAAAGCTTGGATATTAACTAGAGTTCCAATTGTTGATTTATAGATCATCTCTTGGTCTAATGAGTATCACTTTTATGGCTGAACTACCCCCTACTTGAGTTTTGATAATTCAAAGTCACCTAATCACAAGACTTCCTATTATGTCTAATATTTTCTTTGTCTATCTATCTAGTTTTTGCCACTTTGCTTTGTCTTGCTATTTCTTCTAGTTTTAATTGGGGTGACCTTCATATGGACTAGCAAGCCTAGATAATATTGTTGAATCCTTGTCTATACACCATTTTCCCCTTATTTTATTCCTCCATGGTTCTTAGGTTTTATTTTTTCCAAGATCTTGTTGGTGCCAATTTGTAACTACACCATGGTGTATGATGCCACTATAAACCTAATTACCAAAAGACGATGGTTAATTTTTTGAATCCACCCCTCTAGTTGAGGGATGGATCCATGGCCACTGAGTGGATAGAAAAATTTCCACTAGTTAATCCATTTTAGCTACCATTAGAAAGTCTTTGGGATTCCTTCTTATGGTGAGGTTTGGCTTAGCTTTCGCCAAAAATGCTATAGTCCTTTGTCTATATAGTTTGGGTGGTCAGTAGTAGCTAGTTAATTTTGGTGAAGGCCATTTCTTTTCAGTGTCCTTAGTATTTTTTAGAATTAGCTACTTGATAGGTGGAAGGATATTCTATTTCTCTCATTTTTCTCAGCTCTATATAGCAATTTTACTCAAAATTCCTCCTTTAGGTCAAATTTACCTATTATAGTAAAAAACTCAGGGAGACCAATTTCTTACTTGGAGAGTAGCTTTTCTTAGGATATCATGAGGTACAATGAAGGAAGATCCCCTTTTATAGACTATTACCATTAATAAATTTAGTGATTTCCTTTATCTCATAAATCTTTTCTATTAGCTCTTCTCTAGAGAAAATTATCTTTCCTACATAGTCGAATTACCAAAGGCATGATTATCTACTATTCTTCCTAATGTTTAACCATGGAAGTTGTCTCTTCATTAATTAGGTGGGATTATAGGAAATGCATGATAGTACCTATGAGGAGGTAGGTTTTCAATTATGTCATTGGCCAATGGTTGCTTCCAAATTGCATGAACACCCTTCCCTACACCAATTCATGTTTAAGTACGTCATTGATATTGCTGTAAAATTTAACATCATTGCTTGCTTTAAAATATTTAGCATCCATGCCAAGGTATAGGATCCATGTGCTTTAGTTTTTTGGAAGTTGATTAAGGAATTAAATGATCCTTGGTTTAAATTTTTCTAGTGGTAATATTGATTTTGTATACCATTAGTGCAATGGAGAGGCATGCCACATCCTAATGGTTTGGGGCCTTTCTTGTATCCAATTGGGGAGGTTGCATGACTCCTTGTTTCTTACAAACAATTCCTATCCATTAGATCCATGTACCTAATCCAAATATCTTTGCTTTTAACTCTTAGGTTTAGCATGCACCTTCCAAGTGTAATCTATCATGTTTTTACCTACAACTGCCTTGCAATAAATGTTAGGACACACATTCCTATGCAAGGATAAAGAGCCTATATCTCCTGATAACCTAAGATTAAATTGTTTGTTATCATAAATATTAGTCACTTATGGGATATTTGAATTGGGTGGTCCTATATATTGTCATTTATGATATTTAATTCAATTATGGGTATTGCTTTTTCCTTAGTATATTTTACTCCCAGTTTGTATTATCATGGCTTTACCACAAATTTGGTTAATGGTTGGTTTTGCATTGTGGGGATAGGAATATTATCATGCTTTACCCTTCTCTTGATTTCCAATTAGATGGCCTATGCTTCTTTTGGCCAAATTCTTCCATACAATATGACCCCCACCCATGATATTGGATCACATGTATTATAGGGAGACACCTTTTTCTGATCAAACAAGTGTCAAGACCACTTCGAGTTTCTCTTTATGGATATACAATATTCCCTTGCATAAAAGAGATGCTTTGATAAGACAACTCCTATGTGTATATATATGATATTTGTACAACATATACAATATACCTAGCAATGGTTCATTCCATCCCAAATTGGTTGAATGCTTCATCAAAATCCAACCCCCATGTCTCAAATTCCCACTACTCTAGGTGGTCATCAAGGATATATGAATGCACTTCATCCACATACAGGTTCAATTACAATAGATCCTCTTTAGCTACATAGGATTGCTCCTATTAGAGTTGGTGATGCAAAATTCCAAAAATCTAGTTTTCCATGCAAGGACCAAACACATAGAGTTGGAGCACCATTTTGTCAGGGACTTGGTACATGACAAA
Source organism: Wollemia nobilis (assembly GCA_028583015.1). Taxonomy (NCBI): domain Eukaryota; kingdom Viridiplantae; phylum Streptophyta; class Pinopsida; order Araucariales; family Araucariaceae; genus Wollemia; species Wollemia nobilis. The sequence goes on along the minus strand of JAQPPZ010000446.1, from coordinate 816,774 downwards.
TATTGTATCATTAAGTGTGTTAAGAGTGAGGATAAAATTGTCAATATAATTACGAAGGGTTTGTTTAAGGTGACTCATGGGAGACTTAAAGAAATGTTGGAAATTTCTTCCTTTGACATCAAAGGGAGGATTGTTGAGGTTGATTTAAAAATTCACCCATAATTATTAAATTAGTTTTATGTTGTTTTTTATCCAGTAAAGCATGTTATTTTTTAGCATATCCAATAAAGCAAAAGCATCTTGCTTTTAGATTTTTGTGCATTGTATTTTTTGGGTAAAAAGTATAAAAATATAGAAAAGCATGGTCTTTAGTTAAGAAAATCTATTGTAATGATTCTATATATTGATGTATCCCTCACTAGTTGACCAATCCATCCATCCTCACTTGGGTGGATAAATCATCAATCCATCCATCCTCACTTGGGTGGATCATCTAAACTATGCATGGTCCATAGATGAATTAGATTGGGCATAAGGAACCTGTTGAGAAGCAACACACCCCCACTAAAAAATGAGATTCCATCCTCTTGAAAACTCTGAAATTCCATTTTTTGCAGCAGGGACCCTCTTGGTCATTTTCAGGTTTAAATCCGATTTTGCTTGCCTCCTTGTTAAAGTTGTGCTTTTTTCTTGTATTCTAGCTGTGTTATCCAAGAATTCACTTTTTACATGCTAGAAATCATTCATGCACAAAGAAAATCCTGCACCGGTACCGAGAAAATCCAGAAAATAGTTGCATAAATTCATGAAAAATCAAACTTTCCATTTTTGGTAGTGTCGCGATATCGCGACACTTCCATTTTCGAAAATGTCGCGATATCGCGACAGAAAATACAAATGCAGCTAAGTCCTTTATGTGTAGCGAAATCGCGACACTTTCCATTTTTGGAAGTGTCGCGATATCGCGACATTTCCATTTTTGGAAAGCGTCGCGAAATCGCGAGGAGGAGAGAGAAGGAAAGCGGAGGATAATGTCGCGAAATCGCGACATGTCGCATTTTCGCGGTAGGAGAGAGAAAGTGGCTGAAGAGAAAAATCCGCCAAGTCATTTTGTAGCGAAATCGCGACATTTCCATTTTGAATGAATCCACATTTCCATTTTTGGAAGTGTCGCGATATCGCGACATTTCCATTTTTGGAAAGTGTCGCAAAATCTCTACCGAGGAGAGAGAAGAAATCAGTACGGACCAGCACGATTTCGCGACATGTCACGAAATCGCGACATGTCCCATTTTTGCTGAGGATAAATGATAAAAGTGGCTAAGTCCAAAAGTTGCAGCGATGCGCTGACGTCTCAAAATCGCGGGCTGGGAGTTGCAGCGATGCGCTGCATGTTTCGAAGTTGAGAGGTAAAGTGCAGCGATCGCGTGTCTCAAAATCGGGTGAGTTGCAGCGATGCGCTGCATGTTTCGAAGTCAAGGGTGAAAAGTGCAGCGATGCGCTGCATGTTTCGAAGATCAAGGGTGAAAAGTGGCAGCGATGCGCTGCATGTTTCGAAGGCAAGGGTGAAAATGGTAGCGACGCGCTGCACGTTTTGAGGAAGTCTTGCAAGACAAGCATGTCGCGAAATCGCGACATGCTGGAGCAAAATTGTACGACAGCTGGCAGGAGGCGCGATTTCGTGACATGTCACGAAATCGTGACATGTCGCATTTTCGCGGCCGACAGAGGGAGAAGCAGCGCAGCGTTGGGAACGTCACGATTTCGCGACATGTCACGAAATCGCGACATGTCGCATAATCGCGATAGGAGAGAGAAAGTCCTCAAAGTTGACCAGAAGTGCATTTCAACTGAAACAGAAGGCATCCTGGGGTAGCGACACGTGTCAAAGCGTGAGGCAGAAAAGCAGAAGCCGACATGCAAGCTTTTTAGCTGATTTTAATCTGATTTTAATGCTTTAAGCTTTGATTTTAATGATTTTAAAGTACTAATATAATCTTTTTGTCTTTCATGCAGGATTCCATCCGGCACTTGCGGGACAACCGGAAAGGCCATAAAGGCAAAGTTAAAGTGCGGATTTAATCAAGGACCGCCATGCTAGAGGAGAAGAAGCCGGTGAAAGCATTCAATGGCAAATTTATTGCAGAATTGATAGCATGGAGATAATTTCAACTCAGGGATGGCTTTACGGAGATCAGATTCGATGGAGAAGTGGTGACTCATCCGGCTCACCAACAGAAATTAATGGAGGCATTTATTTGCAGCTACGGATGAATGCAAGTGGCTTTAGATTTTATCTTCTCCATTTATGGCAGCTGACTGCACTGATTTGCCGAAGGGTTAAGTTCTATCTGGACTTTGATTTTAAATGGATTTTTATTGTAAAACCCGGGTCCTAGGGTTTAGATGTGATAAGATTTGTAGTTATGAGAAGAAGATATTTCTGAAAAGATCAGGGTCTGTCCTGAGTCTATAAATACTTCTTCTCAATGTAATCGCAGGAGGCGGAGACTTAGAAATAAAAGGCTTATAAGCAATTTCTTGCAAATCTTGTGAAATCCTTTGTTTCTGGACTTGGAGTTGATGTGCTTTAGCTTTTCTGTGATAGCATGGCCAGGAGCCTAATCTTTTGCAGAGTGTGATAAGTGTATCTTCTTTTGTTATCCGTTCCATTTAAAGTTTATTAGATATATGCTATAAATCCGAGATTATCAAGTTTAAATATGTTGTTAGGCTTCAGCTTGTTCTCTTGTCTCGCTAGGGGAAATTACAGATTTGAGGTTAAGTTTGTTCTAATTGCTCTGTCTTCACCGTGTGAGCTAGGTCTGTCGATGAAAGATACCGCTTTAACCAACTGCCCTTGGATTTATAATTTTTTGCTAGATCTGTTTCACTCGCCTTGTGCTCTTAGTTGAAAGTGATCTTAGACTGACTGGACACTTTCTTCTTTGATTTGTTCTGTTGTGAAGCTAGTAGCATAGATAAAATTGATAGTTTAGGGTTTTACAGTTGATGTTTGATAAACTTCTCTTTTCTGCCCTACCCTACCCTCTCTTTGTTTTCGGTGAATGATCCATTTTTATTTTCTTTGTTTGTCTTTTATTTAAATCTGCTGACCCATGAGAGCTAGATCAAGAATTCAAGTTAAATCCGATAAACAACTTTTGCAACTACTGAACAAGTTCAAGAACCCCCTGTAAGGTAACAGAGCAGTCCATATTGAAATCTATTCCAGAAGTGGAAAAGAGTGAATAGCCATTCGACCCAACTCTGTAACTCGCACCTTGGATAACCAGCTAGATCCTAAAGTGAGTGGGATCCGTCCCGTGGGTGTCTCCGGAGCTTCCTTGCTTCATCCTTCTCGGGGTGTGCATGAAAGCCGGACCAACAACCTAATTGGCGCTAGAAGGAGGGCCGAGAACATCTGTTCTTAGTGCACTTGAGTTGAGAAATCTGACTGTATGTGGTGTTGAAAACCGTATTGTATGCGAGTCTGGTATTTTATCTTTTGAATCCTTTTCCCTCCTCCTCAGCCAACACCTAATTGGCGCTAGAAGGAGGGTTGAACTCAGTTCAAGTATTGTAAGGGCATAACAACAACATTTGAAGGACCCACAGTGAACTCCGGATAATTTTGTAAATTGTCAAGATGTTTTGTAAGTTGTCGAGATAGCTTTTAAAATTGCCAGCAGAAGACCTCAAGTTAGGAACAGTTTTATCTCCACTGGCAGTTATCCGATTACAACTCATAATATCACTGTCAGCCAAGTAATAATGGCAAATTGGTTGGGCCCCACTGCTTTGAATATCCCGGGTATAGCCCATGACCTGCCCAAAAGCCCGGAAAGATATCTCCCCAGGTACAAACATGATGGGACAAGAACTGCAGAAGAACACCTCGCTAGCTTTCAAAAATGCTTTAAAATTGTTGAATATACAGCATGAAGATGTTGCCTGCAGATTGTTCCCGTTCACTCTCCAGGAGGGAGCTTATGACTCGGTTTTTAAACCTCACCAAAGAATTCCATTACTAGCCGGGATGACCTAGAGAAAGCTTTTATATCACAATTTGGGGAAGTGATAGACCCCAGTGTGTTATACCAACAATTTTCCAAGCATCAAGAGAGAGTCGGGAGAAACCGTCAGTGTCTTTCAATATGAGGTTCCAAAGAGCTTACGGTAGAATAACTGGCCATTACATCCCAAATGCAAATCTGGCCTTAGAAATCTACAAGAATGCATTGGATTCGATGACCTCTATTTTCCTCAAGAGAGACATCAATATCACAACCCCGGCAGGGGCTTATAAAGAAGCCTTAATTCTTGAAAGACAGCTTAGGGCCTCAAATTCTCGAGCAGTCCTTTGATATCCTATGTTACACGTAACATGCCTATTTTGAACCCCATTCCACATCATGAGTTAGTGCCAACATGTCATGCTCTACCCAAGGAGACTCCGTTAACCGTGACATCCACTCAGCATGTGCAAAATACAAAGAAAAGTTCCGACAAGTTCAAAGTGTAGGTGCTTGAACCGAACAGCTATGATCTCGGCACCACCCAAATCGAAGTTTTTCCCTGGTGAGTTAAATTTTCCTAGAGATCAAAGAAATATTGATATTTCTAGTTCACCCAAAAATAGTACAACCAGGGTTTCAGATTCTTTCACTTTTCCTGAAGAGACAAAAAGTCTTGTAGAGACTCCTACGGATGAAATGCAAGATTTTCAACAGTTCAAAATGGACAGTTATGACTTGAAATGTGAGAGTCCGTAACCTAACTAATGATCCTTCCTCATCGTAGGATGATGAAAGTGAGATTCAATATCACTATGCGAAGTAACTCGAGGAGGATAACATCATTGAGGATATGAGGGAACTTAAAGCCGACATCACCCTCTATGAACCGCCTCGCATTGTTGAACAAAAGGTTAACTTGATTGAGGCTTACTCTGGACCACCCGTTGAATTTCAAGAAAAGGAGGAAAAGATAGTAAATATGAATGTGGTCAGCCAACTTGGAATTGATGAACTGTCTCAACATAAGCCTGCAACTTCTGAACATAATATCAAAGATAAGGCTATAAACTGTGTTGATGCAGATATTGGAGTTTATAATTTGGCAACTGAGAAGGTGAGAACAGTTACAGCTCTAAACCATCACAACCATGATGTTTGGACATTGCACATTGATGAGGTTAAATCTAAGCAAGGCTCAGGTGAAAAGGAAAATTGTAAGCATCCTTCTAGAGGGATAAAAATTGAAGTCCTGGATATTGAAGCAAGACAAAGCAACCACAAAATGTTCAAGTTGTTAAGAACCAGGGCATACAGATAAAACATGATTTCTTTCACTTGTCACATAATTTTGAAGATGTGGTGGTCTGGGTCCGTCAAGATTTTAAGGTATTTGATCCTGGGGGTTTTTTACATTAAATCCTTTTGAAAGAACTCTGCAAACCCTTCAATTAGAAGCATAAACATGTTATCATATGATTTGTTATTATATGATTTGTTTAATTTGAAGGAGTTGCAGATTTGTTTTTCAAATGGGACAGGGAAGACAGTAAACACAAGTCTTTCCCAGATAGCAAATTTTTGAAGCACAGTCTGGAGTGCATTTCGTCAACAGGACCTGAAAGGTAATTTTTCTAAATTACTTGTACATGGTCCAATTTTTTTTAAGGCACCATTTCTCTGCTTTCCCAACTGCTGCATTTTTTGAGTATGAAGGGAAGTTGTAACATATGTATACATTGTAAATAAGCTTTGAAGTTTTTCAGTTTTATTTCTTTGTCAGTGCAGTTTTATTTTTAAATGTCTGTACAGTTGCAGTTTTTCAGTTTTCTTTAATTGTTTTTCAGTTTTAGCTTGTGCAGTTTATTTCTTTCTTGTGCTTTTTATTTCCTTTCTTTGTCTTTTTATGTCAGCTTGTTGTTTAAGTCTGTACAGTCTTTTGTTTCAGTTTTATTTGTTGTAGTTCTTTATTGCAGTTCTTTTTCTTTGTTGTCTTATGCTTGCTTTAAGTTATTTTCGTCTAGGCTTTAATTGCTTTGCTTTTGTTTTAGCTTAATTTTGTTGCTGTTTGTTTGCATCCTTTGTAAATAGCCTTCAGTTTGTTTTATTCCTTTGTCTGTATTGGTTTTGTTTAGTTTATTTTATTTGTGTCTGTGCAGTTTTTATTCTGTTTTGCTTTAGAAGCTCGTGCTCGTCCTTGGAAGCTCTGTACAAAGTCCTTCAGCTTCTAAATATTTCTGTCCTTTAACCTTTGCCTGAGCAATCAATGAAAAGTCAACCTGCTAAAAATTGTTTATTCTAAGCTGATCAATCCAGCTTCCATCCAATGCCCATGTCGTTCACCATTCTAATTGAGATAGTCTGCTTGCACTGAAAAGTAGAACTATTTTGTTATTCAGGACAAAGGTAGAGAGATGATTGGATCTTGTGTCTTACTTGCCACAGTTGTTTTAATGATAGAAAAACTGCTATGTCGTTTAGTTGGAGGAACTCCTGGGGAATCCAAGAAAAGTCGAGTTATGAGAGGGGACTATGGTTCATGCAATTATTTGGGTATCCACAAGAGGCTATCAATGCCTAGACTGAAACAGTTCCAGATTGATCAAATGTTAAAAGAAAATTGTGATTTCCCTAAAAGCATCTCAGATATTGATATATTTCAGAGGGAGAGATATAAAAAAAAAAAAAAAGAAGAAGAAAAAAGAGTTGAATAATTAAAAGAGGCAGCCAATATTAGATTCTGCCCTACAGTTGTAAATTGGGTCGTGTAAATCTAAAGGGTAACTCTGTCTAGGCTGTAAAAGGCTAAACTAGTAAACAGAGCTCTACTCGGTTTCCCCTTTTACAATCTAGAAAAGTTGATTAATCCAAGTTTATCATTCAATTCAGTCATCCTTGAAGAAAGTTTTATACCCTTTGAAATTGCACATCAGAAATCTTCCTTGAAGTAATCCAACCTAGTATGTCCTTGGGAAATTTTAACAGCTTGCAGTTAACAGTCAATTTATTGTGAAGAATGTCTGTGGCAAGGCATGATGCATGGTCTTTTTGTTTTGAAACCATAGTCTTGGGTTCTAAAATAGTGCTACTATTTTACCCGCAGATATCGCCATTTGTTGAGAAGCAACACACCCCCACTGAAAAATGAGATTCCATCCTCTTGAAAACTCTGAAATTCCATTTTTGCAGTAGGGACCCTCTTGATCATTTTCAGGTTTAAATCCAATTTTGCTTGCCTCCTTTTTAAAGTTGTGCTTTTTCTTGCATTCTAGATTTGATTATCCCAGACTTCACTTTTTACATGCTAGAAATCATTCATGCTTAAAGAAAATCTTGCACCGGTACCGAGAAAATCCCGAAAACAGTTGCATAAATTCATGAAAAATCAAACTTTCCATTTTTGGTAGTGTCGCGATATCGCGACACTTCCATTTTTGAAAATGTCACGATATCGCGACAGGAAAATACAAATGCAGCTAAGTCATTTTTTTGTAGCGAAATCGCGACACTTTCCATTTTTGGAAGTGTCGCGATATCGCGACATTTCCATTTTTGGAAGTGTCGCGAAAATCGCTGGAGGAGAGAGAAGAAGTAAATGCGAATCGTGACATGTCGATTTTCTAGGAGAGAGAAAGTGGTAAATCGCAGTCATTTTTGGATATCGCGACATTTCCATTTTGGAAAGTGTCGCAAAATCGTCGTCTGGAGGAGAGAGAAGAAATCGATACGGACAGCGCGATTTCGTGACATGTCACGAAATCGTGACATGTCACATTTTCGCGAGGATAAATGAAAAATTGGCTAAGTCCAAAAGTTGCAAGATGCGCCGCATGTCTCAAAATCGAGAGGTAAAGTTGCAGCGATGCGCCGCATGTTTCGAAGTCGAGAGGAAAGCTGGCGATGCGCCGCATGTCTCAAAATCAGAGGTGAGCCTGTAGCGATGCGCCGCATGTTTCAAGATCGGGGTAGGTGCGATGGGATGTTTAAAATGGGAGTGCAGCGATGCGCTGCATGTTTCGAAGTCGAAGGGTGAAAATGGTAGCGACGCGCTGCACGTTTTGAGGAAGTCTTGCAAGACAAGCATGTCGCGAAATCGCGACATGCTGGAGCAAAGTTGTACGACCGCCGGCAAGAGGCGCGATTTCGTGACATGTCGCGAAATCGCGACATGTCGCATTTTCGCGGCCGACAGGGGGAGAAGCAGCGCAGCACTGGGAACGTCGCGATTTCGCGACATGTCGCGAAATCGCGACATGTCGCAGAATCACGATAGGAGAGAGAAAGTCCTCAAAGTTGACCAGAAGTGCATTCCAACGGGAAACATAAGGCATCCTGGGGTAGCGACACGTGTCAAAGCGTGAGGCAGACAAGCAGAGGCCGACATGCAAGCTTATTTAGCTGATTTTAATCTGATTTTAATGCTTTAAGCTTTGATTTTAATGATTTTAAAGTACTAATATAATCTTTTTGTCTTTCATGCAGGATTCCATCTGGCACTTGCGGGACAACCGGGAAAGGCCATAAAGTCAAAGTTAAAGTGCAGATTTGATCAAGGACCGCCATGCTAGAGGAGAAGAAGCCGATAAAAGCATTCAATGGCAAATTTATTGCAGAATTGATAGCATGAAGATAATTTCAACTCAGGGATGGCTTTACGGAGATCAGATCTGAGAGAAGTGGTGACTCATCCGGCTCACCAACAGAAATTAATGGAGGCATTTATTTGCAGCTGCGGATGAATGCAAGTGGCTTTAGATTTTATCTTCTCCATTTATGGCAGCTAACTGCACTGATTTTCCGAAGGGTTAAGTTCTATCTGGACTTTGATTTTAAATGGATTTTTATTGTAAAACCCGGGTCCTAGGGTTTAAATGCGATAATATTTAGGGTTTGAGAAGAAGATATTTCTGAAAAGATCGTGGTCTGTCCTGAGTCTATAAATACTTCTTCTCAATGTAATCGCAGGAGGCGGAGACTTAGAAATAAAAGGCTTATAAGCAATTTCTTGCAAATCTTGTGAAATCCTTTGTTTCTGGACTTGGAGTTGATGTGCTTTAGCTTTTCTGTGATAGCATGGCCAGGAGCCTAATCTTTTGCAGAGTGTGATAAGTGTATCTTCTTTTGTTATCCGTTCCATTTAAAGTTTGTTAGATATATGTCTGTAAATCCGAGTTATCAAGTTTAAATATGCCGTTAGGCTTCAGTTGTTCTATTGTTCGCTAGGGGAAATTACAGATTTGAGGTTAAGTTTGTTCTAATTGCTCTGTCTTCACCGTGTGAGCTAGGCTGCCGGTGAAAGATACCAGCTTTAACCACCGCCCTTGGATTTATAATTTTCTGCTAGATCTGTTTCACTTCGCCTTGTGCTCTTAGTTGAAAGTGATCTTAGACCGACCGGACACTTTCTTCTTTGATTTGTTCTGTTGTGAAGCTAGTAGCATAGATAAAATTGATAGTTTAGGGTTTTACAGCTTGATGTTTGATAAACTTCTCTTTCTGCCTCTACCCTACCCTCTCTTTGTTTTCGATGAATGATCCATTTTTATTTTCTTTGTTTGTCTTTTATTTAAATCTACTGACCCATGAGAGCTAGATCAAGAATTCAAGTTAAATCTGATAAACAACTTTTGCAACTACTGAACAAGTTCAAGAACCCCCTGTAAGGTAACAGAGCAGTCCATATTGAAATCTATTCCATAAGTGGAAAAGAGTGAATAGCCATTCGACCCAACTCTGTAACTCGCACCTTGGATAACCAGCTAGATCCTAAAGTGAGTGGGATCCGTCCCGTGGGTGTCTCCGGAGCTTCCTTGCTTCATCCTTTCCCGGGTGTGCATGAAAGCCGGACCAACAGAACCTATTGTAAAAGTGGATTTCATGGAAAATTCATAGAAGAATCAATATTTTTTAGAGCACACATTGGATGCACTATTGTGGAGCTTTTTCATAGTTTTTGTGTGTTTTGTTTTCAATTATGGATCTATTTTTTGGTTTGGACCAGCAACATAATTTGCTAAAATTAGAGTTTTTGGCTAAGGATATTTCATCATTTTGTATTTGTGGGTATTTTTAATCTTTAACCACACAATACTTCAAGCAAATTATTTTTGTAACTATGAATGGTAATATTTGGTCAAATTCAAGGGTTGTTAGATATTTTATGAACAATAGGTAGATTATCCTAAGGAAAGTTAAAAGAAATAAATCTTGGCTGAAAAATTCTATCATGCAATCAAATAACAAAACATTAAAACTTAGCTAAGTATAAAAAGAATCCATGATCATATGGAAAGTATCCATGTCATGATCAAAGATGTTAAGAAATGTGAAAAGTTGAAAGAAGCCATGGTCGCATGACATATCTCCATGTCATGGTCAAATATAGTCAAACATACCTCTTTCCAAATATTCAAAGGTCAAAAGAAGCCACAGTCACATGACATATCTCCATGTTGTGGTCAAAGATGTTGAGAAGTGTGAAAGGCTGAAAGAATCCATAACTGCATGACATGTCTCCATGTCACAGTCAAAGATGTTGAGAAGTGTGAAAGGAAAAAATAATCCATGGTCATACTACATGTCTCCATGCCACAGTCAAAGATCCTAGGTAGCATTAAATGTAGAAAGAAGCCATGACCATGCAACATGTCTTTATGCCACGATAAAAAATCCTAAGAAGTGTTGAGTAGAAAGAAACCACGGTAATGCAACATGTATCCATGCTATAGTCAAAGATAGTCAAATATATCACTTTCCAAATATTCACCATGATTGCATGACAAACATTTTCAAGAAAAATTTCAATAGTGACATCATGAAACCATGATCAACCTAAGTCAAAAGGAAATGCAATCTAATACAAAGACACATTCGTGTAACATATCTATATATCACGGTAAAAAATATTGAGAAGTACTAAAGGCCAAAATAATCCATGACCATGCAACATATCTTCATGTTGTGATTGCAAATATTGGGAAGCAATGAAGGCATATAGGAGCCACAATTGCATGACACGTTATTCAAGAAATATTCAGCTAACAAACTCTATTACAAATCTACAATGATGAATTATTTCAAGAACAAGGTATGGCCTAAATTGAAGCTCAACCCACTAATACATTTTAAAAAACTTCTATTTTTCAAAATATTGCAATATAAAAATAAAAATGTAAAAAATCTATAAATAGAGGTGGGAGCCTCTAGAAAAGAGGTCAGCTCTTAGGCTTTTACAATTTACATGTAAAAGGTTTTTGGCTTCTAAAGAAATACAAGTGAATCAATGTTTAACCTCCAGTTGATTATTTTTACATAGAATATGTATGTATAAATGTTTACTTATTTTTGTATAACCTATTCAATGATTATGTTGCTATTCTACTATATGGATATTTGTGTATTCATTCTCTAGTTTTGGAATTTATCTTTAAAATAGATATAAATGGTAATGCGTTTAGATTAAAGAAAAAGCAGTTGTTTTGTTAACTAAAATATCTAATTTCTTAAATATTGAAGCATTTAAATTGCATGTACTTTTATGTGACTTAATATATACCCTTTATAAGTTCTAGATTCAATTTTATTTGTTTCTTTCAACACCCTTTTCACTCCCTTTTATTTCAATTTTAGTCAGCTAAAACTCCATAGGAACTAACCTACTCTAGATATTGACCTCAAAGCCTCATAGCTTCAAGGTCATTCAACTATGGTTAAAGTCTTTGGATGCACAATCTTTCCATAGGCTGATTACAGATCAATAATTGTTGGCATGCTCGATAGGACGCAAGTCCTACTTTTTGGATAAATCATAGTTTTGATGATACTCTATTTTAGTAATATTCTTTTCAATTACCTAGTGACTCCATGTATATTCAACCCAGATCTATGATATATTTCCTTTTTAATCCCAATACCACACTTCATAAAACATAAATCCACCATGCTACCAATAGTTTTAGACAACAATTTTTTGCATACCCCATGGGATGCAAGTCCCACTTTTTGAATAGATTAGTTTTGGGATACTCTATTTTAGAAATATTCTTTTCAATCACTTGGTGACTCCTTTGGAACAAGACCATAGAAATATGCATGTCCATGTTTAATAAAATCAACTATCTTGCTCCATTTTCTAATTCAAAGCATTTAAGATGTAATGAAAAATCTTGACCTCATTGGAAAGAATAGTTTGTTCATTTGGCAACTCTAATGCTAATTAAACCCAAAAATGTAAAATTATCAATTCCTTTCTTTTCCTAAAACTTTGAGTATAATTATTTCTCACATTTCATGGCTTAGAAATATTGCCCACCTTGGAATGATACATGCCCTCTCAATATCCCAATCCTTCATAAAATACCTAAGAGTGTCTTGAAAGTCCTACCCAGTTATGAAGGCAAAGAAAAATCTACATTTAAACACTGCCAAGACATAGCTTCATTGGCCAGTATCTATGACATAGTGTTCAAAGATATAATGATCAAATTGTTAGTTCTCTCTTTCAAATAAAAATCATTACTATGGTATAGATCCCTGGAAAATTGAGGTATCTATACATGAGAGGATCTTGTGAAAGATCTTATCAATGAATTTGATGAGTTTGAAGATTTCTTACTGCTTACTCAATTTTCATTCATCAAGAAATCCCCTCATGAAACCATGTTCGATTTCAATATCTATTTTCGAAGGACCTAGAAAAAAATTCCCTAGGAGGTCCAACTCTCTGCCACTCAAGCCTATATGTATTAAATTCGTGCTTTCCATTTTTATATAAGCATCCTCATTCAACAATCTAAAGAAAATATATTCCCATAGATTTTCAAAGAAGCCATTCATGCTAAAAATATACTAATCCAAGTAGGTAAAATGCCTCCCAAAGAATTTACTTGTCCTCTCAAACCTTCCATAAGTCCATTGCTTATCCCATTCCCTAAGGGATATGAGTCATGTCTACTTCAAATATTGAGGGATGGTATTTCTACTAATACTTATGGAAATAAGCCTCAAATAGAGTAAGATTTGAATATGATGATTCAAATACTAGTTGAGAAAGTTAAAAATATAGAGAAGCAACTCTTGCAATCCAAAAGACAAGATCTCAAAAACTATGGGCTAGCTATACAACTTTGCTAGCTTAACAACCTTCAAATGACAAAATATGTAAGGATCAATCCAGAAAATAGGGTTTGATATGATGTTGATATATATGAGGAACAAAAGGATAATGAAACATTAGCTCCAGTCGAATCTCTACTACATAATGGAGTTCATATTGAGATAGAAAAGGCTCATTATGAAAATATGATAAGACTACCTTTGATGGATAACATGGTAGCTTGCAATACAATACAAGATTATAAGCATTGGAAAGATATAAATATTATAGCATCCCAACTAGAAGGTTACAATGATATTTATATCCTATCCCCACAAACATGAAGTACAAATATGAATACTCAAACAAGTGTGCAACTTTCCACCTCATAGAAATGATCACTAAAATTAGAAAAAGTTGGAGGCATAGAAAGGGCTATATTACCTGGCTATAACACTAGAATAGAGAATAAAAAATATGGAGCTATTTCACATCCTATTCAAGAAATCTGTCTCAATGCCTGGAAACCTAAGGGAAGATTTTTTGGTGTCCGAGAAGGTGGACTTGCTTGACATCTCTATTGGGTAGTTAGGAGAAGACAACAATGTAAAGGGAATCTCATTGAAAACTAAACAAACACCTCCCTCCCCCTTTTATTTGTCTCTCTTCTTGGAAAAGGGTATATTACATAATTGTATAGTGGATTCAAAGGTTGAAAGATCAATTATGTGTTATCTTTTGATGATATATATTAAAGGAAATGCAATCACAAAATGTAAAATGAGTAAGAAATTATAACTATATGATAATGACACTATAATATGTAGGAAAACTATAAGAGAAACATTTGCAATAACTTTAAAATATGCCATTAATGAAAGCTCACAAAAATAGTACAATGTGATATAATGGAGGACGTGAACACTCCATAAATACATGAAGGAATCATATTGTACTCACTCTAACTAATACAACTAGTCACTATTGTATCTTATATTACCTCTCTATATCCATCACCCACTCTTCTACCTCAAAGGTATATATATATATATATATATATATATATATAGGGAGATAAGTCCCTTGGCCTTTCATCTACCCTATGACTCATGTACATGTTGACTACATGCAAATTTACATCATTGCACATTCTAACACTTGTGCATTTATTACATTGCATGAAGCAACTACTCAAACCTTACTCTAAGGTAAAATCCTACTCTAGTAATGTACCCAAGGTGATACATTGGCATGTACCCAATAATGTAATATACTCCAACACCCCTTTGTATTACATTATTTAGGTATTGAAGACTTTAGTCTTCAATATGGATCTTCTTATTTGTCTTCAATAAGATATTTTTCTTGATTTTAAAATTTGAACTCTTCTTTCTTGCTTTCTTCATTGTACCCTTTGCATGTATCAAGATAAATATCCTCATTTTGTTTCTCTAGCTCACTCTGGTCTGGATTTAGCTTAAAAGTACTTTCTTTCATCTTTATCTTCTCTTTTCAGTCACACTTCCTTTTCCTTCTTCTTCTTTATTTCTATAATTTTGTTAATGATATATCTTCTTCTTATTGAGTTAGTATATCATCACAATATTATTGACTAGGATTGTTATTTTACTTCTTATTTTTAAAGAATTCAAAAACAATCAATGATATATATATCATCGGACATTCTTTCGAAGTAATTATAGTTATATTTTGAGTATTTCACCAAACTCTGAAAAGTACTTCATGATGATAATCAATTAATGTCATAAAATTTCCTTCCTTTGCTTACTTAAGAAATGTAGAGAATCTTTATTTTTTACTAGTGGACAAGTATTTGTACCCATAAAATGTATCTATTAAATTTTGAGAATAAAATTCCAACTCATGAAATAGTTCCTCATTATTGAATGATGCATTCCTTACTATTTCATCCATGATTCTTCTAAGTAATTCTTTAAAGTGGGACTCCTCATCATTGAATGTTGTGAGAATATTAATGTTCAATCTATGGTTTTTGATATGACTTTACTTTTCCCAAGTCTCTAGTTAGAATACCTTTTAATTCCCAAGTAGTTAGAGCAATTATGATGGAAATTTTGTATTTTAAAACCTTTGAAGTTGTCTACCTTATGACTCCCTAGTTTGAGTTTATGATCAAGCTTGATAAAAATTTATCAAATATTAGGTTTTATAGAAACCCTTATATCTCCCAGGTATTTGAAATTATGGTCTTGATTAAGTGCTTACTTTAAATTTCCTTTTGAGTTGATTCCCTAATGTTTTGAATACAATATTAATATAATGATCAACTCCTAATTCACCTTATCTATCCATATTGAAATATGCACTTTCCAATTTGATGAAGTTATCTACTTTTCAAGACTCTATAGTTGGATTCCTTTTGTCCCTTTAATTTGTATATGAGACAAGTATAAGTAATAAATTCCAACTTTAAAGCAATCAATTATTTTTCCTGTTGGACATTTTGAGTCCCTAAGCCAAAGTTTTCGTTGATTTCAAGATTTTAGTGAGAGTTCTTCTTCAGTTCGAGTTCAAAGTTTAATGGAAGTTTATAATGGGTTAAAATATTTTATTTTACACCCAAAAAGATTAGGTCAGAAAGAGGTTTTTACTTCTCCATGGAAGCAATTCATCCGAAGCATTGGAATGTTAAAAATATTATAATTGTTATTATAATATTTACCAAAGTGGTAAAAATCTAATTAAATGTTATAATTTTTAATTATAATATAATTATATTTTAAAGGATAAAGTTCATTTGATTAAAACCCTAAGGTTGGGTTTTAAAGAAATAAAATATATTCGAGCACAAAGATTTTAATAATTAAAAACCTAAAGTTTTGGTTTTACTAAGGCCTTAGAAGACTTAGAGCACCGACGTGATGCATTCAATCAAAGCATCAATGTTCCAAAACAAAGGAGGAGGGCAATATAAATACATGCCCAAATTCATTCATTAATTATCCTTGCTCGAATGAATGTTGTGTGGCATATGCAAAAATGAGCTCGTGTGGTTTAAAATATTTGGAAAAGGAAGCAGACGATAAGATAGAGTGAGACTACCCCCCAATTTGTATTGGGCAGTGTGGCCTAGTGGTAGCTTGGAGAGTGCAAAGGTGTTGAGAGCATGGAGGTCATGAGTTCGATTCTTGTGGAGTGGTTTTTGGTGGCAGTGTTGTGGAAGCACCCAAGGTGCATGTTTTTGTTAAACATGGGCAAGGAGAAGCACAAAGAGGAAGCACATGGTGCTTTCCCCTTTGCAAACGAGCATGTAGCTTGTGTGGCAACCTTAGTCGTGGCTAAGGCGCTTGCGATGAAGGCAAGTCATGGAATCGAAACCCCTTGAGGTAGGTAAAATTTTTAAATTAAAATTTTATGGTTTATGCCCTAAGGTTGGAGTGATAAGGTTGTTTTTAAAGTTTATTAATTTTTAATAAATTTTATTAAATAAAGATTGTGATGATTGAATTTTTAAGGTGAAGTATTGATGATTGTTTGAGTTCTATAATCTGGAAATTGTTGTTTTGAGAGTTATGTTCTAGGAGGTATAAGGAGTTATAATAAAGGCTTAATTGAGATTTATTTTAAGACTTGTTGGCTATTATTTTTTATAAGGGTTTCTTCTAAAAGGACTTTGGTGGATGTTAAAATTAAGTTGGAGTAATAAGGTGTTATTGAGTTATTATTTTTGTATTGTGATTTTTATTGAAGTCTTCTAACCCTTATTGAGATTGGAAAAGAAAAATTTGTGAGTGTGGCAGATTTGTGAGATCAACTCCTTGACATTCAAAAGATATGGGCAAATTTTTATTTGGTTGAGTTGATTGATTGGCTTTGTTAAAAATTAAGTTTGGAGTGAAAAGGACTTGATTAGGGTTTCCTTTTCGAAAGTGGTTGAGTTATTGCTTCAAGGTTTTCTGATTTGAGAGTTGAGATTAAAACCTTGTTTTATTAGCATTGTTAATTGAGATCATTGATTGAGTGAAGTGTTTGAGTTAATGCTTCAAGATTTTCTAGAATTAAGTGTTGTGATTAAAACCTTGTTTTATTAGCATTGTTGTTGAAGCCATTGGATTGTGCAAAGAACTTGAACTTGAGTTAGGAAAGAACATGAGTATCATTGTTATGTGAAGATTGATTTATGAGCATTGTTGTTGAAGTGAGTTGAACTAGGGTTTGAAAAGATCATGAGTATCATTGTTATGTGAGATTTGTTGTTGAGCATTATTGGAAATATTTTGAGTTGGATGATACATGCTTGGACTAGGGTTTGTGAGCAAGAGTTGTTTCTTGAGTGATTGGTTGAGTAGAGTTGATTGGGCCTAGTCAAGTGGATGTATGAAGTGGTTGTTCAAGTTCCATAAAATAAACTATTTTATATTCTGATTTGAGTTGATATTGAGTTTCTAAGAATAGAACATATTGAGTCTCTAACAATTCTCTTTATGCTTCTATGAGATTGAATTGAGAAAGAGATTGAGTTTTGAGTATAGAACATATTGAGTCTCTAACAATTCTCTTTATGCTTCTATGAGATTGATTTGAGTTGAGAAAGTGATTAAGCAGATTTGGACAAGTTTTGTGTGAGCTTGTTGAGCAGATTTGGACAAGTTTTGTGTGAGATTATTGAGCATATTTGGACAAGTTCTATGTGAGCTTGTTGAGCAGATTTTGACAGGTTCTATGTGGACCTATTGAGCAGAGTTGAGTAGGTTCTGTGTGGACCTGGTGAGAAAATTTGGATAGGTTCTGTATGGACCTGTTGAGCAAAGTTGACCAGGTTTTGTGTGGACCTAGTGAGTAGATTTGGATAGGTTTTGTGTGGCCATTTTGAGAGGATTTGAGCAGGTAATGTGTGGACCTGGTGAGTAGATTTGAACAGGTTTTGTGTGGACCTGTTGAGCAAAGTTGAGCAGGTTCTATGTGGACTTGGTGAGCATATTTGGATAGGTTCTATGTGGACCTATTGATAAGAGTTGTGCAAGTTATGTGTGGACCTATTGGGAAAATTTGAGTAGGTTCTGAGTGGACCTGTTGAGCAGAGTTGTGCAGGTTCTGTGTGGACCTGTGGAGCAGATTTGAGTAGGTTTTAAGTGGACCTACTGATAAAATTTGTGCTAGACCGATTGGATTGTGTTTAATGTAGATTTGAGTGGACTTGTGCTAGATCGAATGGACTATGTTTAGTGCAAGATATTGACTAGAGTTGTGCTAGATAGACTGGACTATGTTTAGTATAGAATTGAGATAAAGCTTTGGAGGTGATAGAGCAATGAGGACAAAGTCTCCAATGGATAGATATCCATAAGCCATAACATTGTAGATAGGTCTTATGAGTGAGGACAAGAGTCTTCAAGTGGAGAGATATCCACAAATCAGTGCAATGGAGGCAGATTCTTCTAGAGGATCACCATCCATAGCAGAGGATAAGGAGTTCTCCTATGGATATATATCCACAAACCAGATTTAGGGGATCAACATCTCCTTTGGACATAGGTCCATAAACACTATAATTGGGAATTATTACCAAGAGATTGATTGAGAAAATTTTAGTGAAATATTTTCTTTGTGGAAGTAGCCATCTTTGGGTGAACCACGTAAATTGTTGTGTCTCTATTGTGTGTGGTGTTGTGTACATTGCTTTGATTACTGCTATTGATATTTCTATCTTTACATTGCATATATTGGTTTGAGAGAAAAAGTAAAAAGTGCTCTTATATTGTTCACCCCCTCTCAGTATAAGTTTGTGTTCTTCATTTCCTCTTTTATCCTTAATTTCCAATGGTTCAATTTTCTAGATTCCAATGATCAAAATTTTGAGGTAGTACTCCTTATATCTCCCTAATTTGGAAATTTAGAATATGATAATATTTGCAAAAATAATATTTCAATTTTTCAAAGGTAGAAAACCTTGTATTTCTTAGTTTAATTATTTGCATACACTATGATATTTGATTCTCAATCTAATGCAATTTGAAATTTCTCTTAAGGATATAATATTCTTGTTTAATTACTTTATAATCAACTAAGATTGTAATTTCTCAATAAATTCAACCTTACATAACTCTCCTTTTAACTCTTTATACTTAAGGAAAGCAAATATTAATTTATGTAAAAACTATACCTTCCTTGCAATGTGAAATGAATGCACTGATTGGCTTCTATTTTGAACCCTTTATTCAAGCTTTGGGTGTTGTATCTATTCCAGTCTACTATGTATAATTCTATGCTTTAAATAAGCTTAATTTTTTTGTGTGCCTTGGACTATATTACCTCCTCTTTTAATGTTGTTGACCTCTACAAAAGCTCTCTCTTCACTCTCTTCTTGTGTAGTGGTTATTAATACCTTTGTCCTCCTCGAAAGGTATGCCAAGTGGCACCTTAATTACCTTGAGCTTAATACTTCTTGCTTTATGTTACCTCAAACCTAAGGTTTCTTGCTCGGTGACATGAATGTTAGACAATGTTATACTGGTGCAAGTGTTTTGGTAACATAGACGTTATACTGGGCCTTGAATAATGATTGAGTGTTACTTTAGGATGAGTACTCTTTTATTTGAGAAGACATTAAATTGCAGAGCTATTTTTGTGTATATGAAGATGCTCTTCTATCTTGTGCCAAGTGGTATGATATTCATTTGCCTAAGGTGGCAAGTGAAAGGTATTTCCCTTACATGTAATTATTCTTTCAACATCTTATTTCTTCAATATTATTGACAACTATTGCAAGTTGTTTTGGCTTGAAATGTACTTTCTCCAGTGAATGGTGGTGCTCTTCTCCCACAAAGGTGGTTCTACTTTAGTGAGGGTGGCTATAAGGTACTTTAATTATGTTGTCTAGGTGGTTGTTTCATCCAAACTATTATCGTTGTTTTCTTGGGTAACATACCTTGCTATTTACACCTTGTTTTTTACATTATTTCTTAACGTTGTTCTTCTTGCAACTAGTGATATGTTATATTATCTTGCTAATGCCGTTATGCTACCCAGATTGGTATCTTCTCTATTTTAGGTTATTATTACCCCTTGAGAGCTACTTTCGTGAGACCTAAGATTCTAAATATGGTAACTTTAGACACCTTGAAATCTATGCTATTGAGCCTTTAGTTGGCTCTCTTCTTTCGCTTCATAGTTTACTCTTGAAACTTGATGATTCGATCACTTCAAGACTATAATATACTTGTTATTATAGTGTCTTAAGACACTCTAGATTCTATCCTCCTTTTGCTACATTGGAAAGGATGAGTATGGTGCAATTATTGAATGTAAATAATTTTGTAATAATTAAGATAAAATACCTTAATTTGCACCTTGTACTTTGAGACCTTTAAGTCTCCTTTTTGAAGCTTTATTTTTTATTTTAGTATGATGGATTCTCCTATATTCCTTTGTGGTTATGATGCACATTTTTATGGCTTCTCTTCACCAAGATTTGATGTTGTTTACCTATGCTTAATGGTGTATTTTAACACTCCAACTCAACCCTGCTTGTGCACTATTCTTTCTTCCTTTGCTATATACTTAATGCCTTTTAATAACTCTTGGAAAATTAATTTGTATTAAGCACCAAAGTCTATTCAACCTTCACTTTAGAATAATGTCTTCTTTACTTTCAGTAGAAGGTAGGATGTTGATATTTTTATTTCAAAATATCTAACTCTTATTTCTTATGCATACATTTTACCCTTGTAATAACTATCTTCTGCACTTCCTTGAAGACTTAAATATAAACCCTTCTCCTTTGCAACTTTAAACTCTAATTTGGTGCATAATGAAACTTAATAATGAACTCAATATAAGTGTTCAAATAATGAAGCTTTTGCACCTAATTTGCATACCATTTTAACCTTCGTAGATGATACAATTCTTGGTGATTTGGATCACCTAAGTACTACCCTTGGTTAGATAAAATCACAACTTTTTCTTTGCTATTCAAAACAAATTTTTAACTCACAAATTTGTAGCTTTAAAAATCCTCTAACTTGCTACTCAAAAATGTAGTTTGGTGGATTTAATTCTCCTTCAAGATGCCCCCTTGAACTCTAAAAATTAGCAGGTAGTAATACTGCATAAATTGTTGTCTGTAACTCTAAAGTTTTCATATTCTAATGCAACTAATTTCTCCTCAAAAATATTGTCCTCAAATATCCAAATTTGGTAGTAAATTTCTTCCAAATTGAACCTATAACTTTCCTTCTAGAATCCTTCAACTTTCTACTATAAAACCAACAATTTCCTTTCTCTAAAATAGCCTTCAATTGCAATCTCCAAATCTCTCAGATTTGGTGGCTTCTTCTAATTCCTTTCTCCTTCAACCTCCTTGTCAAATTTTGACTTTAATATTGTCCTATCTAGTGGTCTTCTTCTCAATAATATGAATTTCTTGAGGTCTTCACTATTCTCCTTTGAAATTTGGCTAGCTCCTTGCCAAATATTTCTCCTTTTTGGGCTTGTTGTTTGATGATGATAATTGTCCCAAATTCTATTCTATCTTAGGTGCTTCTCTTTACTAGAAATATTTCCCCTTGAGTTCATCTCAAGTATTCTCCAATAGCATTCTCTAAATCCTTCAATGGCCTTCTCAAAAATTTGCAATGAGGCTTTCCTAGCCTTCTCCTTCTTTCTCCTTTCAAACCTTCCTTGAGACCTCTTCTCTTGGGTCTCTAATTTTTGTAGCTTCTCTGGCCTTGTCAAAACTTCAATGAGAACTTCCCTTGATCTCTTCAATATTTCAACTATGAAGTTTTACAAAGAGATCTCTTTATTGGATATCTAAAATTTGTTGCTTCTAGAATCTGTAGTAGGACTTTTGCTAGTCCTTCTCTATCTTAAATCTTCCAAATCTAGAAGTTCTTCAACAGGAGCTCATGTGGGTCTCTTAAGCTTCTTGAGCTATGTTCTCCTTCTCTCAATATACAATTTGTAGTCCTCAATCTTCAATGGATATCTCCAATATCCAATATTATCCTGGACCCTTTTCTTTAAGTCTCTTCTTCCTTCAATGTGATCTTCTTTCTTAAACCTCCTTCTTGATCTATAGTTTTCAATGTGGATTCTTTGGCATTCTCCTTTCTTCTCAATATTTAGCTATGGAGTCTTCAATCTACAATAAGGCTCCTTTAGCCTTTTTCTCTCTTCTACAATATACAGATCTGTAACTCTTGTAATGGTATATTTTCTTTAAGGCCTCCAAATATTCTATCTCTAACTTGTTGCTTTAGGTATTGGATTAATTACAAAGAAGATATTCTTCCTAGATATTTGTAGGAAAATTCTCAACTTTCTTTGAATCAACTTTTTTTGCAACAAATTATTAGAAACTATAATGAAAAAATATTTAAATCTAGAGAGAATAAACTTCACTAGTTGATTTGTTAATCTAGTGGAATCAATGTTGAGTCCTATTTTTCACAAGTTTTTCTGCAACTTTGTGGAAATACTAGCCAAATGTAACTTTCAAAAATTTTGAAAATCAGATTTTTGGTCTCCTCTCAATCTCTCTTGTGGCTCTCTCTATTTCCTATTAATCTACCATGTGCTCTGATACCACTATTAGCTTTTTATGGTATATATTAAAGGAAATACAACCACAAGATGTAAAATGAGTAAGCAATAATAACTATATGATAATGGCACTATAATATGTAGGAAAATTATAAGATAAACCTCTGTAATAACTCAAAAATATGCCATTAATGAAAGCTAATACAAATTGTACAATGTGATATAATAGAGGACATGAACACTCCATAAATACATGAAGGAACTACATTGTATTCACTCTAACTAATGAAACTAGTCACTATTGTATCTTCTATCACCTATTTATATCCATCACCCACTCTTCTACCTCAAAGGTATATACATAGGGAGATAAATCCTTTGGCCTTTCGTCTACCCTATTGGTGGAGAAAAAATCTTGCATAATACAAAAAACCCAGAGAAACAAGAGAGAAACCAGAGAAACAAGAGCCCAGGATTTGTATTTGATACTTTGGAAGAATTTACAAGAATATACAGCCAAACTGCCTTTTGCCAACCCCCTCTGATTACAATCCATGGGTTTTTATTGAGGTCTCGATCCTCTATGCTTTTACACTTCCCACGATCTACAATTACCCCTTGGAACAATTCTGGAAAGTTGCATTGATGAGACTCTAGGTGAGATGCGCGACTGGATGCCATATCCAATGGAATCTTCTTCTCGATTTGTTGCTTGTTGTTAGTTGCTTTAAATGCGTCTTCCAGATACCCTGCGTGAGTGGCCAACATGTCCATTGGAATCCTTCTTTCGAACAGCTGCTTCACTGCCTCTAACTTGTCGTGCACGAAGGGATGTCTTTATGGGAGCTAGAGTGCATGTTTTTCTGTTTGGTCACGATATCGTGACATGTCGTGATATCGTGACCATTTCCCTCCTATGCTTTCTCTCTCTAGCTTTCGTCGTGATATCGTGACATGTCGCAATATCACGACATTTCCTCTGTCAAGCCCTTTCCCTCTGTTTTGGCTGCGATATCATGACCTGTTGCGATATCGCACTATTTTTGTCTATTGGTCTCCGTTCTCTTGCTCTGGTCGTGAAATCGTGACATGTCACGATTTCATGACCTTTTTGTCTCTGCGCCTTGGTTTCTCTACCTTGGGTCACGATTTCGTGACATGTCGTGTTTTCACGACCCTGTGTAACACTTAGAAAAAAAATAACTTTGCCACTTAGAAAGAAATAACAACAAAAGTTTGGTTGATGCTTGATTGCTTTGCTACCCTCGGATGCTCCTACATCAGACACCTGGGGTGGATTGAGAAGTGATCCTCACTTCTGATCTTTGGGAGGAAGACCCAGGTGGTCAACCTCTATTTTTGATAGCCAAGTTGCATCTTCTACGGGTCTGGCCTTCCACTTGATTAAATACTCAGAATATTGTTTGTTCCTTGTGCTTCTGCCTTCACGAGTATCTAATATTTCCTCGATCTCATATTTTGTTGGGTTAGATGCTAGGATGCTCCACAATTCTGTGCTTGGCACCTCTGTACTATCTCCTTCATGGTATTCCACTAAATCAGATATGTTAAAAATAGGTGAAATGTCAAGCCCACAAAATAACTTTGCCACTTAGAAAGAAATAACAACAAAAGTTTGGTTGATGCTCGATTGCTTTGCTGCCCTCGGATGCTCCTACATCAGAAACCCGGGGTGGATTGAGAAGTGATCCTCACTTCTGATCTTTGGGAGGAAGACCCAGGCAGTCAACCTCTATTTTGATAGCCAAGTTGCATCTTCTATAGGTTTGCCCTTCCACTTGATTAAATACTCATAATATTGTTTGTTCCTTGTGCTTATGCCTTCACGAGTATCTAATATTTCCTCGATCTCATCTTTGGTTGGGTTAGATGTTGGTATGCTCTACAATTCTGTGCTTGGCACCTCTGTACTATCTCCTTCATGGTATTTCACTAAATCAGATATGTTAAAAATAGGTGAAATGTTAAGCCCACTTAGCAATTCCACTTCATATGCATTGCCTGAATCTCGTTTTTCCAGTATTTTGCATGGCCCAAACTTCTTCATCTTCAAATTGTTGTAAGTTTTGGCTGGAAATATTTCTTTTCTGAGATGGACCATGACTTCATCTCCCACTTCAAATTCTTTGAAACGTCGCTTTTGGTCTGCTCTTGCTTTATACTTAATATTCATCTTTGCAATTTGTTTCTTTACTTATTCATGCAGGCTTCTCAATGATGCTCGAAAAAAGTATTCAATTTATGACCAGGAATTTTATGCTATAGTTCAAGCTCTAATACCACTTGGTGGAGAATAGATCTTGCATAATACAGAAAAACCAGAGAAACAAGAGAGAAACCAGAGAAACAAGAGCCCAGGATTTGTATTCGGTACTTTGGAAGAATTTACAAGAATATACAACCAAACTGTCGTTTGCAAACCCCCTCTCATTACAATCCATGGGTTTTTATTGAGGTCCCGATCCTCTGTGCTTTTACACTTCCCACAATCTACAATTGCAACTTGGAACAATTCTGGAAAGTTGCATTGATGAGACTCTAGATGAGGTGCGCGACTGGCTTCCATATCCAATGAAATCTTCTTCTCAATCTGCTGCTTGCTATTAGTTGCTTTAAACGCGTCTTCCAGATACCCTGCGTGAGTGGCCAACATGTCTGTTGGAATCCTTCTTTGGAATAGCTACTTCACTACCTCTAACTTGTTGTGCACGAAGGGATGTCTTTATGGGAGCTGGAGTGCATGTTTTTTTATTTGGTTGCGATATCACGACATGTCACGATTTCGCGACCATTTCCCTCCTGTGCTTTATCTCTCCAGCTTTCATCGCGATATCACGACATGTCGCGATATCGCGACATTTCCTTCATCAAGCCCTTTCCCTCCGTTTTGGTCGCAATATCGTGACTTGTCATGATATCGTGCCATTTTCGTCTATCGGCATCCGTTCTCCTGCTTTGGTCACGAAATCACGACATGTCGTGATTTCATGACCTTTTTGTCTCCGTGCCTTGGTTTCTCTACCTTGGGCCACGATTTCGCGACCCTGTGTAACACTTAGAAAAAAATAACTTTGCCACTTAGAAAGAAATAACAACAAAAGTTTGGTTGATGCTCAATTGCTTTGTTGCCCTTGGATGCTCTTGCATCACCTATGACTCATGTATATGTGGACTACATGCACATTTACATCATTACACATTCTAACACTTATGCATTTATTAAATTGCATGAATTAACTACTCAAACCTTACTCTAAGGTAAAATATTACTCTATTTATGTACCCAAGGTGGTACATTAGCATGTATCCAATAATGTAATATAATCCAACATTATGCCTCTAGAAATTTTTAAAAGTTTAGGTCAAAATATGGACACACAAGAGCCAAAATGAATATATTTTAGGGGAAAGTTGGTAAAAAATGGGCATTGTTAAAAAATTTCTTATGATGATGTGCAACACCCAAAGTTAGCTATTGTTCAAGACATCATGGTTGTTGATGTGTCCCATTTTTTTGGGATATGTCTATTTGAAGATCTCTTGAAACACACAAAAATAGACCTGAACTAGAGATATAATCTATTGACAATATTAGGTAATGGAAGGGTGATTAAAGTTCAAAATAAAGGTCTACATCCTTTCCACATCAGATATTACAAACATTAAAAAGTAAGATTTGTAAAGAAAATAACTTGTGACATAAAGATAAATGCAGTCAATGTATCAAAACCAAGGCCAACCCAATTAGAGCAGTATTACATGCATCTTGATCTTAAACTCCATAATAATACAATGGCTTTACTCTCCTCCATGGTGCACAAGAATTTGAAACCCCTTGCTTTTGGATAACCACTCAAATTGAGATGGCAATGCAAGGTATGGAGCACCAGATAAGGAACCTAATACAAACATGGGAAAGAGAACACTTACACGAGATATCAAAAAGACTAATATTTGGTTGGGTAATTGCCTAAATAAAATAAGATATGTATACACAGAGCCAAGATACAGGACTTTTTGAGCAAATATCAGAGGTAGAATGGGACCTAACAAATATTGGCAACATCTATGACCTATGGGAAACTAAACATGAAGAGAAACTCAAGTTTGGTGTCATATGGTCCAGAAACTATAGGTTCATGGGATAAACTTCAAGAAATTTTTAAAGAAATATTTTTTACATAGATGACAAATAAATAAGCTATTGATTATAGCCACACTGGATAAATATGACAAGATCATAGGCAATGAGTGTGTATCGCTCCAAATTTTTCGCATCCTTACCTTCAGGCTAAAGGATCCGTGCCCGGAATGAGGATGGGAAAAGGATGTCGCGGTACCTCGGACTGAGAGGACTTGCGAAGGTCCCGCATCTCAAGGGAGGTGTATTTTGATGATTTTTTGATGGATGGTGGGTTCACCAGGAAACATTTAATGGCAGTTTCCACGCCTAGGTTTGGAATGTGTTTTTATGTGTTCATTTTTAGCCTTAAGCATTCAAAATCCTAGGTTTGGCCAAATGAATCTAAGTTAATCTAAATGAAAGTGCAGATTTAATGAATACAAAGAACAAATTTAAGATAGAAAAATAGAGGAATTAAGGAAGAATAAGAAGAATACCTGATCTGGATGTCTGATGGAGATTTTGATGTTTGGAGCGGTCAGGATCGTCTGGAATTTGACAGAATAATCTGAGATCAGACAAGATCGTCTACGATCTGACAAATTCGTTAGACAAATTCATCAGAGACTTGCAAACAGAAGAACAAATGCAAAATACAGAGAATACTACTGTTTTAGTAGAGGGAAACTGTGCAAAATAATAGTGACAACACTGAACTGAAACTTAAAGACCGAAACATGTATGAATGATGCTAATTAAATCACAATTATGGATTAATTATGCCTTTGATCTAGATGGGTGAACTCCAAAATGCAATATAACATAAAATATCAAATAAACTAGCTAATTTATAGAATAAAACAACGAGAGAAAAGGTGAAGAAATGCAAACTTATGGCACTGATTGCCTCAATGTGGACTGCAGTCGATATCGTCTCGCATCAGTATGAAATCATCTCTAATTTGACAGGATCACCTCCGATCTGAACAGGTTCGTTGGCGACGATGTATGCTTGCTTCGACTGAAAAACAAGATGGTACCTGCAACAAAATTGATATAGGACTACTGCAAATGAAAACTTAGGATGATTCAACGTGCATGAAGTTAAGTTACAGAGAATTTCAGCCAGGGGTTGGGAAGGGAAGGTCCTAGGGACTAAATAGGCTTAGGGGAGTAATTAGGAGGTTGGAGATCATCCCTATTTGGGAGATATCCAATAGGGTAGGGTCTCTAACGGCGCAGACACGCTTCTGCCCGGATTAGAGGCCCGTTGGAACAGAAGCTAATTGTGCAAAATCAGTTTTGCGACAAGATCATCTGGACGTCCTAGCCTAGACGAAATCATCAGATCTAGGGAGATATCGTCTGATCGGCGACGATATCATCAAACGGTCAAAACAACCTCTAAAAATGGCATGGAAAAGGGGGAAATGGATTACTCGACAGTTAACGGGCGGTTAAAATTTGAATTTAAATTATTTACTAAGGTGAATGTAATTATTACAATTTTACTGCGCCAATTTTAGGGTGCTACATTTTGCCCCCTCTTTAGCAAATTTTTTGAAGAAAATGCGTTAAAGATGAGTTCTTCTCGATCTACGAGAAAGCAAAAAAATTAGTCCCATTTTTAGGCGACAATTCTTGGTCGAATCGTACGACAGCTTACTATGGTGCCCCCTCCGTGTTTTTACCCAAATCGAACGTTTGAGGTAAAAATGTGGAAAAGCAAAAATTATTTTTGAATAAAATTAAGAAAAATAGGGTAAAACCCTAATTCATTTTTACTGTTCATTTTTTGGTTTTAGAGCTCTGGAAGCAAAAATGGTGGAGACGACACACAGATCGATAGAGGTCCGGTGCGGTCTACGGGTAAGAGTCTAGACTTAACTAGAATGCTTTAATTTGATTTTACATGCTTTTTAGGTAGATTTTAGATGAATTTTGAGCATCGCGGCCATTTTTGGGCCGTCGACGTCATCGGGAAAAAATTGTCTCGATTTCGACGAAATCGTCTCAATTTCGTCAATTTCGTCCAATAGCGAAATCGGCGAAAGGGGGACGATTTCGTCAAATTAGGGATGATTTCGGCTTACGAAATCGGAGACGATTCTGCTCAAATTTGGGATGATATCATCCAATAGTGGATGATATCATCAATTGCTTAAATTGAACTTATTTTAAGTTGCATTATTAATTACTTGAATTGTTTATTAATGTTTGTTTGTTGTTTTGTTGTTTATGTTGCAGAGAGGTTTGCTAAAGAGCAGAGAATGGAAGTATGGAGGTTTGAGGGATGACTTGGCCGCTCTCACACAGGCAGAGTGAGATCAGCTGGCACATGCCGACTTGTAGCATGTGGCAGAGATGCCACAGGTGTCTACAGATATGGGGCTACTGACGGCCCTAACAGAGAGATGGTATTCGGGTTTGTCATGTTTTTGGCTACCGACAGGGGAGATGACTCCCACTCTAGAGGATGTATGGAGGATTCTAAGAATCCCCATACAAGGACTATTGATCACTCCTACGGCCAATCAGGGCCACGCTATGGGATGACTATGTGGTGACCCGAGCTTCGCCCTGGAGAAGGGCAGAGTGAATATCGAGGCACTGCGCCAGATGCTTGGGGCATCTAGACTCACATGGGTTCTAGATGGAGTAGTTGGTGGACTTCTGCTGTGCCACCAGAGTAGGTGTAGGGTGCCGTGGATCTTGGCAGATGTGATCTACGACATGCGAGACCACGGCTATAGGTTCTCTTGGGATAGTTATGTACTATGCCAATTGTACAGGATCCTATATGGGGTCATGTACAAGGGCGGTCGATGTCTGGTGACGACATCGTTTCTACAGTTTTGGTGTTGGGAGCACATTACAGTGCGGAGGCCGGTAGGGCTTCCTCTGATAGGGGTAGATGAGGAGAGGCCCCAAGTCTTCTATTGGTGGCTTCAGAGAGGGTCACAGCGACGGATCAACCTTTCGATGTCCCGGAGGCTACTAGATGACTTAGTCCCAGATCAGATTACCTGGAGGCCATGGAGGGAGCATCCAGGGTGGGCCGAGGATGGATAGGAGCTGGCTCATGTCAGGCGAGCTTGCTGGCTATGGATGGAGAGGGGAGAGGTGGAGCTCCACCGCTACGATCGAGTTTTGAGGTAGTTCGGTCTGCAGTAAGGGATCCCATCTCTGAGGGATTACGAGTTTTCCCAGACTTTCTGGGATAACACCACGGTTAGCGGGGCTCTAGACATGTAGCATTTTTGGAGTCAGGACACGGATGATGCCCCCATCCAGCTAGTATATGGGGATGACACAAGCGTAGCCAATGGCTATGATGCCTGGTACGTAGGCATCCGCCCTCCTTGGATGACGAGGGCGCAGGGTCCGATACACGTGTTCATGCATCAGATAGGGAGGCAGTGCCAGGTAGTTATGGAGGCGGCCCAGGGTCATGGCAAGAGAGAGCCAAGGAGGGAGGCGAGACCCCCATCTCCATAGAGGGAGAGGCCACCATCGCCCAATAAGGGTAAGGGCTTTGACATGGGGGAGAGTAGTGAGACTGCTACTCTCCGAGCAGAGAGAGATCATATCCAGGCACAGGTGCAGACTCTACAGGATGAAGCTACACGCCACCGATCTGAGGTGGCACAGCTGCGAGATGAGATTACATGCCTCAGGGCATGGGGAAAAGGGGCGAGCACTGGGGAGCTGACACGGGCTATCACCCAACTTACTTTCTACCAGACTTTGTACTATCAGCTGGTGCCAGAGGCGGATAGACTACCCCTGCCAGCCAACATCGCAGATCCGATCAGGATCGGGTCGTCGAGGACCTCATCTCGATCGAGGACTAGGACTACTCAGACTGCGATGGGGCCACCTCGTCCACCTCAGGGTGGGGGAGGAGATGAGGCAACGAGCTTGAGGGGCTCTCGAGGCTAGAGGGCTGCACAACTTTGTACAGATTGACATTGTATTATTATTTTTTTATTGATAGAGGATTGAGTATGCCGAGGTACCGATTGTGGCATACCAATCTAGTTTTGATGATGTATATATACTGTTGAAATATATATGATATGTTTTTGATCATATGACTTGTGTTATGTGTATGCTTATGATGCTTTTATGTTTGTTTGATTGATTTGATAATTGGATTGAGGATTCATGAAATTATGTCATTTTGAAAATTTATAATTTTGATGTCATGCGGTAATATTTTAAATGAAATAATCTGATGTAACAAATTGATTGTTTGTAATGTGATGTAATAAAAAAATAAAAAGAGACTTCTAACAATAATTTCAAAGGACATTGTCGCTATTATAGACCATTTCATGGAGTCGTTGCTCACTCGGTCGTCAAGCTAATCCCAGTATAGAAATATTGTTAAAAGTAAAAGAGTGCTTAAGAGACTTGTCTTAAGACTTTGGTGCAATGGTGAAAATGATGGTGATGGTGGTTTGTTTTCAGATTTTCATGAAAATAGTATGCATGAAATAATGTTAAAATGATTTTTGCTAGGCATAAATTCCAAAGTGTGATAAAATTTTTGGATAATTCTTTAGGAATTATACCATCATTGCAAAATTGAAGGTTGACATAATGACATGAAATAATGAAAATGTGTTTGCTTTTTGTTTAAGAACATAATTGTATAATAGAATGATTTAAGTCATATGGTTTTCATGATTTTTAATAAATGGGGAATAAAAATTGTTACAATGGTTTGCGCTAGGCATAGAATATGGAGGTATAGACTTATACCATCATCGCGAAAATCAAAAGAAAAGATAGTTTTATTGCATGGTTGATTTTTTAATAAACAGAAAATATGAAGATGAGGACTTGCGCTAGGCATAAAATTCCAATTTTGGTTTTGGAACTATACCATCGTCGTGAAAGTCAACCAGATATATATGTTTTGATTGTATATTTTGAAAGAAATTTTGATTTTTCTATTATATAGTTGTCTTTATGCTAAGCAACTGTACTTGATTTATTCCAAACAAGTTGCAAAAAGAATATTTCAAAGTATTTTGAAGACAAAAGTTAGATTTATAAGGAATCCCATGTGCATATGTGAATTCATTTCCGATCTTGATTTATCATAATGATACACAAAATCTCTCAAATACAAATGTGTGTGCAATTGCTTTGTGCATTTACCAGTTTTGAGCAAGATAATATGATACAAGTGATTTGAAGAAACCAAATAAGTGTTCATTAACCATGATGGAGATGCATATAACCATACTAGACTACTATGTAGGTCGGATTATCAAGAGCTAGCTAATCCATAAGCAGACATAGGTCTATACAAAAGAAGGTCGCTAATGTGATAGACATATCACCACGCTAGGAGTTACCCAAGGCCAAGCAAGTTGGGCACAAACCACCTGTTATGGGGCTTACCTCACAGTTTTCGAATAATTGAGAATTCCAGGGATTCAAGCTCATCAACCCTTCTTTTCTTTTCAAAGGGTAGGGAAAGGGATTTTATTACATTCTTGCTTTCTGCTTTCTTTTTCTTTTTGTATTTATTTTTTATTTTTTTGCTTGATTTTTGAGATAGTGCTTGAAATATTGCTGTAATGATATAAAAGAACATTTTTCTTTTTTCTTTTTCTTGAACTTTTCTTTTCTTTTTTCTTTGCTAGGGATACTTGCTCGGATTAGTTGTAGAGCAAGGGATTTTTATTCTGGGTAGGGGTGAGCTTGTCCTTTTGCCAATTCTCAAAGATTCTAGACCATGTGCATGATAGGATAGCAGGGGAAACTTTTCGCTCAAGAAATCACTTCTACTATGTAGCAAAACATGGAAATTACAAATATGATCATTTTATTGTGAAAAGATGTGCTTGGTTTAAGTAAATAACAAGATCAATTCTCTATGCTCAAACTTTATTTAATTGAATTTTGTGAACTTTGATATAAGAGAGATTAGTAATCATGCCAGATAAAATCAAGATATTTATTGTTGTGAGTGTGCAAGTGAGGGATTCCAAATAAATGCTAATTTATCCAAAATAATTTGAAACATATAACTGCAATAATTGTAAGAAAATATATATAAACACGTTTGAGAAGTTTTGAGAATGTTGACTCTCTCTTTCTTCTTTATTTTGTTTTGGTTTCGAAAGAGTCAAGCATATTGCTGTTTTTATATTTTTATTCTTATTTTGTTTTTTGGTTTTATTTTTGTTTTTGAACAAAAAATTTAACAAGTGCCATAAATAAATGCAACAAATAGTTTTGAAGATTTTTGATGATTATGAATGTTTTTGATGTTTTTGGATTTTTTAAATTTGAAAGAAATACAAGATAGTGATGTTGACCAAATATATACATGGATGAAGTGACCAAATTTATACATAGTAACGTTTGAGATGCAAAATATTCATGGGTTCTTTAAGTTCTTTACCATCTAAGGTAGATAATTTGTATGCTCCTGATTCAAATTTAGCAGTAATAATGTATGGTCCAAGCCAGTTGGGCTCAAATTTACCTTTAAGGTCCTTAGTTGCATTTGTATTTTTTTTATTTTCTTTTAAAACAAGGTCACCGATCTCAAAGGATCGATGACGAACTTTTTTAGCATATGATCTTTTGAGCTTGTTTTGGTAAGCACGAAGATGTTCCAAAGCATTGATGCATTTTTCATCTAGGAGTTCCAGTTGACTAAGTCTGCTAGCATGATATTCATCTCCTACTTCGGTATCTTGAAGTAGCAGAGCCAAAGAAGGAACTTCCAATTCAAATGGAAAAACTACTTCAGCACCGTAAACCAAAACAAATGGTGAAGTTCCAGTGGGGGTTCGAACACTAGTTCGATAGGCCCACAAGGCTGGATATAATTGAATGTGCCAGTCACGGCCAATTTTATTGACCAATCTTTTGAGAATTTTGATTAAGGTTTTGTTAGATGCTTCTGCTTGACCATTACCCTAAGGATAATAGGGAGTGGACCAGCGATGTTGAATCTTATATTTTTGGCATAATTTTTTAACATCTTTATTTTTGAAACAAGTTCCATTGTCAGAGATGAGATTTGCAAGAATTCCAAACCTACAAATGATTTGATTAAAAATAAATTTAGAGACTTGTGTGCCAGTGCAGGAAGCTAAAGGCATAGCTTCGACCCACTTCGTGAAATACTCAATGGCGGTTATGATGAACTTGTGTCCATCAGATGACACAGGATTGATTTTGCCAATAATATCTAAACCCCATTTGGAAAAGGGCCAAGGAGATGAAATAGCCTGTAGCTCTTGTGCAGGCGCATGGACAAGGTCAGCATGTTTCTAGCACTTGTCGCAATGGCGCACATACTCATGTGCATCCGTTTCCATGGTAGGCCAAAAGTATCCTATCCGAAGGAGCTTTTTAGCAATGACGCTACCACTAAAGTGTCCTCCACAAGATCCATCGTGGGCTTCACTCAAGGCTGATTTAGACTCTTCTAAGTTTAAACATCTTAATAGGATACCTTCAAAAGATCTCCTATATAAAGTATTGCCAATTATTACAAATCGACTTGCTCGTCGACGTAATAACCGACGCTGGTTTCTATTAGAATTGGCAGGGAAAGTCCCATTTTGGAGAAAATCAAATATGTCCGTATACCAAGGTTCAGGAGTAGTTTCATTGATTAGAAACACATCCAAAGGCTCTAAGCATGACTTATTTGAAGTGGGTTCCTGGAGTCAACGAATAATGATAGTGGCATATTCGTCATCTAACTCCAAGGGCAGGAGAGATGCAGCTGCGGCCATAGCATCACTGCACGGTTGCTAGTTCGAGGAATAGCTTCCAAGGTAACTTGATCAAATAGAGACATTAGTTGTAAAACATAGGCCTTATATGGGCGCAGTTTATCATCTCTCGGTCCGATAAACTTCATTAATTTGGTTTATAACCAGTTGAGAATCACCAAAAACTAAAAGATGTTTAATTTTTAGCGCCAAGGCAGCTCGTAATCCAAGGATTAGAGCTTCATACTCAACAGTATTGTTGGTGCAAGCAAATGTCAATTTGAAGGACAAAGGAATAAGATGTTTTTGTGGGGATATTAAAATAATACCCACACCAACCCCACTCATGCATCGGGCTCCATCAAAGTATAAGGACCATTGTTCAATATGGTCTACCTCTAATTGAAGGCATTCGTCAGGAAACTCAATGATGAGGGGATGGGTAGATTCTAAGGGTGCAACAGCTAATTGATCTGCTATGATTTGACCCTTAACAGACTTCTGTCCTATGAATGTGAGATCAAACTCGCTTAGAGCAAGAACCCACTTGGTTGTGCGACCCGATAAATAAGGTCGACTCATGAGATACCTTAAGGGATCGTATTTGGCAATGACATACGTTTTCTGACTAAGCATATAGTGTCGTAATTTTTGCATAGCAAACACGATGGCTAGACATAGTTTTTCTAATGCTGTATAGCGGGTTTCATAACTGATGAAGGTTCGGCTAATGTAATAATTAGCACGTTCTCTCTTTTCATCATCAAGTTGAGCTAACATAGCTCCTAAGGCAAGAATCTGAAGCTGAAATATATAGGAGAAATGGGCGATCAGGTTTAGGTGGTGAAAGCACAGGTGGATTAAGGAGGTATTGTTTGAGAAGTTCAAAAGCTTCTCTACATTCGGTGTCCCAATTAAAAGGGACATCCTTCTTAAGGAGTTTAAGAAAGGGACCAGTTTTGTCCGCCAGCTTATCAATGAAGCGACGGATAGCTTGAAGTTTACCTTGTAAACTTCGTAACTCAGATATATTAGTAGGTGCGGGCATATTAGTGATAGCCGCAATCTTGAGAGGGTCGATTTCAATACCACGTAAAGAAACTAAAACCCCTAATAGTTTATCGGACTTAACTCCGAATATACATTTTGCTGGATTTAATCGAATAAGATATTCTCGTAATCGATTAAAAACTTTTCTCAAATCATCTAAATGATTATCTTCAATAATAGAGCGAGCTATAATATCATCTACATAATCATGTAGGATATCATGCATCATATCATGAAAAATATAGGTCATAGCTCGTTGATAAGTTGCACCTACGTTCTTTAAGCCAAATGGCATCACTTTCCAGCAAAAGGTACCCCAGGGGGTAATAAAGGTTGTTTTAGCCTGATCTTCAGGAGCTATCCTGATCTGATTATAATCGGAGAATCCATCCATTAAGGACATCATCCCACTCCCGGAAGTAAAGTCAATGATTTGATCCATGTTTGGAAGAGGAAAGTCATCTTTAGGGCATGCGACGTTAATATCTCTAAAATCTGTGCAAACCCTAACTTTGGTAGCTTCTTTCTTGGTGACTGGAACTACATTTGAGATCCATTCAGCATAATCAATAGCTTGTATAAAGATAACATTCAGGAGTTTTTCTAACTCCCCTTTGACTAGCAAAGCCACTTTGGGATGCATTTTTCTAAGTTTTTGTTTAACAGGTTTAGCATCCGGATGGACCACTAGATGATGCATGACTACAGAAGGGTCTAGACCTGGCATATCTTCATATGTCCAAGCGAAGACATCTTCATACTCTTTAAGGAATGCAATGTATTGTTCTTGTTTTTCTTGACTTAATTCTGATCCAATATTGATTATGTGAGGATTATCCTCAGTTCCAATATTAATTTTAATGATGTTTTCTACCTCCATGTGTAGATCTCTTTCAAAATTAGGTGGGGCGGGTGAAACACCCAATTCTTGTAATTCTTGTAAGGTTAATTTAGATAATTCATCTTGAGGATTAGTGGCCTCAAGTTGGGCTATAGTTGGTATAGAACCATCAAAATAAAATCCATTGTGTAACATCTCTTCAACAGAGACATCATGGAAGATATCTCCTTCCAACTCTTCATCGGGGTCAGCAATCATTTTAGGGTAAGCTATGGATAGCATGTTGCATGAAAACGACTGATTTTTAAGAGGCAAATCAACATGCCTATCCAAATAATCTTGATAACATATGAGTTGATCATCATCTTCAAAAGGAAAGGGTTGACCCTTACTAGGAAATAGGCCCACACCACAGCGGGCAGGCCACGGTTCTACCTCGAAAGGTTCTTTCATGCCATTTTGGAAAGGTCCTAAGCCTTTCCCTTTATATCCCATTTTAAGCATCATGGGTTTAGCTTTAATATAATCATTGGTAAAATAGCACCGAGCGTATCCCTCAGGATGAGTTTTGATATTCCGAGGGATTCTTCCCTAGTCATATCCTTTATAAATGAAGGCACAACTCCCGACTTGGTAAGTACTTCCCATAGGTTGTGGGAGGCCCAAAGTACGAGGAGATGGCGGTAAATTATTCAAAAGAATTGAATCTTGCATGAAAGCATTTGTTTTTTCTGATATTAAGGTTGTGGATAAATCTGGTAAAAGTTCATCAGAAAGGGCATAAGATGTAGAAGGCTTATTACCTATATCTTTAGATGTGGGAGGAATGATAGATGTGTCTATAGGTTTTGAATTTATAGAGATAGAACACGAAGGATTGGTTGTAGATTTAAGATCTTTTTGAGGTTCTAAAATGATTTGTTTAGAGGGTTGTTGATCTATATAGGAGGATGAAATTAATGGAGGGGAAATAGGTGAAGTTATGGGTGTGTGTTTCATAGTTTTAGATGAAAAATAAGAACTAGGATGTGTGGATGACAGAGCAGGGCAAAATTGCACTCCAACGGGTTCTGCCAAAGCACACATATCAAAGGGTCTAGGGTCACCATGGATAGTGACCAACTGATTTTTAAACTCAAATTTAACACATTGGTGTAAGGTTGATGGGACCGCTCGCATGGCATTGATCCAAGGGCGACCCAAAAGTATATTGTACGATGTTGGGCAATGTACAATAAACATGGTTGTTTCTAGGGTTCTAGGACCAACTTGCAATGGGAGGGTAATAACTCCACACGTTTCTTGTGTTTCGTCATTAAAAGCTTTGATAATCATATCAGTTTTCTTCATTTCATCACTTCTAAAGCCAAATCGTTGGTAGAAGTCAAAAGTGCAAATGTTTAGAGATGAGCCATTATCAATCAAGACTCGTTTGATAGCTACATCTCCAATTAAAGCAGTAATGTATAAGGGATTATCCTTATGTAAACTGTGTTGTGGGATATCTTTATCTCGAAAGTCAATACAATCAATCTCTCGAGTGATGATAGTATTGGCCATAGCTTCAGGTTGAATGTTTTGAGGTACCATCATTTGGCTTAATGTAAGCATCAACTCATCCCTATGGGTGGGAGAGGATCTTAATAAATCCAAAAGGGAAATTTTGGCCGTAGTATTGGATAATTGCTCATTAATATTGTAAGGGGGTTTAGGTTGAACATTAGGAGCATGATTCCCTTTATTGGGGTTTTTCAAAACGAATGGAGTTGATCCATCATTCTGGTTTGGTTCTTGTTGGGAATTTTGAGCTTGTTGTCGGGTGACGACTCCGATGGTACCTACAATGTTATAATGAAGACGTTGAACTGGTCTCGGTTGAGCATTTATGGCTTGTTCATTAGAAAGGAATATATTAGAAGAAGGTCGAGTAGTAACTCGTCTAGGAAATGGTTCTTCTGGAACCATAGCATCTGTGACGGGTTGAATAGGATCTGATTCGTTTTCAGAACTATTCGATTGGTTTGAAGTAATGTCTAGTTCACTTTCACTATCTGATTCTATATCACTAGAATCAGAAGTTTGAAAATTATGTAAGGGCCTGGTCGTAACCAGGGATAAGGTTGTGTCAAATATTTGAGGATCCTGAATAGGTAATTGTCCGCTAATGGTTCCTACATATCGGGTAGGAGGGGGAACATTATGATGTTCGATTTGATTGGCTACCTCTTTACCATGTCTTGGTAAAGGGTGTTGAAATATGTCTAATGTTTGATTAGCATTTTGATTTTGATTTTGAGGAATGGTCTTTTGAGTGTTATTAGGAGGGTTTTGTTTAGGTTGGAAGGCTTGCACTTCCATTTCATTATTGTCAATCAAATCTTGTATTTTATGTTTCAACCTTTTACAAGCGTTGGTAGAATGTCCAGGTCCTCTATGGAAATCACAGTGTAAGTCAGCTCTATATCCGGGTATAGTTGGATCAGTGCTCCTGGATAGTTGGTAATTGGATCAAACCTCTTTCGAGTAATTGAGGTAAAATAGTTGATAAGGGTTGGTTTAATCTAGTGAATTCTCGAGGAGGCTTGTCAGGAGGTTTCAATATAAATTTTTCTGTTGTCTTCGTTGCATTGATATTAGCAACATTTCTGCTATCAGTGACTCCGTCACCGACAACTTGTTTGTTTTTATATTGATTTCTGGATGTTTTCTCATCATCCTTCTTCCTAAGTTGGCCTCTCCTAATGAGGGCATCTTCTACTCTTCGAGCTAAATCTATAGCTTGATCGAAGGTAGTTAAGGTAGCAGTTGATAGCTCATAAGATATTTGTTCTTGTAAATTGTTGATGAAAATGTCCAACATTTCCCTATAAGGTAGCACAAAGTGCAGTTTTCCTGTCAATTGCCTCCATCTAGCTAAGAAATCGGCAAAACATTCATCTTTGTCTTGTTTTAAATTGTATAAGTCTTTAATAGTTACATGCCTCTCGATGTAGGCACTAAATTGATGGACAAATGATTCAGCTGTTTCTTCGAAGTTTCTCAAAGAATGAGTGGGCAATTGATAGTACCACTCTAATGCCATTCCACCTAAAATTTTTGGGAACATTTTTAATAATAGCAAGTCATCATGCGATATGTCATGACATGCTATCCTAAACATGCGAAGATGCTCTATGGGATCCTCGGTTCCTTTATATATAGGCAGGATAGGCATGGGAAAATGCTTAGGGTATGGTTGAGCTACAACTATGGGATCCAAAGGTTGACTACATATCTCTCGATAATTATACGAGGGATGGTAGGGATCTATCTGGTCCATACGTGAAGCTAACTGTTTCACCATGGCTTCCAGATTACTAGTTTGCCCCCCATATTGGTTTGGTAGGGCATTGACATGGGTTTTATGGGCATATGATGGAGGAACATGAAGATTAGATGCCATGTTACTGTTGTGTAAATTATTGGTAGGAAAAGTATTATGAATGAATTTTGAAGTTGTATTATGTTGTATTCCAGATTGTTGAAAATTGGTGTTTGGCTTCGTTTTAGGTTTTTGTTTACTTGAAGCATATTGCTCAATAGTTTGGCGGAATAAAGTAGTGAAGGAAGGTTTCTTTTGTGTGGGAATGATTTTAGGTTGAATAACAGGTTCCTTAGGAGGTTGGATAGCCTGTTGTTTTGACATGTTTTGAATCATAGTGACCATATCCGTATTGGATGGTCCAACCTTATCACTTTCTTGATCAATGAAAGACAAGGGATTAATGCGCACATCATACATATGTTCCAAGGCTGCCCGAGTGTCACTAATTTGCCCTTTATCAATACGAACTGCCACATTAATGGCATCAATGTTATCATCAAGAAATTTCTTGAAATGATCTATGTTGTCAAAAGTAATAGTTCCATCTGGAGCTACTCTAGGGGATGAGGATCCATCCTCTTTAACACTTCCTTCTTGTTCATTATCTTCACCTAGGTCATGTTCTGATTGATCTAGAGTTTGTCCTTCCGGAATTGGATCTCCGGGAAGGACATTTGGGTCTCTAGTTGTATCTTGTACCCAATCTTCTTCTTCTCCTAAAGTTTCTTTACCATTCCTAAGTTTAGGCATGGTGCTAAATTTTGATTTCACAAAAATATAATATATATATATATATATATATATATATATATATATATATATATATGCAACAAAATTAAGAGGTATATATTTACTATATACCTACTACAATATTTGAAATGAAATGTTTAAGTTTTTGCTATGTTTTTTAGTTTTTTTAATTTTTCTTTGTTTTTGAAATAATATTGTAAAGACAACAAATAACACAATAAATGCAAGAAATAAGACTGAAAGTAATAATCTAGTTTTCTATAAATAATTTATAAATATCATTAATAGGCTCGAGTTGTTCAGGAGTCATGAAGTGTTCTTCTTCAAATTGAAAGTTTTCTTTTAAAAATTTGATGAAAAGAGCTATAGTGATATTATCTCGTCTCAGATGCTAGTTGATAAAAGTAAAGCTCGTGGCAATACTCTCGATATAACACAGCTCATGGAACTCTATTCCATATTTCCCTATCTGTAAGAACAACCTCTTGGTCTTCTACACAACCTAGGAACCGGTGTACAATGGCTGCGTTCTCGAGGTATTCCTCGAAGGTGAACAATTCTAAAGATACTAGAGCTCTCCTATAAGCTAACCATCTATGGCAGGCTCTCTGAAGTTCATGATAAAAGACAAGTTGATGAGGATCCAGGATTCTATCTAGGACTAGCCTCTTGATCTGCTTAAGTTGTGTGGACCTAGATGAGATGAGACTAAGTCTTCTATCAAGTTCGTTCCACAGGAATTGATTTCTACTTGTTTCAGGCACATTAAGCATAGAGTTGATTTCTATGGCTGCCAATTGGTTTTCTACATTTATGGTAACTGCTAATATTTTCTTAGGAGCTACCATCTAAACATGATTTTAAACTTTAAATGTTTTAAAATGCATCTATGTTTT
Source organism: Wollemia nobilis (assembly GCA_028583015.1). Classification (NCBI taxonomy): domain Eukaryota; kingdom Viridiplantae; phylum Streptophyta; class Pinopsida; order Araucariales; family Araucariaceae; genus Wollemia; species Wollemia nobilis. Next base: position 775,400 of record JAQPPZ010000446.1, on the reverse strand, counting down.
AGTTGTTCTATTTTTTTTTGTTTTGTTTTTGTTTTTGTTTTCAAAAGGTTATGATGCATTCACGTCGGGTTCACCAAAATGTATCGCTCCAAATTTTTTGCATCCTTACCTTCAGGCTAAAGGATCCATGCCCGGAAGGAGGATGGGAAAAGGATGTCGCGGTACCTCGGACTGAGAGGACTTTGCGAAGGTCCCGCCTCTCAAGGGAGGTGTATTTTGGTGATTTTTCGATGGATGGTGGGTTCACCAGGAAACATTTAATGGCAGTTTCCACGCCTAGGTTTGGAATGTGTTTTTATGTGTTCGTTTTTAGCCTTAAGCATTCAAAATCCTAGGTTTGGCCAAATGAATCTAAATTAATCTAAATGAAAGTGCAGATTTAATGAATACAGAGAACAAATTTAAGACAGAAAAATAGAGAAATTAAGGAAGAATAAGAAGAATACCTGATCCGGATGTCTGATGGAGATTCTGATGTTTGGAGCAGTCAGGATCATCTAGAATTCGACAGAATCATCTGAGATCAGACAAGATCGTCTGAGATCTGACGAATTCATCAGACGAATTCATCAGAGACCTACAAACAGAAGAACAGATGCAAAATACAGAGAATACTACTGTTCTAGTAGAGGGAAACTATGCAAAATAATAGTGACAACACTGAACTAAAACTTAAAGACCAAAACATGTATGAATGATGTTGATTAAATCACAATTATGGATTAATTATGCCTTTGATCTAGATGGGTGAACTCCAAAATGCAATATAACATAAAATATCAAATAAACTAGCTAATTTGCAGAATAAAACAACAGAGAAAAGGTGAAGAAATGCAAACTTATGGCACCGATTGCCTCAATGTGGACTGTAGTCGAGATCATCTCGCATCAGTATGAAATCGTCTCTGATTCGACAGGATCACCTCCGATCTGAACAGGTTCATCGACGACGATGTATGCTTGCTTCGACTGAAAAACAAGATGGTACCTACAACAAAATTGATATAGGACTACTGCAAATGAAAACTTAGGATGATTTAACGTGCATGAAGTTAAGTTACAGAGAATTTCAGCCAGGGGTTGGGAAGGGAAGGTCCTAGGGACTAAATAGGCTTAGGGGAGTAGTTAGGAGGTTGGAGATCATCCCTATTTGGGAGATCTCCAACGGGGGAGGGTCTCTAACGACACAGACACGCTTCTGCCCGGATTAGAGGCCCGTTGGAATAGAAGCTAATTGTGCAAAATTAGTTTTGTGACAAGATCGTCTGGACGTCCTAGCCCAGACGAAATCGTCAGATCTGGGGCGATATCGTCTGATCGGCGACGATATCATCAAACGGTCAAAACAACCTCTAAAAATGGTGCAAAAAATGGGGAAACGGATTACTCGATGGTTAACGGGCGGTTTGGGAGGTTAAAATTTGAATTTAAATTATTTACTAAGGTGAATGTAATTATGACAATTTTACTGTGCCAATTTTAGGGTGCTACAAAGTGTATTACATCATTTTGTACAAGGGATCATTACAACAACTAGAAAAAAGGAATTCAAAACATATTTTGGTTAACCATATAATATTTCATAGGAGCACTTTCTATCAACTTTCTATATTCTTCCTCCATCATTAGTACACCAAATCCATAGCCCAATGGATATAATTAAAATAGTACATAATTTGTAGAACATGCACCTAAGGATTTGCACCAAGTAGAACTGACATGACTCATATGAGCAAGATAATATGTCATTCCACATGAAGATATAATGTCAGTAGAATTAGAAAGTTCTAAAAAGAAAGATCTGGGTTGACACAAAATAAGCAATTCACAACAAACCAATTTTTTTGAAGAAAGCACCCAATAAAGATATATGATTCCACAGGTGCCAATTGGTGAAAACACCTATCTTCTTTTTATAAGGCTTCATATGCAATATAAAATGAACTATTCTAGGAATGAAGATGAGTTCAAGAGCGTAGGTGAATACTAAAATGACAAATTTTGATCAGCAAAGGAGGTTCCTATTAAACCATGTGAGAAAGAAAATATGGTGCAAGGATAACAAGTGCTCATGGAAATATATTTTTTCTTGAAGCAACTAGTGGCTATAGTAGAGTATATTGATGGAGGTGCATTTTATGGGGGTGTCCCATGGACTAGGTAGTTATTTTTACCATTTTTATGGGATAATTCCAAGGCTGCATTCCCTTTCATTTCTTATTTTTTAGAGTTTCCATTTCCTTGGGTGTTCATTTGTATATTTTATCACAAACACCTTTAGTTATTGTCCTTTCCTATTATGCTTTCCTCCATCATGTAAGTGTTTTTATTTCTTCCAACATTTTGTTGTCCCCATCCTTTTCCATTCCACTTCATTCCTCCATTACTTTCTATATTTTTATGCGTGCACCCTCTGCCTCATCACCCACCATCCTCCTTTATCTTATGGTAAATATTGATTGTTTTCTCTCAAGTTTTTCTTCTATTCCCTTCTTCCCCTTCCTTCCCCCTAGAAAGTTCTTAATTCAAAATATGACTATCTAATCTCTTTATTTCCACAAGTGAAAATCCCCTATGAATTTCCAATAATGTGGGTCATTTTTATCTCTACCCATACAATACTTTTAGCAAATTGTTTTTGTAACTAAGAATATCATTATTTGGCCAAAGCCAGGGGTTGTTATATGTTTTATTCTTGAACAGTGGGTAGATGATCCTAAGGACAGTTAAAAGAAACAAATCTTGGTTGATGAAGTTTGTCATCCAACCGAAGAACAAAGTATTAAAACTTGGCTAAGTATGAAAAGAATTCATAGTCGCATGACATATCTCCATGATGCGGTCTAAGATGTTGAGAAATGTAAAAAATTGAAAGAAGCCATGGACATGCAACAATTCTCCATATCATGTTCAAAGATAGTCAAACATACCTCTTTCCAAATATTTAAAAGCCAAAAAAAGCCATGACCACATGACATATATCCATGCCATGATTGAAGATGTTGAGAAGTGTGAAAGGATAAAAGAAGCCATAATCACATGACATGTCTCCATGTCGCAATTGAAGATGCTAAGAAGTGTGAAAGGTTGAAAGAAGCCATAGTTGCATGACATGTCTCCATGATTCTAAGTGTGAAAGGCCAAAAGAAGCCACGACCGTGTGACATGTCTCCATATTGTGATCAAATATCCTAGGAAGTGTTGAAGGTAGAAATAAACCACAACCACGTGACATGTCTTTATGTCAGGATAAAAAAAGCTAAGAAGCACTGAAGGATAAAAGAAACCTTGACCATGCAATATGTCTCTATGTCATGGTCAAATATAGTCAAACAAACCACTTTCCAAATCTTCACCATAACCATGCAACAAGAATTTCCAAGCAAAATTTCAATAATAACATTGTGAAACCATGGTCAGCCTAAGTCAAAAGACAATGTAATCTAAGACAAAGCCACAACCATGTGACATGTCTCTATGATGTGGTCAAAATACTGAGAAGTTCTGAAGGTCAAAATAAGATACAATCACGTAACATCTATCCATGTTGTGATTGTTGAGCTTGGGAAGTTATAAAGGTAGAAAAAATCCACAACCGTACGACATATTATTCAAGAAATATTTAGCTAACAAAACTGGTTATAAATCTATATTTGAGAATTATTTCAAGAACAAGAGATGGTCCAGATCGAAGCTCAACCCACTAATACCTTTGTAATAACTTCAATTTTTCAAAATCTTGAATTGTAAATATTAGAATGTAAAAAATCTATAAATATAGGCGAGAGCCTCTAGAAGAGAGGTTGGCTCTTAGGCTTTTACAATTTACATGTAAAAGGTCTTGGATTTTGAAGAAACGTAAGTGAATCAGTGTTTGATCTCCAGTTGATTATTTTTATGCAAAACATGTATGTATAAATGTTTACTTATTTTTGTATAGCCTATTGAATGATTATGTTACTATATCTTGATATTTGTGTATTCATTCTTTGGTTATGGAATTTGTATTCAAAATAGATATGATAAATGGTAATGTGTTCTGATTAAAGGAAAAAAGTTGATATGTTAACTGAAATAGATAATTTCTCAAAGGTTGAAGCTTTTAAACTATATGTACTTTGATGTGGTTTAATTTGTACCCTTAATAAGTTCTAGCTTCAACTCTATTTGTTTCATTTAGCACCCTTTTCACCACCTTTTAATTCAAGTTCAATCAGCTAGAACTCCATAGGAACTGGTCTTCTCTAGAGAATTACCTCAAAGCATCATATCTTGAAGGTATTCATTGTTGGTTAAATTATTTGGGTGCACAATATTTCCATAGGTCGATTTATAGACCAATAGTTTTTGGCATGCCCGATGGGATGTAAGTCCCACTTTTTGGATAAATTAAATTTTTGGTGATATTCTATTTTAGAAAAATTATTTTCAATCACTTGAAAACTTCATGCAAATTCAACTCAAATTTATGATAAGTTACCTTTGGAATCCCAATACCACACTTCATAAAAATATAATCCCACTGTGCTACCAATAGTTTCAAACAATAGTTTTTGGCATGCTCGATGGGATGCAACTCCCACTTTTTGAATAAATCATAGTTTTGGTGATACTCTATTTTAGCAACATTATTTTCAATCACCTAATGACTCCACTAGGATAAGAACATAGAAAGATGTATGTCCATTTTCAATAAAATCAACTATCTTGCTCTATTTTCTAATTCAAAGGATTTAAGATGTGATGAGTAGTCTTGGTCTTATTGGAAATAATAGTTTTTCATCTAGCTACTCTAATGCTTATGAAACCCAAAAATGTAAAATCATCAGTTCTATATTTTCCTAAAACTTTGAGTATAATTATTTCTCACATTTCATGGCTCAATAATATTGCCCACCTTGGAATGATATAGGCCCTCTCAATATCCCAATCCTTCATAAAATACCTAAGAGTGTCCTGAAAGTCCTACCCAGTTATGAAGGTAAAGAAAAACTATGTTTGAACACTACCAAGATATAGCTTCATTGGCCAGTATCCATGACATAGTGTTCGAAGATATAATGATCAAATTTTTAGTTCTCTCTTTCAAGGGAAAAGTGTTACTATGGTATAGATCCCTAGAACATGGAAGTATCTGTACATGGGAGGATCTTGCAAAAGCTCTTATCAATGAATTTGATGAGTTTGAAGATAGGTTCTTACTACTTACTCAGTTCTCATTCATCAAGAAAGTCCCTCATGAAACCATGTTTGATTTCAATGTTCATTTTCAAAGGACTTAGAAAAGAATTCCCTAGGATGTTGATATATATGAGGAACAAAAGGGTAATGAAACATTAGCTCCAGTCAACTCTTTGTTGCATAATGGATTTCATATTGAGATAGAAAAGGCTCATTATGAAAAGTGAGAAGACTACCTTTGATGGATAACATGGTAGCTTGCAATACAATACAATATTATAAGCATTGGAAATATGTAAATCTTGTAGCATCCCAGTCGAAAGGTTACAATGATTTTTATATCCTATACCTACCAGCTTGAAGTAAAGATATGAGGACTCAAATAAGTATGTGGCTTCCAACCTTACATAAATGATCACTAAATTAGAAAATGTTGGAGGTATATAAAAGACCTATTTCAAAGAGCAGAAAAGATGGACCTATTTCAGAACCTATTCAAGAACTCTATCTCAATACCTGGAAACCTAAGGGAATATTTTTTGGTGTTTGAGAAGGTGGACTTTCTTGACATCTCTATTGGGCACCCGGGAGAAGAGATCAATGTAAAGGGAATCTCATTGAAAACTAAACAACTACCTCCATCTCCTTTTATTTGTCTCTCTTCTTGGAAAAAGGTATATTACATAATTGTATAGTGGATTCAAAGGTTGAAAGATCAATTATGCCACTAGAAATTTTTAAAAGTTTGGGTCTAAATATGGATACAAAAGAGCCAAAATAGATATATTTCAAGGGAAAGTTGGTAAAAAAGTGGGTGTTAAAAAAATTCTTATGATGATATGCAGACATCCAAAGTTAGCTATTATTCAAGACATTGTGGTCGCTCATGTTGTCCCCTTTGTTTAGGACATGTCTATCTGAAGATATCCTGAAACACACAAAAATAGGCCTAAACCAAAGATATAATCTATTGAAAATCTCACGTAATAAAAGGGTGATTAAAGTTAAAATCAAGGTTTGCATCCTTTTCACATCAAATATTACAAACATCAAAAACCAAACCTTCTAAATAAAATGAGCTACGACATAAAGGTAAATGTAGTCAATGTATTAGGAGCAAGGTCAACCCAGTTAGAGTAGTGTTACATGCATCTTGATCTTGAACTCCATAATGCAATAGCCAACTTTACTCTCCTCCGTGGTGCACAATAATTTGAAACCCCTTACTTTTGGGAAACCGTTCAAATTGAGATCGCAAGACAAGGATGGAGAATTAGATAAGAAACCTAATACAACCTTGGGTAAAAGAACACTTATAGGATATATCATAAAGACTAATATTTGGTTGTGTAACCACTTGAATAGAATAGGATATGTATATATAGAGCTAAGGTACAAGAATTTTAGAGCAAATGTTAGAGGAAAAATGGGGCCTAACCAGGATTGGCAACATCTATGACCTATGGGAAACTAAACATGAAGAGAAACTCAAGTTTGGTGTCATATGGTTTGGACACTACAAGTTCATAGGATAAACTTCAAGAAATATTTTGATATAGACATGGTAGGTGAGCCATGAATTTTTTGTACATAGACAACAAATAAATAAGCTAATAATTATAGTCACACTAGATAAATATGACAAGCTCATAGGCAATGAGTGTATTATGTCATTTTGTACAAGGGATCATTACAACAATTGGAAAAAAAAAATTTAGAACATATTTTGGTTAACCATATAATATTTTATAGGAGCACTTTATATAAAATTTCTATATTATTCCTCCATCATTAGTACACCAACTCCATAACCCAATGGACATAATAAGAAAAGTATAAAATTTGCAAAGCATGCATGTAAATATTTACACCAAGTAGAACTCGCATGACTTGTATGAGAAAGATAATATGTCATTCCACATGAAGATATAATGTAAGAAAAACAAAAAAGATATTAAAAGAAGGATTTTAATTGACATAGAATATATGATTCGCAACAAACCAAATTTTTTGAAGAAAGCATCCAATAAAGATATATGACTCCATAGGTGGTAGTTGGTGGAAACACCTTTCTTCTCTATATAAGGCTTCATGTGCAACATAAATCAAACTATTCTAGGAATGGAGATGAGTTCAAGAGTGTAGGTGAATACTTGAATGACAAATTTTTATTAGCAAAGGAGGTTCCTGTAAAACCATGTGAGAAAGAACATATGGTGCAAGAATAACAAGTGATCATAGAAATTTATCTGTTCTTGAAGCAACTAGTGGCTATAGCAGAGTATATTCATGAAGGTGCAATTTGTGGGGGCGTGCCATGGACCAGATAGTTATTTTTACCATTTTTATGGGATAATAAAAAGGTTTTCTTCCCTTTCATTTCTTATTTTTTAGATTTTCCATTTCCTTGGGTATTCTTTTCTATATTTTATTACAAACACCTTTATTTATTCTTCTTTCCTCTTCTGCTTTTCCTCCATGTAAGAATTTTTATCTCTTCCAATTTTTTTTTTGTCCCCATCCTTTTCCATTTCTCTCCCTTCCTCCATTTTTTTTCATCTTTTTGTGAGTGCACCCTCTACCTCACCACCCATAACCCTTCTTTATCTTACAGTAAATATTGACTATATTCTATCAAGTTTTTATTCTAGTCCCTTCTTCCCCTTCCCTCCCCATAGAAAGTGCTTAATTCAAAATATGGCTATCTAAGTTCTTTATTTCCACAAGTGAAAATCCCTTGTGAGTCACCAAGAATGTGGGTATTTTTTATCTCTACCCACACAATACTTCTAGCAAATTATTTTTGTAACTAAGAATGGCAATATTTGGCCAAAGTCATGGGTTGTCAGATGTTTTATGCTTGAATAGTGGGTAGATGGTGCTATGGACAGTTAAAAGAAACAAATATTGGTTGACTAAGTCTATCATGCAACTAGAGAACAAAGCATTAAGACTTGGCTAAGTATAAAAATAATCCACGACCATGTGACATGTCTCCATGTCATGGTCAAAGACACTGAGCAATGTGAAAAGATGAAAGAAGCCATGTCCATGCGACATATCTCCATGTAATGGCAAAAAATAGTCAAAAAAGATTCTTTCCAAATCTTAAAAGGCCAAAAGAAGCCACAACCACATGACATGTTTGCTTTTCCATGGTTGAATATGTTGAGAAGTGTGTGAAAGCAGGAAATTTGCACCATAAAAAGGAAAGCAACAATGAAACACAATGATCGAATAAGATAATATAAAATGGATCCTTTTATATATTTATTCTCATCTTTTCAAGGTGTTACAATAATATCCCCTCTTAAGGGATGCTACCAATGATACAATGATTACAATATATCAAAATGAGGTCTCTAGGTGTAATATTAAAAATATTCTTGCTAGTGTAGTTCATAGGGGAGCAGGTTTTTTGAGATCGCCACATTGAATATGATGTGGATTTCAAGTCTTTTGCTTTCATCAAGTCCTATTGCATGCACATAAACAAAAAAAAAATGTATTAATATCATATGATGGGCCCACAAAGGTTAGACCCGTATTTAATATAAAAATGATAAATGAAATGAAAGACAAATACATGCATTTAATAATGGAAATCTAAGCTAATGTAGAAACTAGAAAAAAATAGATCTAAGCTATATTGAATAGAAAATAGAAAAAACAATGGTCTATCCGAGACCAAATCAGGTTGATATGGTTTCATTTGTGAACCATCTCGAGGAAATATGGTCATTGTCACAGGCCTACGTTTCTGTGTGACCAAGTTTATATGGTGTTTGAGGTGACCTAGGGTGTATTGTTGATGGATTCTCATGATGGAGAGGTGAGTTAGTGGCATCAAATAGTCATCAGAATGAGGGTATTAGTTATACAAGATAGGGAGGTGTAGTATTCAATCTTCTATGGTAGTCCAGTAGCATAGCCTTGGTAGTAAGAAAACTTGGCAGATTGATTTTGGTAGCACTTCGTTGCACAAATTTAAAGGTTGGGGATCTTCAAAATTGATGGGTGAGTGCCATTTTATAGACCTCTTGGTCAGAGGCTAGGGCACTCTGCATGAAAAATAAAAGGGACATTCTGCATTGAAAAAGTAAATGCATGTCCCAAAATAATTGATTGCATGTAATTTGATGAAATTTTCTCATGCAAGGTATTCGGTGTTGGTGTGCAATCATGCATGGAGCTAACAAGCAGTTTCGGGTACCAATTATGATTTTTATTTTTATTTTTTTTTATTTTTTGTGATCGTCTTGAGTCAGGATGGTCACAACCCTATAACCATCTTGGGTCTAGAAAATTAGGCTTCCCATGGGAAAAATGCCTACTAGTGGTGAAAAACACTAAATTGGCCCTAAGGCTACCCAAGGTAACTTGTGTAAGTCAGAAAGGAGGCATTTTGGGAGTCTCCTCAAAATAACACATTTTAGGTGTCTACATATATCCCTTTTTGGGATGCTTTATGTGAAAGCACAATGCAAAGAAAAATAGATGATCTAAAATGGTTGAATCGATGATGGGTGATCTTGAAGAGGAGTGGTGTGAGATGGTATAAAATAAAAGCCAATGTGGGATACCCCAAGCATGGAAAAATATGCACATTGTCAAATCATTACTTTTGACAAATTGAAGAAATTTATTTTGGTAAACCTTTTAGCCGAGTAGACAAGATTTTAGTCTACAAGCTTTGGGCTTTTAGCCATGGATAGACAATATTTTAGTCTACAAGATTTTTTAGGATTTAGGTATACCAAACAAGCAATTTTGGCTACCTATTATTGTTTGTTTGGTTTAAATTTTTACTTGTTGTTTACCCCAACAAAAAGGGCTTATGATAGTCTTTGGTAATGATTATTGAATATGTGCAATTTCTAGTATTGAGTGTTTGAGTATTGACTTGATTTGAGACAAGAATTTTTTAGGTATTGACTACCCCCTCAAGCGATGAGTCAGTGGAGAAGATGTGAAATGATGATAGCGACACATCACTTGACAAAAGTGGGATTTTTAGCATGGGTGACTTGGGTAAAATATGAAATTCAATGATTGTTTCAACCTGAGATAGTTTATTTGTATAATTTATTTATATTTTTTTTAACGAGTGGCCTTATGGTAATCTACCCATCCTACTGGATTGCATGGATAACCAATTACTGCAACCGCCATGTGACTAGAGTAGATCACTAGATACAAGGTTCACCTAAGGATCTAGGCTAGCTAAGTTATGATTAAAAAACAATCTATAAGCTATTATAGGAAAGAAAAAGCTATTCTAGATGTTGACTAGAGGGGTTTGGTACCTTTGGAGATTTTTGAACTAAAAACTACCAAAGGGGTTTGGTTCCTTTGGAGCTTTTTGAACTGAAGGTGAAAAAATGGGTTTGGTTCCTTCGAAACCTTTTGAACTAAATTGACCAAAGGGGTTAGTGTATTTGGAGCATTTTGAATTGGTTTGACCAAAGGGATTATGTTCCTTTGGAGCATTTTTAATTTATTTGACCAAAGGGGTTAGGTGCCTTTGGAGCCTTTGAATTATTTTGACCAAAAATTTCGAGTCCCTTTGGAACATTTGAGTTAGATTGACCAAAGGGATTTAGGTACCTTTGGATATTTTGAGTTAGTACCTTTGGAGTTTTTAAGTTATATTGACCAAAGATATTTGGGTACCTTTGGAGCCTTTGAATTACATTTAACAAAGATATTTGGGTATCTTTGGAGCATTTGAATTGGATTGACCAAATGGATTTGGGTACCTTTAGATCCTTTTGAACTAAATTACATGGAATCTACTCAAGTGTGTGGTAATCTATCCATCCTATCCAATTGCATGGATGACTAGTCGCTGCAATCACCAAGTGACTAGAGTAGATCACTAGATACAAGGTTCATTTGAGAATATTTTTCTCAAAGGGGTTTGGTACCCTTGGAGCTTTGTGAACTGCATTGTGACCAAAGGGATTTGGGTTCCTTTGGAGCCTTTGAATTGATTTGACGAAAGGGGTTTGATGCCTTTGGAGCTTTTGAATTGATATTATGACCAAAGGGGTTAGGTGCCTTTGGATATTTTTAAATGAGTGGATTTTGACCCTATCTAAAAAAGTGTTCTTATAGAAATCCATCCTACCAGATTGTATGGATAACCAATTATTGCAACTGCTAGGTGACTAGAGCAGATCACTAGATACAAGGTTCACTTGAGCATCTTGGCTAGTGAATGTATTGGATAAATGAGAATAAGAAAATGTGAGAAAGTAAATGGAATCAATTTTATTGTGTCTATGAATGCAAGGTAAAGGGTGCAACATTTCACAAAAGGACACAAATTTTTGAACCTAGCCATTGATTTATTAATTAAATGTGTGAATGCAAGGAAAAGGGTGCAACCTTTTGAACCTAGTAGTTGATGTGTTGATTGATGTGAATGCAAGACAAAGGGCACAAAATTTTGAACCTAGTAGTTGATGTTTTGATTGATGTGAATGTAAGGCAAAGGGTGTAACCTTTGACAAAAGAATGTAACCTTTTGAACCTAGTAGCTGATGTGTTGATTGATGTGAATGCAAGGCAAACGGTGCAACCTTTAGACCTAGCATCTGATGTGTTGATTGATGTGAATGGTGTAACCTTTGATAAAAGGACACAACCTTTTGAACCTAGCAACTGATTTATTGATTGAATGTTAGCATTGATAAAAGCATACCAAAGTCTTGATGGTGAGGCAAAAACACTTGATTTATTAAGAATTTTGTTGGATTTGTTGATTTGATTGATTAGAGGGGAAGGTACGATACCTAGATTATCCCAAGTTGTTTTATGACTAGATGTGATGGATCATTTGATGTGATTTGGTGGATTTGATTGATTTTTGAGGGAAGGTGTGAGATCTTGAACCTCCCAAGTTGATTGATGTGATTGTTGAAAATTTTGAGTTAGTTGTGTTGTCATTGATGTCAAGAGTCAGTGTCAAGAATCAATGTAGGACTTGGCAAAAGAAGGGTTAAAATATTTATATTTTAAGCCCAAAATATTTGGTTTAAGAGCTCCACATGATTGGTCAAAAGGACGGTTAAATACCTTGAAGAAAATACGTAAAAGGAATAATATTATAATATTCATTATTATAATATTAAATACAATAAAAAAGGTTTGAATGTGAAAGAGGAAAACACCTAGGCCTAGTGGAAACAATATTATAATATTTTTTGTTTGGTAAGTTAAGTTATAATTAAAGTGGGTTTTTATTAAGGATCCCAAAACTTGATTACAACAAACATCAAAAGGAACAGTCCAAGGATGGACATCAGGAAAGGCTTGAGGAAAGCCTTTAGGAACACCTTCAAGAAAGACTTTGAGAAGGTAGTGAGGAAAAATATGTGGAACAAAATTTGAAACGCCTACCAAGCAGGAAAGGAAAAGACGATAAAATAAAATGAAAAAACTGCCTAATAAACAAATTTAAATCACCCCAAAGGTAGGAAAAGGAAATAGGTACCTAAAATAAAATTTGAAATATCCCAAGGACGACAAAAGGAAATAGGCACCAAACCACCCAGGGGAAACCAAAGACTAGGAAAGAACCAATATCCCATGGAGGAGAAAACCAATCATATGCAAAAAAACCACCCTACACGATATGATCACCAATCATATGCAAGAAGGACTTGTTGAGCATATTTGAGGTAAGTCTTGGTGAAGACTTGGTGAGTAGAGTGGACAAGTTCTTGAGAGGACTTTTTGGATAGATTTGAGGCAAGTATTTGAGTAGACTTGTGAGTAGAGTTGATTGATTGATTTGTTCAAACCTTGAGTTAATATTTGGGGAAGATCTAGCAGAGTTGATTTGTGATTGAATCAAGCTATGTGTTAAGGCTTGAGGATAGATTTGAGATATAGATTGAGCAGATTTGTGCTAGACTTAAGGACTATGTTTAGTGCAAATTTGAGACAAATATTAAGCATATTTGTGCTAGATTGAAGGACTGTGTTTAGTGCAGATCAGAGATAGAGATTGAGCAAATTTGTGCTAGATCTAAGGATTGTGTTTAGTGCAAATTTGAGATAGAGATGGATCAAATTTATGCTAGATTGAAGGATTGTGTTTAGTGTAGATCATAGATAGAGATTGATCAGATTTGTGCTAGATCAAAGAACTATATTTACTATAGATTTGAGATAGAGTTGAGAGCAATTTTTGGAGGTGATAGAGCAAAGGACAGAAGTCTCTAGTTTATAGAGATATGTTAGCCAAGGTATAGAGGAAAAATGTCTTCAGTGGAGAGAGATACACAACCTAAAGTTGTGGAGGCAGTAGTCTTTTAGAGGATCACCAACCATAGCAGAGGATAAGGAGTTCTCCTATGCATAGAGATCCACGAACCAGCTGAGGGAATTGGTGTCTCCTATGGATAGAGATCCATGAACTTGATTAGGGGATTGGTGTCTCCTTTAGATAGAGGTCCATAAACATTGTAATAGGGAAATGTTTCCTAATATATTTGTTGAGAAAATTTTAGTGAAATATTTTCTCTATGGAGTAGCCCACATTGGGGGAATCATGTTAAATTGGTGTCTCTATTGTATGTGGTTATTTATGCATTTCTTTGATTACTACTATTGATATTGCCATTGATATATTGCATAATATTATTTGGAAAAGAAAAGTAAAAAGTGGTCTTATACTGTTCACCCCCCCCTCAGTATAATCTTGTGTTCTTCAATTGGTATCAGAGCGAATTCCTTCAGAAGAGTTTAATAGCTTGAAGGAAAAGCTCACCAGAATATAGATGGATTCTCAGAATGGATCTTCGGAGAATTCAGCACCATTGTTTGATGGGAACAATTATGTATTATGGAGTACAAGGATGAAATTTTATCTAATGGAACTTGGAAATGAAATATGGGACGTAGTTGAGAATGGATACATACCACTAGTAAGTCCACCTACAGATAAATATGGTAAGCTCCTACAACTAAGTAATTCAAAGGCAATGAATGGAATTTTAGGAGGCTTGCATGAAACATAGTTTATAAAGGTTATGCATTGCACATTAGCAAAGGAAATTTGGGATAAGTTGAAAGGTATATATGAGGGAGACAAAAGGTCAAAATGAAAAAGTTGTAAAAATTCAAGAGAACATTTAAAGACCTAAAAATGAAGGATGAGGAAAACATTGCTGCATATCTACTTCAATGGATGAAGTTGTTAACTCCATGAAATGAATTGGACTTAAAGTTGAGGAAATAGATAAGATTTTAAGGTCACTTCCAAAAATGTATAGTGAAAATATTTTAGCTATAGGAGTCAAAATATGTTGATCTTTTGACAAGGGATAAACTACATGGAATTCTCACAGCTTTTGAGATGAAAATAAAAGAGGAACCTATTCCCCAGAAAGAAGCAACCTTCAAAGTTACTAAGAGGAAGAAGTCAGATTCAAGCAATGAGTTATCCAGTGATGAAGAATAAGGAACAAGGACTCAATAAAGTATAAAGGTACGAAATCAGTTAGATATTTTAATTATGGTAAATATGGTCACTATGCAACTGATTGTCCAAAGGCTGGAAATATCAATGATGATGAGAAATGAGATCATAAGAACAGGGAAACAAGAAAATACAAGCATCAAAAGAAAAGCAAGGATGGACAAGGCAAGCAAGGAAAGAAGTTTTTCTAGGGGCATAAGAAGATTTTTTATGCATACAAGGCAAGTAAGAGTTCAATTGATAGTGATGGAAGCTCTTCAAGTAATGAAGAAGAAGAAACTCTATTTATGACAGTAGAAAAAGGAAATGTTAGAAAGAGAGGTCCAATGATTCTCAAGTGTTTTAGATGTGGTAACTTTGATCATCTTGAAGATAGTTGTACAAGGAATGGATTCAATTTCAGTGAAGATGAATATGATGATGCTCTTGAAGGACCAGAAGAAATTCTTCTTATGGTAATAGAAGAAGAAGGAAGTACTTCTAGTGGAAATAAATTAGAAAGGAATGAAGATGATCCTAAAGGTAAAAAAATAGAGGAAGAATTTGATATTCTCACAATGACATTGAGAGGGGGGTGAATCAGTGTAGCTATTTAAATTCAAATCTACAACTCTTAAATCTGAAGCAAAGAGAACTTAAAAGCAGGGAAAGCAATTATCACAAGAGAGCACACCACAACACACAATGTAACGAGGTTCACCAATTTGGCTACTCCTCAAGAATGACCGCTTGGACTACGGTCCAAATCCAGCCTTTGCAAAACACCAATTTTATAATCCGTTTACTAGCACCCACTGGAAGGAGCACCAACCCCTGATTTATTTGCACCAATAGAAAGGAGCACCAACCCCTATCCAAGCACCAACTTGAATCACAGTTTTGAAAGCTATATCAATGAAATAAAAATGCCTTCACTTTTACAAGACCCAGACTGGTCTATAATTTATCAAAACATAGTAAACACTTACTGCTCTACTTGTCGCTCTCTTACAGCACTCTTCTAACCCTCTTTCGGCAACACTTTCACACATTCAATGACAACTTAATTCTCTGCGCGATTGCCCTTTTATAACCCTATTTTTCAGTGAGACTGATGCAGGAGCATCCGGTAATCTTAGAGCAATCTTGCATCTTCCAAAATGTCTTTAGAATTTTCTAAGTTCCTAGCATTTGTTTTATTTTCGGTGTTTTTCCAAGGAGGGGGGGGAGTTTTGTGGAAGCATTGAAGGCAAGTTTCTTAAGCATGGGGAGAGGTCGCGAAATCGTGACCTCAAAAGGCTTGGCAGGGAGTGAGCCAGTTTTGTCGCGATATCGCGACGTCGCGATATCGCGACCTTAGTTCAAAGCAAATGTGGTGTCGTCGCGATATCGCGACGTCACGATATCGCGACGTCGCGATATCGCGACGATGGTTCGTCGCAAGGGCAGAGAGGATGGAGACGTCGCGATATCGTGATGTTAGTACAATGCAAGGGCAGAGGAGATGATGCTGTCGCGATGTCGCGACCAGTCAAGGACCGACACGTGGCACAGCATTGGTTAGCCACGGAAGTTAAAGAAGTTAGAGAGCAAAGTAAGGCCCAAAAAAGAGAACAAACGGACGGTCGAGAGGGGCCGAGTTTGACACGTGGACGGCCACGAGTAACTTGACAATTGTGAAGGGCGCGTGTTCCAAATTTATTACGTCGAAGAGAAGGCATGGCCAGTTTTACATGCGGACAGCTACGTGTGTTGAAATGAGATGAGGGCCACGACCACGTATTTATGTATTGTTGGCAAAGTAACAGGTACGGACATTGAAACAGACACAGGCAATGGCCATTATGAAGGAGACCAACGCAGAGGAACAACCTGACTTAGACGGCGGTTGCAGGTCGAGGAGAACCATTAATGAAAGCCTCCTGGTAGATCGGGCAGATGGCCCATTTATGGTCAAAAATTTGAAAAGCCCAGGGAGGGGGAAAATTCGAATTTGAAACTTTCGTTAGGCGAGCATTAATGGCTGAGAGGATCGGGGCCTCGATAAAAACCCAAAAAATTGTAAGGGAAAGGGATGGTGGAGTTCGGGATTGAGGGGAAAGTGGTATGCTGGAAAGATTACTGTAATTGTATTTACCAATTTTAATGAAATTACTGTGATTTGACTGTGAATGTGTTGAAGTGAATCCCGGCTTGCCATCAAGTGGTATCAGAGCGGGAGCTCCTGAGCGTGTAACAGATCGTCGGAGAGAGGCAGTTACACCAGGATCTGTGGAAGAAGAAAAAAAAAAATCTAGAATGCCTCCACGAAGAAACCGTGGCGGAGTAGGAAATGTGGTGCCGGCAGAAGACTTCCGAGCCTTGCAGAGGCAAGTTCAGGCCCTGCAAGCAGAGTTACGCAGAAGGAACGAGCCCGGAAGGGATGAGGAAAGTGAAGACGAAGTTGAAGAAGAAGAACAATCTGAGGAGGAGGAAGAGGCTATGGATCCTGCACAAGCCCGGCTATACAAGGCCATCTCTCAGATTGGAAAGCAACCAAAAATGGAGGTTTCCACATATTCGGGTAACTTGAATCCAGAAGAAGTAATTGACTGGATAAATGATTTAGAGGAGTATTTCGAATATGAGGAGGTTGAAGACCCTAACCGGGTCAGATTTGCTAAGACCAAGTTGAAGGGTCATGCCAGCATTTGGTGGAGGGGAATACAGTTGGAGAGGAACAGAAGGGGGAAGGAGAGAATAACAAGATGGGACAGAATGGTGGAGAAGCTGAAAAGACAGTTCATCCCGACAGACTACGAGTTGGATCTGTTAAGAAAGATGCAGAGTTTGAGACAGACGAATAGAACTGTCCAAGAGTACACCGAAGAGTTTTACAAGATTTCTATTAGAACTGGGCATTTAGAGGCAAACAAAGAAAAGGTAGCCCGTTACATCAATGGGTTGAGACTCGGCATCCAGGAAGAGCTGAGCCTAGTTCGGGTAAGCACCATTGAGGATGCTTACCAGTTTGCCTTAAAGGTAGAAGAAAAAATGAATAGGCGATTTGAAGGCAAGCAAAGAGGAAGGGGCCGTGGTGGAAGAACTGGTGGGAGGACCAGTGGAGAAAAGTATAAGGACCTGAAGAAGACTGGTGAAACCAGTAGTAACCAGGATCAAAAGGAAGAGGATGTTTATCAGCCCCGAGAACAGAACAGTTACCCAAGAGGACGGGGTGGATCTGGACGAGGATTTGGAAGAGGGGTATTTCGTGGGACATGTTTCCACTGTGGTGAAGAAGGACACCGGGCATTTGAGTGTCCACAACACCGAGAAAGGACGAACAAGAGGCCTGAGGGTCCAGCCAGAGCTGCTGTGGCAGAGGAAGATGCTGAGTCTGAGCACTCCGAAGAAGCGGAGAGAGGAGAAACAATGATTGTAAGAAGAGTCTTGTTGAATGAGGAGAAGGACATGGACCAGAGAAGAAGTTTATTCCGCACCAGATGTAAATGTGCGGGCAAGGTTTGCAATATCATTATTGATAATGGTAGCACGGATAACCTGGTTTCTGAGGAAATGGTTACAAAGCTACAGTTAGAAAGGAAGAAGCACCCACACCCATACCGGGTCGCATGGTTACAGAAGGACCACAGAGTTTTGGTCAATGAGCAGTGTTCCGTTAAATTTAACATTGGAAATTATTGTGATGAGGTCTTGTGTGACATCCTGCCCATGGATGCTTGCCACATGTTGTTGGGGAGGCCCTGGCAGTTTGACCGGAGTGCAGTGCATGATGGCCGTGCCAACACCTACTCATTGACAAAGAATGGTGTACGCCATAAACTGAAGCCCTTAAAGGATGCGGATGAAAAGGTATGTAACAGTTCCAGAGTCTGTTTGGTTGAGGGAAGAAAGTTCCTGAACGGGTTGAAACGTGAACATTTATGTTACGCAATAATCCCTAGAGTTAGGGGGAAGGAATGCCAGGATACCCCAGCAGAAGTCCTAAATCTGCTGGAGGAATTTCCAGATATTGTGTTTGACAATGTGCCTGAGGGTTTACCCCCTGTAAGGAAAATTAGCCACCATATAGATTTAGTACCGGGATCAAGCTTGCCAAATAAAGCTGCACACAGGATGACACCTGTAGAGACTGAGGAGTTAAATAGACAGGTCCAGGAATTATTAGAAAAGGGATTGATTCGGGAAAGTTTGAGTCCATGCACAGTACCTACAGTGCTGGCACCAAAGAAGGATGGGGAATGGAGGATGTGTACAGATTCACGGGCCATCAACAAAATTACTATTAAGTATAGATTCTCGTTGCCAAGAATGGATGATATCATGGACTGTTTAAGTGGAGCTGAATACTTCACAAAGATTGACCTGAAAAGTGGCTATCATCAGATCCGTATCCGAGAGGGAGATGAATGGAAGACAACCTTCAAGACAAGAGAAGGCTTGTATGAGTGGTTGGTCATGCCATTTGGGCTGTCCAATGCACCAAGTACTTTCATGCGGTTGATGAATGAAGTACTGAAGGAATTCTTGGGAAAGTTTGTTATTGTTTATTTAGACGATATATTGATATTCAGCAGGACCTTGGAGGAACACCTGATGCACATCAGGAGAGTTTTTGAGAAGCTGCGGGAAGAGCAGTTGTTAATAAATTTGAAAAAGTGTAATTTTGTCAAGAAGGAGTTGGTCTACCTGGGGTTTGTAATCTCAGCAGAAGGCCTAAAAATGGACCCAGAGAAGGTAAGGGCCATCAATGAGTGGCCTACCCCAAGAAGCACAACAGAAGTAAGATCCTTTCATGGTTTGGCCAGCTTTTACAGGAAGTTCATAAAGAACTTCAGCAGCATCTGTGCACCTCTCACGGAAACAATGAGGGGAGATAAAAAAGAGTTCAAGTGGACATCAGGGGCTGAAAGGAGCTTTGATGCATTAAAGAGAAAAGTTACAGAACAGCCTGTTTTGGCACTTCCAGACTTTAACAAGGTATTTCAGGTGGACTGTGATGCCAGTGGCAGTGCAATAGGGGCTGTACTGAGTCAAGGGGGCAAACCAGTTGCTTATTTCAGTGAGAAGCTAAATGATGCTCAAAAAAAGTATTCAGTTTATGACCAAGAATTTTATGCTATAGTTCAGGCTCTAAAAAAGTGGAGACATTATTTATTGCCAAAGGAGTTTGTTCTATTTACTGACCATCAGGCTTTACAATACATTAACAGTCAGAAAAAACTGAATCAAAGGCTCATGAAATGGGTGGAGTTCCTCCAAAGTTATACCTTTGTGCTGAAGCACAGAAGTGGGAAGTCAAACATAGTTGCAGATGCCTTGAGCAGAAGGCAGACCTTACTGATTAAACTGACAGTGGAAGTAATGGGGTTTGAAGAACTGAAGGGTTTGTACCCTGCAGATCCGGATTTTGTAGAAGCTTGGAAGGCTTGCTTAACACCTGTTACGGTGGACCGAACAAAATGGTTGGATTTCCTAATCCAAGATGGAATGTTGTTCAAGGGAAGCAAATTATGCATTCCAAGGAGCTCCATGCGGGAGAACTTGATCAAGGAAAAGCACAACGGAGGATTGGCTGGACACTTTGGTAGGGATAAGACTATTGCCCTAGTGGATGAAAATTATTACTGGCCACAACTTCAGCAAGATGTGAGGAAGTTTGTGCAAGGATGCAGAATATGTCAGATGGCAAAGGGCATAAGGCAAAACACAGGATTATACCAGCCGCTACCTGTACCTGAGAGGCCATGGGAGGACATAAGCATGGATTTTATTCTTGGCTTGCCGAGAACACAGAGGGGAAATGACTCAGTATTTGTGGTGGTTGACCGATTCTCTAAAATGGCACATTTTATTCCCTGCCAAAAGACAAGTGATGCAGTTCACATTGCTGGGTTATTCTTCAAGGAAGTGGTACGACTTCACGGTCTACCAAGAAGCATAGTTTTTGATAGAGATACAAAGTTTGTGGGGTATTTCTGGAGGACTCTGTGGAAGAAATTGAAGACAGACCTGAAATTCAGTTCAGCATACCACCCACAGACTGACGGACAGACAGAGGTGGTGAACCGGAGCCTGGGTAATTTATTGAGATGTTTGATAGCAGATCAGCCCAAGGGATGGGATTTAGTCTTACCACAGGCTGAATTTGCTTATAACAGTTCAGTTAATAAGAGCACCAACAAATCCCCATTCCAGATAATCTACGGGAACAGTCCAAGAAATGTGTCTGAACTGAGAAAGTTGGACAAAAGAGAAAAGTGCAGTGCCGAGGCAGAAGAATTTGCGGAACACATGAAAAGTCTGCATGAAGAAGTAAGGAAACAAATTATAAAGATGAATACTCAATACAAGGCAAGGGCAGACCAGAAGCGGCGGTTCAAGGAGTTTGAAGTCGGAGATGAGGTCATGGTGCATCTCAGGAAAGAGAGATTTCCTGCCAAGACTTATAATAAATTGAAGATGAAAAAGTTTGGGCCATGCAAAATACTGGGAAGGCGGGAGTCAGGAAATGCGTATGAAGTGGAATTGCCGAGTTGGCTTGATATTTCACCTATTTTTAATATTTCAGATTTAGTGGAATATCATGAAGGGGAGAGTACAGAGGTACCAAATGCAGAATTGTGGCAAATTCCAGCATCTACTCCGATCACCAACGAGGTTGAGGAAATATTAGACACTCGTGAGGGCAGAAGCACCAGAAGCAAACAGTATTCAGAATACCTGGTAAAATGGAAGGGTAGGCCTGTTGAAGATGCAACTTGGATGTCAAAGACAGAGGTTGACCGCCTGGGTCTTCCCCTAACAAAACAAAAGTGAGGGTCACTTTCTTTTATTACCCCGGGTGTCTGATGCAGGAGCATCCGGTAATCTTAGAGCAATCTTGCATCTTCCAAAATGTCTTTAGAATTTTCTAAGTTCCTAGCATTTGTTTTATTTTCGGTGTTTTTCCAAGGAGGGGGGGGAGTTTTGTGGAAGCATTGAAGGCAAGTTTCTTAAGCATGGGGAGAGGTCACGAAATCGCGACCTCAAAAGGCTTGGCGGGGAGTGAGCCAGTTTTGTCGCGATATCGTGACCTTAGTTCAAAGCAAAGGTGGCAGCAAGGTTCCGTCGCGATATCGCGACGTCGCGATATCGCGACGATGGTTCGTCGCAAGGGCAGAGAGGATGGAGACGTCGCGATATCGCGACGTCGTGATATCATGACGTTAGAGGAGATGATGCTGTTGCGATGTCGCGACCAGTCAAGGACCGACACGTGGCACAGCATTGGTTAGCCACGGAAGTTAAAGAAGTTAGAGAGCAAAGTAAGGCCCAAAAAAGAGAACAAACGGACGGTCGAGAGGGGCCGAGTTTGACACGTGGACGGCCACGAGTAACTTGACAATTGTGAAGGGCGCGTGTTCCAAATTTATTACGTCGAAGAGAAGGCATGGCCAGTTTTACATGCGGACAGCTACGTGTGTTGAAACGAGATGAGGGCCACGACCACGTATTTATGTATTGTTGGCAAAGTAACAGGTACGGACATTGAAATAGACACAGGCAATGGCCATTATGAAGGAGACCAGCACAGAGGAACAACCTGACTTAGACGGCGGTTGCAGGTCGAGGAGAACCATTAATGAAAGCCTCCTGGTAGATCGGGCAGATGGCCCATTTATGGTCAAAATTTTGAAAAGCCCAGGGAGGGGGAAAATTCGAATTTGAAACTTTCGTTAGGCGAGCATTAATGGCTGAGAGGATCGGGGCCTCGATAAAAACCCAAAAAATTGTAAGGGAAAGGGATGGTGGAGTTCGGGATTGAGGGGAAAGTGGTATGCTGGAAAGATTACTGTAATTGTATTTACCAATTTTAATGAAATTACTGTGATTTGACTGTGAATGTGTCGAAGTGAATCCCGGCTTGCCATCGGAGACTCCTCATCTTCTGTAACTTTTGTAATCTTGCATGCAGCCTATTAATAGCCACTGCTGATGGTAACTCCTTTATAGCACAATATTTATTACATGCAACCTATTAATAGATCTATCTCTTGTGTGGGACTTTTAGTATAACTGTTGCTCGACGGTTACATTGCTTTACGGGCCCTGTAACTGTTGTTTTATCTTTAATGCACTGTGTTTATTTTAGCTTGCTTGATTTCTATCTATAATCGCACTCTGTAATCGTCGCACTGACTCCAGTTAACTCTTCTTATTTTGGTTGCATGATTTTCCTCTACAACTGCCCCTTTGACTATCGTTCTACTTCAGTTAACTGTCCGTAATCGTGTTGTTGCGACCTGTCATGAAATCGCAACATTTCTATCTCTTTGTACTCTTCTCACCTTTTACCCGTGAAAACATGACATGTCATGATATTGTGACACTTTTTGCCTCCTTGTCCTTTTCTTAGCTTGCACCCACAAAAACACAACATGTCACGATATCGCAACACTTTTTGCCTTCGTACACTCTTCTTGGCTTGCACCAGTGAAAACAAAACATGTCGTGAAATCATGACACTTTCACTGCCTTGAGCTCTTCTCTGTCTCTTGCCCGCAAAAATGGAACATGTCATGAAATCATGACACTTTTGCTTCCTTGCACTCTTCTCTTCTTGCACTAGCAAAAACATGACATGTTGCAAAATCGTGACACCTTTCACTTCCATACACTCTTCTCTGCAAGCACTAGCAAAAACATGACATGTCATGAAATCACATCTTTCACTTTCATACACTCTTCTCTACAAGCACCAACGAAAACATGACATGTCACAAAATTGTGACACATTCGCCTCTGTACACTCTCTCTCCTCTTTGGGTCACGAAAACCTGACATGTCACTAAATCGTGACACTTTTTTTCCTTAGCACTTCCTCTTGCAAAGTGTCACAAAATTGTGACACTTTTATTTGTGAGCTCCTTCTCTCAAACATGTCATGAAATCGTGACAGTTTTCTTTGCTTGCACCTTTTCTCCAAACATGTCATGAAATCATGATAGTTTTCTTTGCCTGCGTCTTCTCTCCAAACATGTCGCAAAATCGTGATAGTTTTCTTTGTGCTTACTCTCTCTTCGAACATGTCATGAAATCATGATAGTTTTCCTTGCGCTTTCTCTTTCTTCGAACATGTCGTGAAATCATGACATTTTTGCCAGCATTTTCTCTCTCCTTTGATATGTTGCGAAATCATGACAGTTTTGCTAGCATTTTCTCTCTCCTTCGATATGTCGTGAAATCGTGACAGTTTTGCTAGCATTTTCTCTCTCCTTCGATATGTCGCAAAATCATGACAGTTTTGCCAACATTTTCTCTCTCCTTCGATATGTCGAGAAATCATGATAGTTTTGCCAGCATTTTCTCTCTCCTTTGATATGTCACGAAATCACGACAGTTTTGCCAGCATTTTCTCTCTCCTTTGATATGTCACGAAATCACGACAGTTTTGCCAATATTTTCTCTCCTCCGATATGTCATGAAATCGTGACAGTTTTGCCAGCATTTTCTCTCTCCTTCGATATGTCGTGAAATCGTGACAGTTTTGCCAGCATTTTCTCTCTCCTCTGATATGTCATGAAATCATGACATTTTTGCCAGCATTTTCTCTCTCCTCCGATATGTCACGAAATTGTGACAATTTTCTTTCTAACTTCTTTCTTCTCAACATGTCGTGATATCGCGACAGAAAACATGTGATATCGTGACAGTTTTCTTACTTGTCTTTTTCTTTGATCCTTTGAATCTGGGCCACTTCTGTCTTCTTGGATATTCACTGTACATGCTCTCACTGACCTCTGAACTCCTATCCACTGCATCAAATGATCTATCTGTCTGTGTTGACAACAATGACAATACTTTTGTTGCACCTTGATCAACAATCTCCCCCTTTGGAATTGTTGGCAACACTCATGCAATCTCCTATAATTCATCTCTCCCTTTGACAATAATACCAAAGGGTTGTTGCAGACTCCCCCTGAGTCTATGCACACCATTCTCAGACAAACATTGTTATAGTTAGCAAAAATCATGAATATGAGAAAAACTATAAACATAGGCATAGATGCTCCCCCTGAGAATGTGGTCCCAATTGATAGTCAGTTCTTGGGAAACGTGACCACTCCCAACTTACTTCGAAGGTGCTCAAAAACTTCCTTAGGCAATGGTTTTGTGAATATATCTGCTACTTACTCTGTAGTTGGAACAAAATCCAATTTAACCTCACCTTCTGTAACTTTATCCTTCAAAAAGTGATACCGGATTACAATATGTTTGGTTCGAGAATGCATAATCGGATTCTTTGAGATGTTAATAGCACTAGTGTTATCACATTTAATAGAAATTGGATCTTTGAAGTGAATACCAAGATCTTTCAGGATTTGTCTCATCCATAAAATCTCCGTACAACACATTGTTGCTACAATGTATTCTTCCTCTGTTGTGGATAGAGAGACTGATTCTTGTTTCTTGCTATGCCATGCTACCAGCCTGTCTCCAAGATAAAATGCTCCTCCACTGGTACTCTTTTTGTCATCTATACATCCTACCCAATCTGCATCTGAATATGGAATAAGAGTGAATTCCTTGCCTTTTGGATACCATAATCCATACTCCATAGTACCCTTAAGATACTGAAGAATCCTCTTCACAGCTGTCACATGAGTCTCTTTGGGACTAGCTTGAAATCTTGCTACCATGCAAACTGCCTGCAAGATATCTGGTCTGGTGGCTGTTAAATACAGCAGGCTTCCAATCATATATTTGTACATGGTTTGATCAACATCTAGAGATTTGTCATCCTTGCTCAACTTGCAACCTGTCGTCATGGGAGTGCTAACAAGTTTACTATCCTCCATTGTGAACTTTTTTAGCATTTCTTTCACATATTTAACTTGAGAGATAAAAATGCCCTTTTCATTTTGATTGACTTGCAGTCCGAGAAAATATGAAAGTTCACCAATCATCGACATTTCAAATTCTTTCTTCATTTTATTTGCTATGTCTCTACATGACTTATCATTGTTGCTGCCAAAAATGATATCATCTACATAAACAACAAGGACAATAAGATGGCCATTCTCTATTTTGACATATAGATTGTTGTCCACCATACCTTTCTTGAACCCTTGTTGAATAAGATAGTTATCCAGCCTTGCATACCATGCTCTGGGTGCCTGTTTCAAGCCATACAAAGCTTTCTTCAACTTGCAAACAAAGTTGGGATTATCATCGAGTTGGAAACCATCTGGCTGCTCAATGTAAACCTCTTCTTCCAGTTTTCCATTCAGAAATGCTAATTTCACGTCCATTTGATATACTTTGAAATTTTTATGAACTGCTAAAGCCATAAACATTCTGATTGCCTCTAGTCTAGCTACTAGTGCAAAGGTTTCCTCAAAATCAATACCTTCAACCTATGCATAGCCTTTACAGACCAGTCTTGCTTTATTCCTTACAACCTATCCATATTCGTTCAATTTGTTTTGAAAAATCCATTTAGTACCGATTATATTTTTATTTGCTGGCCTTGGAACTAACTCCCAGGTTTTGTTTTTCTCATTCATTAATTGCCTTCATCCAACTTTCATCTGTGCTTGCTTCAGCAACATTTTTGGGCTCAATGCTGGATAATAGAGAGTAGTTCCGTACTACTGCTCTTCTTGTCTAAATACCAACTATGGGGTCCCCAATAATTTGTTCTCTGGGATGATTTTTTTTCCAGCTGCTTGTTTTGAATTTCTTGTTTTCTTCTCCACTTCTGAGTCAATACATAAATCATTTGGGTCAATTTTCTGATTCTCTTATGTTTCCTTTTCTTCATCTCCTTCAATAACTTCTTCATAAATAGGGTAGTTTTCTTGATGAGTAATTTCTCGTTCTCTACCTTCATCAACTTTAACATCGGCACTCTCCACAATTTTCTTTAGCCTCTTTTTGTAGCATGTGTAGGCTTTGCTTTTTGTCGAGTAACCAAGAAAAATACCTTCATCAGCTCTATCTTCAAACTTACCAAGATTATATTCAGTTTATTTGATATAACACTTGTTTCCGAATACTTTGAAGTATCTTGTTGTTGCCTTCCTGTCGAACCATAGCTCATAAGGTGTTTTGCTTTCATGCGTCCTTAACATGCACCTGTTTTGGATGTAAACTGTAGTATGGACTGCCTCTTTCCAAAATATGTCAGCTATTTTGTTCTCAGCCAACATTGTCCATGCCATTTCTTGCACAGTCATGTTCTTCCTTTCTACAATACCATTCTGCTGAGGTGTCCTTGCTACTGAAAACTATCTTCTAATCCCATATTTTTGACAGTACTCTACAAACTCCTCTGAGATAAACTCTCCTCCTCTGTCTCATCTTAAGCATTTAATTTTTTTTCTTGTTTTATTCTCAACCTGGTGTTTGAAAGTCTTGAACATTTCAAAGGCATCTGATTTAAGCTTTAAAAATAGTACCCATGTCATCCTGGAATAGTCATCTATGCACAAAATAAAGTATTTGTCACCATTTATGCTTTGAGTTCTCATGGGTCCACATAAGTCAGTATGAATTAGTTCTAAAGGTTTTCTGGTGAAGTATTCCTTTGATTTAAATGTGGATCTAGTTTGCTTCCCCTTTTGGCATGAAGCACAGATGCTATTTAATGGTTTGCCAATGGTGGGTATATCTCTTACTGCCCTTTTTGAACTTATTTTTACCATATTGTCAAAGCTAATATGACCAAGCCTCTTGTGCCATAGCCAATTTTCATCTTCCTGTCCAATCAAACATGCTCCTTCTAAAGTCTTTGAGAGAGTATATAGATTTCCAGAAGTCCTCGATCCAGTAGCTATCAGCTTCCCACTATGTGCTTTTCTGACTTCACAGCCCTGCTTCTTAAATATGACTTCATGACCTCTGTCACAGATTTGACTTACACTCAGTAAGTTGTGCTTCAAACCAATCACAAACAAAACTTCTTTGGAATTGATCTTTCCATCACTTATCTTGACTGATCCTTTGCCAACTATCTTGGATCCATCATTATTTCCAAACTTTACAGAGCCCCCTTCATATTTCTGTAACTTTTCAAAAAAAAATTTATCTCCTATCATGTGACTGGAGCATCCACTATCCAATATCCATGGTGCATATTTGTTCTATGCTTTGAATGTTGTCTATACAATCAAGGATTCCTTTTCTTCCTTGGTTCACTCCTTTTCTTTCCACTCTGGTTTGACTACAGTTTTGGTCACTTGTTTAGAATTTTCTTTGTCAGTAGCCTGTGCATGTTTTTCTAGGAATTTTTTGTTTTGCCTTAAATTGTTTGGTTGAGATCTTCTTCCCTAATATTTATTTGCTGCATATGTGCTTCTACAGTTTCTTGCAATGTGTCCAAAGTTATGATAGTTATAGCATTCTACTGCATAATCCATCAAGGGTGAAAAGACATTTCTACTAGTGAAATTTCTTTGTCCTATATTATAAATTTAGTCTAAAATCTTATGACCGTAAGCATTGCATTTAAAATAATAACCAGAAAAGGATTGATTGAACCTAGGAGTTGGTCTTTGCCATTTTGTAGAAGGAGCCACAAATTTTCTTCTCCTTTGATGTGTGACTTTTGTGAATCCCTCATTGTCAGCACTCTTCTCGTGCCTGGCATTGTTGCTTTCTTTTGCATGATTCATTTTTCCTTGATCAACCTTGATTTTATTTTCTTTCTTTACTTGTTCTACAGTTATGGCCTTTGATCCACTTGATGATTCTCCTTTGATAAAGCCCAAGCCAAATTTGATGCCTGTAGTCCTTTGACTATTTATAATCTTTTCAAGCTTCATAGAACTTCCTTCAAGTTTGTGATAGCAACTCAATTTTTGATTCTTTTCTTCTAGCCGCATTCTTAAGACAAAAATATCTTCTTCCAGTTTGTTGCACTCATCTATTTTCATGGTTAATTGAACTTCGAGTTCTTTAGACATTTTCTTAAATTCTTCTGTCTATACTTTCAAATTGTTTATTATGTCATTCGCATCCTCAAGCTTTCTTGAGACCTTTTTATTCTTTTTCCTTTCTATACTCAACTCTTTAAGTGTAGCAACCAACTCTCCTTCCAGATATACTTCAGCCTCATCCTTAATGTTTTTATCACCTTCCTATTTTTCTTTTATTTTTTCTTCTTCAAATGCCATGAACAGAGCTTCACCTATTTCTTCTTCAGAATCCTCACTTGAGCTATCTTCAGAAGAGCTGACATTCTTGGATATGAAACTTTTCTTTTTGAAGTTGCTTTTTCTAAAATTTGGTTTCTTCTTCCAGTCACTTCTTTCTTGGTGTGACCCTTCATCACTTTTGGTTTTCTCATTCATTGGACACTTAGCTACAAAGTGACTGATGCCACTTAAATGGTAACGTTCCTCTATATTTTCCTTTTCCCTTTGTAATTTTTCGAACAAAGTTAGCTTCTGTTTCATCCAATGTCTCTTCATCCTTATATTCTTGTTCAGCTTTTGTATTTTTGTGTGCCTTAAAAGCAGCTTCTTTTTCTATGGGCTTAGTTTGTCCTATTCTCATTTTGTATGCAATCAAAGAACCATGCATCTCGTCCATGCTAAAATTATTTAGATCTTTAGCTTCTTCTATTGCAGAAACTTTAGAATTAAATCTTTTGTGAAGAGTTCTAAGTACCTTTTTCACGATGACCGCATCTTCGATTTCTTCACCGAGTCCTCTGATCGCATTAATGATTCCATTGAATCTCAACATATAGGCCTCTATGTTCTCATCGTCATTCATTTTTAATGCTTCGAACTAAGCTCGATGTGTTTGTAGCTTGGCTTCCTTGATCTTGTTGTCTCCTTCATGAATGCTCTTCAGTTTGTCCCACATGTCTTTTGCCATTTTACAACTCATGATCCTTATCAGTTCACTGTCTACTAGCCCACACATTATGGCATTATTTGCTTTGGAGTTATTCTCAAACTTTTTCTTCTCAATAGTATCTGTTGGAGGAGTAGCGGGTATTATGTATCCACTTTCTATTGACTCCCAAATGTCATATCCCAATGCACATAGATATGTCTGCATATTGAGTCTCTAGAATTAGTAATTAGTTTTGTCAAACAAAGGAGCTTTGTTTGATTAGAATCCTTCACCACCTGCCATTGTGTTTCTTCCAAGATCACCTTAGCTGATTAAGCTTGCTCAAGAACCTCGCTCTGATACCAATTGATATTCTCATAATGACACTGAGAGGGGGGGTGAATCAGTGTAGCTATTTAAATTCAAATCTACAACTCTTAAAGCTGAAGCAAAGAGAACTTAAAAGCAGGTAAAGCAATTATCACAAGAGAGCACACCACAACACACAATGTAACAAGGTTCACCAATTTGGCTACTCCTCAAGAATGACTGCTTGGACTACGATCCAAATCTAGCCTTTGCAAAACACCAATTTTACAATTTGTTTACCAGCACCCACTGGAAGGAGCACCAACCCCTAATTTATCTACACCAACAGAAAGGAGCACCAACCCCTATCCAAGCACCAACTTGAATCACAGTTTTGAAAGCTATATCAATGACATAAAAATGCCTTCATTTTTACAAGACATAGACTGGTCTATAATTTATCAAAACACAGTAAACATTTACTGCTCTGCTTTTCGCTCTCTTACAGCACTCTTCTAACCCTCTTTTGGTAGCACTTTCACACATTCAACGACAACTTAATTCTCTGCATGACTGCCCTTTTATAACCCTATTTCTCAATGAGACTCCTCGTCTTCTGTAATTTCTATAATATTCCATGTAGCCTATTAATAGCCACTACTGATGGTAACTCCTTTATAGCACAATATTTATTACATGCAACCTATTAATAGATCTGTCTCTTGCATGGGACTTTTAGTATAACTGTCGCTCAACGGTTACACTACTTTACGGGCCCTATAACTGTCGTTATGTCTTTAATGCACTGTGCTTATTTTAGCTTGTTTGATTTCTATCTGTAACTACACCTATAACTGTCATACTGACTCCAGTTAAATCTTCTTATTTTGGCTGCATGATTTTCCTCTACAACTGCCCCTTTAACTGTCGTTCTACTTTAGTTAATTGTTGGTAATTATGCTATTACGACCTGTCACAAAATCGTGACACTTCTCTCTTTGTACTCTTCTCGCCTTTTACCCATGAAAACATGACATGTCGCGATATCATGACACTTTTTGCCTCCTTGTCCTTTTCTCAGCTTGCACCCACAAAAACACAACATGTCACGATATCGTGACACTTTTCACCTTCGTACACTCTTCTTGGCTTGCACCAACGAAAATAGAACATGTCGTGAAATCACGACACTTTCGCTGCCTTGAGCTCTTCTCTATCTCTTGCCCATGAAAATGGAACATGTCATAAAATCATGACACTTTTGCTTCCTTACACTCTTCTCTACTTACACTAGCAAAAACATGACATGTCACAAAATCGTGACACCTTTCGCTTCCGTACGCTCTTCTCTGCAAGCACTAGCGAAAACATGACATGTCATAAAATCGTTACATCTTTCGCTTTTGTACACTCTTCTCTGTAAGCACCAGTGAAAACATGACATGTCACTTCTTTTCTTTTGTCACAAAATCATGACACATTTGCCTCCGTACACTCTCTCTCCTCTTTGGGTCATGAAAAACTGACATGTCACTAAATCGCGACACTTTTTCTCCTTAGCGCTTCCTCTTGCAAATTGTCACGAAATCGTGACACTTTTCTTTGTGAGCTTCTTCTCTGAAACATGTCACATAATCATGATAGTTTTCTTTGCTTGCGCCTTCTCTCCAAACATGTCACAAAATCGCGATAGTTTTCTTTGCCTACGCCTTCTCTCCAAACATGTCGTGAAATTGTGATAGTTTTCTTTGCGCTTACTCTCTCTTCGAACATGTCACAAAATCATGATAGTTTTCTTTGCACTTTCTCTTTCTTCGAACATGTCATGAAATCATGATAGTTTTCCTAGCATTTTCTCTCTCCTCCGATATGTCATGAAATCATGACAGTTTTGCTAGCATTTTCTCTCTCCTCTGATATGTCACGAAATCACGACAGTTTTGCCAGCATTTTCCCTCTCCTCTAATATGTCACAAAATCACGATAGTTTTGCTAGAATTTTCTCTCTCCTCTGATATGTCGTGAAATCATGACAGTTTTGCCAGCATTTTCTCTCTCCTCTGATATGTCACGAAATCGTGACAGTTTTGCCAGCATTTTCTCTCTCCTTCGATATGTCACGAAATTGTGACAGTTTTGCCAGCATTTTCTCTCTCCTTCGATATGTCATGAAATCATGACAGTTTTCATAGCATTTTCTCTCTCCTCCGATATGTCGCGAAATCGTGACATTTTTGCCAACATTTTCTCTCTCCTTCGATATGTCACAAAATCGTGACAATTTTTCTTTCTGCCTTCTTTCTTCTCAACATGTTGTGATATCGCGATAGAAAACATGTCGTGATATCGCGACAATTTTATTACTTATATTTTTCTTTGATCCTTTGAATCTGGGCCACTTCTGTCTTCTTAGATATTCACTGTACATGCTCTCACTGACCTCTGAACTCCTGTCCACTGCATCAACTGATCTATCTGTCTATGTTGACAATAATGACAATACTTTTGTTGCACCTTGCTCAACATAATTAGAGGAAGGATAAGTTGATCTTGAGGGTGATCTTATTTCTACCCTTGATGCATTAAGAGAGGTAAGAAAGAAAAACTCAAAAATCAAGCTTAAATTTGAATAATGTGATGAAGAGAAAGGAAATATTATAGAGAATCTAACTCAATAGCTAAGACAAGAAAATTTAAAGATAAGTTAGAAGCTAAGGTTTTGGAATGTGAAAAACTAGAGCATGAAGTAGCTTCACTAAGGAAGGAAGTAAAAGAGTCTAAATACAAGCTACATAGGTTTGGAAGAAGCTCAAAAACCTTGGATAAGATTATCAAGGTACAAAAATCTTCATCAAATAAGACAGGTCTTGGTTTTGAATAGGTACAAAAGAAACAAGGAGAGGAGTCAATCTCAAGCTCCGAAGAAGAAGAAGCTTCAAAAGAAGAGAGTGTAAGAGAAAGTGAGACTTTTGAGGATGATTTGGACAATAGAAAGTTCAACAAGGAAAGAAACAATGCACAAATGAGGAATAAATGGAATAGGAAGCAGTACAGAGAAGAAGAGACTAAGAGACCAATGAGGTCAATGTAAGGAAATTTCAATGGAGGATGCTTCTCATGTCACAGGTTTGGGCACAAGGCTTCACAGTGCAGAACACATGGAAGACAAGAATATGGGAATTTTAGAAACATATATCTTTTTCAAGGGTATTGCTACTCTTGTAATCAGTTTCGTCACAAGGCAATAAATTCCAAGGTTCATGACAAGAATTGATATGGCTTCACTAGGAGAAACTTCAAGATAGTTTCACATCCAAGGAATAACAACATTAAGTGTTATAAGTACAATAATTATGGATATACAACAAAGTGGTGTAGAGAAAAAATTCTAGAGACAAGCAGGAACATGAATATTCAAAGGAATCAAAAGGATTAGTTGAGGAAGAAAGTGGATAAAGGTAAATATCAATGTATGCTAGGAGTAGAAATACTCCCACCCCATAATTAACCACCTCAATAGGAGGTGGGGGAGGGGCTAAGCTAAGAGTCTCATTCTTAGCCCCAAGCCCCAAAGGTGACCCTTTGCTATTGACTTCAAAGAGGAAGAGATTTGAGTTAGGGGGAGAGCATTCAGTCAGGGAGAGCAGTTTTGAAAGAAGAAAAAGGTTTGGTAAAAAAGGGTTGCCATCAATGATAAAGGGGTAGACTGTTGGAAATTTTGAGTTAGTTGTGTTTTCATTGATGTCAAGAGTCAATTTCAAGAATCAATGCAGGACTTGGCAAAAGAAGAGTTAAAATATTTATATTTTAAGCCAAAGAGATTTGGTTTAAGAGCTCCACATGATTGTTCAAAAGGACGATTAAATACCCTGAAGAAAAGGCCTAAAAGAAACAATATTATAATATTCATTATTATAATATTAAAGATGGTTAGAAAATATTTGAATGCGAAAGAGGAAAACACCTAGGCCTAGTGGAAATAATATTATAATATTCTATTATAATATTAAAAGGTTTAATTATGCCTAAGGTAGTTTATAAATAATTTATAATATTTATATTATAAATTTATTTATAAAATAATATTGTTTATAACCCAAAGTTGGGTTGGGCACCAAAAACAATTTAATTTTTATATTCTTCGCCGATGTGGGAGAGAGGGAGGCATATGGTATAAATACCATAACCTTACCCCTAAGAAAGCAAGTCTCCAAAATTTATTAATGCATGTGAGTTTGGTGTGAATGTGAAATATTTTCATGAGCAAACAAAGGACAAGGTTATAATTTCATTTACCCCCAATATTTGTGAAAGTCAAAGTATTAAATGTGGAAGGGAAAAGCAATAAATTAACGGTTGGGCTAGCGGTGAATTCGAGGTGTGCAAAGTCTTTGGAATGCAGAGGTGCTGCGTTCGATTCTCATTGGTGGCACGGGCTAAGAGCCTTTTCTCTCCTTGCGGGCAAGGAAGAGTCAAAGCACTTTTAGTGCCTTTGACTCCCATGTGAGTGCGTAGATCACACAGCTAGGGAGCCACGACTAAGGTGTTATAGGAACTTCAATCGGGGATCAAATCCCATGGGAGCACACAAGGAGGTATTTAATTTTTAATTAAAATTTGCTTTGCCTAAGGTCTTTAGTGGCACTAAGGCGCATGATTTATTTTGGTGCTTGGACTATAGTGTGAAGAGGAAAATTATTAGATCATGGTTTTATTTTATTTTGTTAAAGTGATTAGGGAGGGGTAAGGTAATTAATTTTTACCTTAGAAAAGGTGAAAAATATTTTTATTGAGGGTTAAAATATATTGCATTGTTTTATAAAGTAAATTACTTGAAAAATGCAATATTGAGTAGGGAGACATAAGTAGTGTTTGGATTGCTTCATGAATTAAATTTCTGAAAGGGGTTATTTTGAAACTGAATGGTTGAAGTCTTTATTTGATAAAGGTTGGAGATAATAAGGTTTACTTAATTTTTAATAATCTTGTAATGTTGAATTAATATTGAGAGAATCTTTGGGTGAATATTTTTGTTATCTAACCATTGAGATTGGTAATGACGTTGATTGTGATTGAGACAAGTTTTGAGGTCAATTCTTAATCAAATAAAAGGTATGGCCATATCTTACTTTTGAGTGGAATATTGTTGGCTGTTGTGAATGCTAAGTTGGAGTGAAAATATTTGTTTAATAAGAATTGTTGAGTGAACCTTCATGTGCATGATTAGGGTATGTGAAATATCATGAGTATCATTTTTATGTGAAGTTGAGAACTATTTTGAACTAGAATTTGTAAAATAACATGAGTATCATTGTTATGTGAGATTTTTTGATAAGCATTGTTGGAAATATTTGAGCAAGCTTTCATGTGCTTGATTAGGGTTTGTGCAAGATCATGAGTATCATTGTAATATGAATTTGAAATCATCTTGAGTTAAGTTTGAGTTCCATAGTGAGAGTTGTTGAAAGCATTGTGAAACACTTGTTTAGGGTTTGTAAGCAAGTTGGGTTTCATTGAGTGATTGGAGTTTGTGAGCATTGTTGATTGAAAAGTGTTGGAGTGATAGTTCAATATTCTGTGAAACAAATTGTTCTTTATTTATTTGAAGAGAGTTTGGAAGTGATTGAGTGTTGTGTAAGAGTGAAACATATTGAGTCTCTAACCATTCTCTATATGTTTCTATGGAGAAATTAAAGTGATTGAGCATTGTTGTGAGTGTGAAGTATATTGAGTCTCTAACCATTCTCTATATGTTTTTGAAGTCAAACAAGATTTTATGTGAAATTTGTTTGTGGGATTGAAGAGGTTTTCTATGAGAGGTTGTATTGATTTTTATGTGTAAGTATTACAATTAATTTAAGCAAGTTTTTGTGAGAGCTTGTTGACAGATTTGAGTAAGTCCTAGAGTGGACTTAAGGACAGAGTTGATGAAGCTTTTTGTGAAAGCTTAGGGATAGATTTGTGTGAGCTTTTATGGAATATTACAAAGCAGATTTGAGGTAAGTCTTAGAGAAGACTTGAGAGTAGATTGGACAAGTTCTAGTGAGGACTTGTTGAGCAGAGTTGACATAAGTCTTGGTGAAGACTTGTTAAGCATATTGGACA
This sequence comes from Wollemia nobilis, assembly GCA_028583015.1. Lineage (NCBI taxonomy): Eukaryota > Viridiplantae > Streptophyta > Pinopsida > Araucariales > Araucariaceae > Wollemia > Wollemia nobilis. The sequence goes on along the minus strand of JAQPPZ010000446.1, from coordinate 739,507 downwards.
AGTTCTAGTGAGGACTTGTTGGATATATTTGAGGTAAGTCTTAGAGAAGACTTGAGAGCATATTGGACAAGTTCTAGTGAGGACTTGTTGAGCATATTTGAGGTAAGTCTTGGTGAAGACTTTGTGAGCATATTGGACAAGTTCTTGAGAGGACTTGTTGAACAAATTTGAGGCAAGTATTTGAGTAGACTTGTGAGCAGATTTGATTGATTGATTTGTTCAAAACTTGAGTTAAGGTTTGGGGTAGATCTAGCAGCATTGATTTATGATTGAGTCAAGATATGTGTTAAATCTTGAGGACATATTTGAGATAAATATTGAGTAGATTTGTGCTAGGTTAAATGACTCTATTTAGTGCAAATTTGAGATAAATATTAAGCATATTTGTGCTAGATCGAAGGACTATGTTTAGTGCAAATCATAGATAAATATTGAGTAGATTTGTGCTAGACAGAAGGATTGTGTTTAGTGCAAAATTGAGATAGAGATGGAGTAGATTTATGCTAGATTGAAGGATTGTGTTTAGTGTAGATCAGAGATAGATATTGATTAGATTTGTGCTAGATTGAATAACTGTGTTTAGTTCAGATTTTAGATAGAGCTAAGAGCAAGTTTTGGAGGTGACAGAGTAGAGGATAGTAGTCTCTAGTGGATAGATATATCTAGTAGAATATCTAGTTGATATTGGTCTATACAAAAGAAGGTTGCTAATGTGACAGATGTGTTTCTAGACATAAGGCTACTCCACTACCAATAAGACATATATTGCCTATCATTGGTGATGGAGATCACCCCATAGTTATCAAACACTGAGAATTGTAGGGATTCAAGCTCTTTTTCTTCTTTTTATTTTGGGATTTTTACTTTGTAGACTTTTGGAGATACCTGCTAATTTTATAAAAGAGCAAGTGATTTTTACTTTTTTGCTTTGTGGGGGCTTTGCTCATTTTGTGGAAGAGCAAGGGGATTTTTTTTGGGGGGAACTTGCTCATTTTGTGGAGGAGCAAGGGGATTTTATTGTTTTTTGGGCTTGCTCATTTTGTAGAGGAGCAAGGGGATTATTTCATTTTTTTTGGGGGGGGGGTTATGATCTTGTCCTTTTATCAATTCTCAAAATTTTAGACCATGCACATGATAGGATGAGTAGGGAAAATTGTTCTATTTATGGTGATAATGACTCATGAGTTTGTATTTCCTAAGCACTAAAAATTTACTCAATGTGTGATACATGTGTATGGTGTTATAGAAAACTTAAGGTCACCAGGAAGACTTTTAGAACTCAAGGACTATTGATGTTCAATGTAGGTTTAATGAGACACTAAGTATGGTTGAACGATTGAAATAACCTAAATATTTGCCAAACCATGGACTTGGGAAAGAATAATCTATCATAGGGTTTTTTTGGGTGGTGGATGGGGGGTCGATGGTGGATGTAGTGGGAATGTGTGCAATGAGGGATAATTTAGGATAGACACCATAAGGAATATGCCTTTGATTAATGTGATAAAATCAATCCTGGCAAAATAGACAAAGCATAGATCGAATGGTGACCAAAGTTTTATTGTCGATGTTGTGAACTGATATGTGTGAATGCAACATGCTTTAGAGTGATGTGTGATTGATTTTTATTTTTGTGGTTGGTTTGGGTCCAAATAATGTATGTTAGGTAAAACAATTTTTTTTCCTCCTATAACCTGTGAAATATTAGTGACATGGGCTTGAATAGAGGGATCTAGGTACGAGACTAGAAATTTGAATGAGGTGGACAAGGTGGATGAGTTTGATGAGGTGGGTGAAGTTGATGAGGTTGATGATGTTGATGATGTTGATGATGTCACAATTGTAGATCAATATTTATGAGTTGATTCAATATTTGTTATAAAATTAGATAATTTTGTCGGTGAATCCATTGTAGCTCATATTTACCTTTAAAATTATTAAATCAAGGCATCTGTGAATGGGATGGATATGGGGATGATGGAACATATTGGTGAATGAGTTGATAGTTGAATTTCCATAAGACTTTCCATTAAAAGGAGTTGATGTGATCAATCAACAATTGATAAGATTTTGGTAACCTCATGTTGGTTGCCCACTTTGAATTTTGAAGATGTTGAGGTGGAGGATTATGATGTTGATGAGGTAATGAATGGTGATGTTGTATTGGATGCCTTTGATGATGTTGTGCATCAGATATAGAGTTTTTGGAAAATTATTTTTTAGGACCATACTCAACCCCATTATCCTGATGTTGGGGGTTATTGATTTCTTTCGCATAGGTAGGTGGCACAAAAGAACAATGAACTTGAGTGAGTTATTCATCACAAGAAGTAGAGGAATTATTAGACTGAAATACCCTCAACCCATGAGTAGAGGTGTGTGATTTATTATGATTTTATCTAGTGTATGTGTCTACATGCTAATATTCATGATTTATTTATAGGTGCTCATTTTGGGTAGGTTTATTATCCCTAATTTGATGTGGGATGTATGCCTAACATATATCTAATGATTGTAAGACAAGCTAGAATGTAAATGCACAACAACAACCTACTAGGAACCTCAGTGTGTAGACAATTATCCTTGTAAAAGGCACATAAGGTGGCTTGATATAGATAATCAACATCCTAATCATCACCAGGACTTGTGAGTGAGTCCCAAGAAACACTCGGTATATTGGGGTCCTTGGGGTGATATTTGATATGTGAGTCATGGTATATGTTGGGATGCCACTCATGAATGAAAATATCTTGTGGATCAATCTAAAAATGTTTCATGACCCTTTGTGATGGTTCAAAAACATTTGCTCATGCTTGAGCTTGACTAAGTATCACAACCATGAGCTTAGGCTAATGGAGTGCTTCTCCTAAACTATGCAAGCACAACAACAAAGCAAATAAGAAATGTGTTTTTATTTTTATTTTTTATTTGATTTTCTTTATTTTTCTTTTGTTTTTTATTTGTTTTTTTTTTGGATTTTTGGTGTGTTTTATGTTACCTATACCTAAAAACTATGAATGGTAGATGGTGAAATAGAATCTAAAAAGGTGTGTCCATACCCACCCATCTGACAAAGTATGAGTCACGAATGGTTGATAAGGATTCCTAGGTGAAGGGTTGGCAATTGGTGTATCCTAGGGGAACTAAATTACCTTTCAAAAGAGTTCATGATTTTTGAGTCCTACTACTTGCCTAGTTAGAATTTTGCACACTCAGACATGCTTGGATAATAATGACAACTGTGCTCCACTAATTATTGAGCCTTGTGGTTAAAGGGTGTCTAATCCTGACCTACTTTGGGATGCATCCAAAAGTAGGGGGATTTTTGGTTATGAAGTCTAAAAACCACTCACGAGGGCTACTACGGTATGTAGGGGGCCAATTTGTGATGGGATATGAAAGCCCACATCATGTGATTGCTATTGATTTTTGGTGATGAAATCCAACTAGTCGATGTTTTAGATGCCTCATGAGTGTGTGTGGGTTTTTTTATTATTTTACAATAAGTAAATGTAAACAATATGCGATGACTTTTACTAATGCAAATTATAACCTTAAAATGTAATATTCCTAAAATGATAAGCACAGACAAACCATAAAAATAGAATATAGAGACTATCTCTCTAATATGATCACAAATAGAGATCATCTCAACTTGAGATGATCACAGTCTAACTAACTTAAAGCTAAAAGCTTATGCAACTATACTGGAAATAAATATTTTCTATATTTCTAGGAATAGAAAAGAAAAATATAGAAAAACTAACCTTGAAAGCCTTAGTTCGATGGAGATTCATAGATTTGTATTTGTTTCAGGACTTTGATCAACAAGATGCGTGATGGTGCAGTTTAGTAATCCCTTCCCACTCGTTGTTCATATGTGCCAGGTGCATCGATGGGGGTCATAGGGGGGAATCAACTAGGTTCCACCCTATTTGAGGGTTCAGGGGTGAATCCCCAAAGAATTTTTTTTGGTAATTCATACAACTATACAAGAAGCTACCTTTTATTAGCAATCATATTATGTTGGGATGGTTTTAAATTAGGGACCATCTCGGGTATAGATGGTTTCAAAACACAAATCATATTAGGTAAATACGATTAATCCTACAATCTACAATCATAAAAATAAACAATAATTATAAATGTAATGAAAACAGGAACTAGGTCCCACTATGATCTTCATCTTAAAGTAGGAAATTTGCACCATAAAAATTTAAGCAACAATGGAACACAATGATCGAGTAAGATAAGATAAAATGAATCCTTTTATATATTATTCTCATATTTTCAAGGTGTTACAATAATATCCCCTCTTAGGGAATGCTACCAACGATACAATGATTACAATATATCAAAATGAGGTTGCTAGATGCAATATCAAAAATCTCCTTTCTAGTGCAATTTATAAGAGAGTAGGTTTTCCAAGACTGTTGCATTGAATCTGATGTGGATTTGAAGTCATTTATTCTCATTAAGTCTTGTTGCTTGCACACAAAGAAAACAAAAGTATATTAATAGCATATGAAGGGCCCACCAAGGTTGGACCTATATTGAATATGAAAATGATAAAAAAAAAAGAAATACAAATACATGCATGTAATAATGGAAATCTAAGCTAATGTGGAAACCAAAAGAATACAGATCTAAGCTTATACATAATAGAAAATTAAAAAACCAATGGTTTTTTCAAGACCATCTTAGATCAATATGGTTTCATCTGCAAACCACCTTAGGGTAAGACAGTCATTGTCGTGGGCCTACATTTCTATATGACTAGGTCTATGCGGTGTTTAATGTGACCTAGGGTGTATTTTCAATGGATTCTCATGATGGGAATTCAAGTTAGGAGGATTGAATAGTCACAAAAACAAGGGTATGAGTTATGCAAGGTAGGGAAGCACATTATTCAATCCTTTATGGCAATCCAAAAACATATTCTTCGTAGCAAAAAAACCTGGTGGATTGATTTTGGTAGCACTTCATTACACGAATTTAAAGGTTGAGGATGTTCAAAAATAAGGGGTGAGTGCCATTTTATAGACCTCTTGACCATAGGCTAGGGAACTCTGCATGAAAAATAAAAGGGGTAGTATGCATTGAAAAAGTAGATGCATACGCCAAAATAATTGATTGCATATAATTTGATGAAATTTCCTTAGTACAAAATCATGTGCGGAGCTAACAGGTAGTTTTGGTTGCTAGTTATGATTTTTATTTTTAACTTTTCATGACCATCTCGGTTCAATACGATCATGAATCTACGATCGTATTAGGTTGAGTCGGTTAGGCTTCCCATAGGAAAAAATACATACTGGTGGTGAAAACCACTAAATTGACCCTGAGGTTGCCCCAGGTGACTTGTGTGAGTTAGAAAGGTCTTTTGGGAGTCTCCTCAAAGTGATACATTTTATGTGTCTATAGTATGAAAGGTTAAAAGAAGCCATGATTGTGTGGCATGTCTCCATGTTATGATCAAAGATGCTGAGAAGTGTGAAAAATCAAAAGAAGCCATGGCCACATGACATGTCTCCATGCCACGATCAAAGATCTTGGGAAGAACTAAAGGTAAAAGAATCCATGGCCATGTGACATGTCTCTATGCCACAATAATTTTTTTGAGAAGCACTGAAGGTAGAAAGAAGCTAGGGCCATGCAACATATCTTCATGTTGTGGTCAAACATTGACAAATAGGCCACTTTCCAAATATTCACCACAACTGTGTGACAACCATTTCCAAGAAAAATGTCAACAATGACATCACAAAACCATGATCAACCTAAGTCAAAATGTAATGCGATCTAAGACACAACCATGACTGCATGACATGTATCTATGCTACATTTTAAAATGCTTAGTGTTGAAGGTCGAAAGAAGCCATAATCGTGAAACATGTCTCCATGTCATGATTGCAGAGCTTGGGAATCATTGAAGGCTAATAGGACCCATGATCATGTGACACATTTTTCAAGAAAGATCAACTAACAAACTCTATTACAAATCTCCATTGGAGAATTGTTTTAAGAACAAGGGATGGCCTAGATTGAAGTTTAGCCCATTAATACCTTTTTTTTGTTAATTTAAGGATTTCATTAAGTATGGGTTTTAACAGGTTGACCCAAAACATTTATACAAAAGATAGCTTGGAAGCTGAACCAAACAGACCTTATAGATCTAAGGACCCTCGATCCTACTTGACTACTAACCATACTAAGGATAACATCCATACATCAGGACAACCAACAAGATAACCATCGAGGCAGAAAAATAAGACATCCATACATCTGAACAACCAACAGAACATCCAACAATGTAGTAAAATAAAATGCCCATACATCCCATAGGACAACCAACAAGATAGTAAAAATGTAAACCTTAAAACAAAAATAGCTCCACGTAGGGTAGCCAATAGGATTGAATAGGACATGATAGCCTAGTCCTCCTTGAGGTCATCATCTTATTCCTCGTCCTTCTCATTGTCCTTATTCTCTTCCTACATGTCCACCTCAGAATTGGCCTCCACCATCTTAGACTCACCTTGGCCCTGATAGCCTTCGTTGAAGAACAAGATGTTCAGCACATCACGGAGCCCCTTCATCTGTTGGATGATGTTTGAGGACGTCGTAATGACGTAGCGCTTTAGGATAGGATTGGAAGGATCCTCATCCTCAGAATCCACCTCAAGGATCTTCGAGCTCCCTTGGATTTGCTTGTTCTTTAGGCATTGTGAAGATCTTGTGGGGCCTTCATGGTCCTCGGTCTTCAGCCTTTTTCTCGTGGGCCCTCCTTTGGCTGGAAACTCCACCACCCTTTTCTTTGATGAGGACGCCCCATATGGCTTAGGAAGCCCAGGGCTATCCCTGCCTCTGGAGCATTCACCTTGGGGAACAGCAAGGGGTTCACTCTGGGGGAATTGGCCAAAATGTGGCTATAAATAATTTTATACAAGCCCTAGTGGATAGGCAGGTCTGACCCTTTCTTCTTCCTACAGGATTTTATGGTGTAATTGATTGAGTTAAATAGGAAATGGGGGATGCTGATGGGGTTTACGTCTCGAAATAAATTGACAAAGGCATAATGAAAACTGATGAGGACCTTTCCAGGGTCCTCAATAGTGATAAATTCCATTACATTCTTCATAACAAAATTTCAAGGGGTGGGGAGGTCGATCTGCAATAGACCATTCTTGGCTTCCTTGTAAATCCTAGAGTTGTCTTTGAATTCTTTTAACTCCACCTCCCAATTATGTTTTCCCCTATGGATCGACCTACCTTTGATTGCCCGTATCCATGATAGTTTCTCGATAGGTGAACATCAATAACAAATTCTTGACCTCGAACCACCACTCTGCCTCCATCCCATGACTCCAACACTACCATGGTGATCTCATCCTTGGCCCCAAAAAATAGGTTGAAGAAAGGGGTGAAACCCCTCTCAGTGAGAATGGCTTCCACCAAGGATTCCATATCAACATAGCTCGACTCAACAAAATTCATGGTATCCTCACACTCACAATTACTCTCAACCCTAAGGAAATTCATGAGGCAACTACTCTTAGACTTTGTAATAGGCAAAACAGTCTTCGGTAGAATGCAAAGCTTGCTTTTAATAGAAATATGAAGAATCTTTTGGATGCACTCATGGCTCGAATGTGAATTAACGTGGAGGATGGTGCCCTGCATGGGGATGTGTGACAATCTAGAGTCCACCTGGATGAAGATCCACTTGGCTCCCTTATTCAGAAAAAATCTCATGTTGGCATACAAAGCAGCGTAACTGTCTGGATCCCCAATCTTTGAAATCATGGACAGATTTGAAATGGTAGGCATGGCAAGAAAAATTATGCCTCCTTGATAGGTAACTTTGCTAAGCACGTGAGAAGGGTCCTTCAACCGCTCACCTCGAAACCACATCCAACATTTATTAGCACTCCTAGGGTGAGTGTGAACCACCTTGTCAATGTGCCCATTAAAAACATGCTTGATTCTACGCTTTTCAAGGTTGCCCACTCCCGAAAACCTGATAAGCCAAATCGACAAAAAGAGGATTTCCTCCTTGGGGCCTAAAAATGAGGGCCACCTTGGATAATTTTTGAAAACATGCTCTTTACCTTGGCGTTCGTGATCCACATCATCTCTGTTTATTTTGAATTAGGACTTCCACATCGTGCGACACTCCCTGGGTCCACGTAATCAGACTATCTGAATTCACTCCTAGATTTGCCAGCTTGTCCGCCACCTTGTTGGATTCTCTGAAAGCATGTTGGACTACCATGTCACTTCTGGATCCTAGCAGGATCCTCGCTTCTTTGATGCAAGCCTCAATCCTCCAAGGGGGTTTTTATTATTTTTGATGAGGTTTATGATGTTGAGCGAATCGCCTTCCACTATCAGTATACCCTGGACTTCCTTTGCCAAAACCACTCCTCTCCACATTGCTCTAGCTTCAACTTCATTGTTGGTATGGGTGCCTAGATGTTCTACAAAAGCAAACACAATGTGACCTTGATGATTTCTCATCACTCCTCTCCGACCCTACCAGGGTTACCCTTGGTAGCTCCATAGAAATTCAATTTGAGCCAGTCCAACGAGGGAGAATCCACTTTGACTCTAATCTAAGGTTAGGATGACCTGGAGTGGATGTGTCCTCTAAAGGGATACTCAAGGATTGTCCCAAAGACTTCTCACTGGAAGAAACCGGATGAGAGGATAAAGGATGTAATATGGCATTCTCTCTGGAAAAGGCTAGGATTTTGTTGGTGATGGACACAGGAGACCTTCTGGACTCAGAGAAGGCTCTATGGTTCCTCTCCAACCAGATTTTCCAAAGGAAGTGATGGAGATAAATTTTCCACATGAACCTTAGCCTAATGTTAGAAAAGGGGTTAGACCATTTATAGAATAAATCATATATGGAAGCCGATTTAACCCAGTAAATGTGGAAAATTTGAAAGAGCCCATTCAGGATGGATGTGGATACCAGGCAATCAAGGAATAAATGTTGAACAGACTCCCAATTTGCCCTGCAAAGACAACATCTGTTAGGAACCACAATACCTCTCTTAATCATGTTGTCTATGGTGAGAATTTTGCCTTGGATGACAAGCCAAGAAAAAAAGGATATCTTAGGAATCAACTTCTTAGTCCACACTAGCTGGGCTTGAAATGGAGGATCCTTAGGACTCAACAACAACTTGTAGGCTGACTTAACAGAGAATTCACCACTCTTAGTTATAGCCCACTAAACATGGTCTTCTTCCCCACCTGACGGAATGAATTGTTGCCTCAAGATATTTTCTAACACCTCAGATTTAGCCTCCAAACCTTGAATCTTTATAGGTCTCCACTTAGGCCTATTTCTATCATGGTGCATAAAATCCACCATCCTTTAACCAAAAATTTCATCAATATGGAATTTTAACCTATCCAGGTTAGGATTTTGAATTATGGCTTCGCCTCTAGCCCACTTGTCCTCCTAGAATATGATATTTTGGCCATTCCCCATGATCCACCTCAAGCCTTTACTTACTATGTCTCTGCTTGTCAATATTGCTTTCCAGAAGGTCGATCCTCTACTTGGGATTGCACTACTCAAAAACTCTGATCCTTGAAGATACTTCCTTTTTACAATCGTAGTCCACTCATTCTCCATGTTAGTAATCAAGCACCAGGCTTGTTTGGCCAACAAGGTTGTGTTGAGGTGGGTAACTCTTCTAAGGCCTAATCCTCCATTCTCCTTTGGTCGACAGACCTTGTTCCAACCAACTAGATGGATATGTTGCTTGTCTTCCGAGCCTGACCAAAGGAAGTTTTTTTGATACTATTCTATTTTATGGTACACCTTGGTCGGGGCCTTGAACACTGATAAGAAGTAAACTGGGATGCTTTGGAGTGAGGCCATGGTCAGAGTTGCTTTTCTATCCTGGGATAAGAGGTGCCCTTTCCACCCTATGAGTTTCTTTTGAATTCTTTCCAACACATTATTCCACATCGACTCGATTGGAGTACCCATGAACAATGAAAGCCCCAGGTAAGACGTGGGAAGGGTGGATATAGAACACTATAGTATCCTAGCTATCTTGTATCACATAGGACTAGGGGTATTGAGGAAATAAATCTTACTTTTGTTATAGTTTACCTTTTGACCCGCAACATCCTCATAAAGAGTCAGAATATGTTTGATGATCTTGGCCTCCCCCATGGATGCCATGGTAAGGAACAAGGTGTCATCAACAAATTACTGGTGAGTGACCGGGTTGGTTAAGGACATTGCTTTTATCCCTGAGATGAGGCCAGCATTATAGGCAACTTTTATTGTCCTTCCAAGGGCTTTCACAACAATTATGAAGAGCATAGGAGAGATTGGATCCCCTTGTCTGAGGCCTCTATTGCTCTGAAAGTACCCTACCATGGACCCATTTACGAGGATAGAAAACCAAGGTTTACAAATGCAACCTTTTATTAGTCTGACCCACTCTGGATGAAACCCAAACTTTAATAGAATAGCATTCACAAACTCCCAATTGATGCGGTCATATGCCTTGTTCATGTCCAGTTTGAGGGCAAAAGTAGACTTTTTGGATTGAGACACAGAGTGGAGGGCCTCATGGACAGTGATGACTCCATCTAGAATTGACCTTCCTTGGATCGAACTTCCTTGGCAAGGGTCAATTATTAGAGGCAACACTTCTTTCATGTGATTCATGATTGATTTGGTGAGGATTTTATAAATAACATTGCAAAGGCTGACTGGTCTAAAATCCACCATTGATTTGGGGGTAGGCCCTTTAGGAATGAGAGCAATGAAGGTTGAATTGTAGCTTCATGGAATGTGCTTGGAATATTGGAATTATTTGATGGCTAAACACACATCTGGCCCTACTACATCCCAAAAGGTTTGAAAAAATGGGGTGGGAATCCATCTGGGCCCGGGGCCTTGTCAGGGTCCATGGAAAATAGGGCTTGTCTGATTTCCTCATCCGTAAAAGGTGCATTGAGTTTTGCATTGATGTCACTAGTTATGGACTGAGGAATGAATTGCAACATGGACTCTTTTTTTGTGGCCAGGCAAGGGGTCTCATCTCCAAGGAGGGAGCTGAAGTAAGAGATTACTTCATCTCTAATCTCATGGATATCTTGAGTTGAAGATCCATCCCCTTTGACCAACTCCCTGATCCTGTTATTGCTTCTGTTCCTCAGAGTTGTAACATGGAAGAATTTGGAATTCGAATCACCATATTTGAGCCACAGAGCTCTAGACTTCTACCTCCAAAATATTTCCTCACAAGCCAAGATGTTGTGGTATTCAGCTAGAGTGTTTCTTTCCTCTGTCCTGGTAGCTTCATCACATATTCCATTTTGAATTTTCTTTTTGATGTGGGTTAGTCTTTCGGACATGACTTGCTTATTCTCGAATAGGTTCCCAAAGACCTCCTTGTTCCACACTTTGAGGTTGTCTTTGACGATCCTTAGTTTTTGGGAGAGTTTGAAATATGGGCTCCCTTGAGAGGAGTGTTGCCACCATTGGTTGATGTGGTCTCTTAGATCATGATGTTTTATCCACATTGCTTCGAACCAAAAAGGCCTTCTGAATGGATGGATCTCCTACACTTCTAATAGAATAGGGCTATGGTCCGATGCAATCTTGGGCAATGATTGAAGAGTTGCATCTCCAAACATTGTGATGGCCACCTAGGATAGTAAGAACCTATCCAATATTTCTTGAATGAGTTGATTCCCCAACCATCTATTACTCCATGTGAACTTGGCATCTTTGAGCTTGACGTCCATGAGGTCATTGGAGTTTATGAACTCATTGAACTCATCCATGCTTCTGTTGGGTAAACCTGTCCCTCCTATTTTGTCTGAAGGATAGAGGGGCGTATTGAAGTCCCCTGCTACCACCCAAGGAATATTGTGGAATGCCTCTTTCATGTTGCTCAGATATTCCCACAAAACTGCTCTCCCTTGAAGAGAATTAGGTGCATAAATATTTGAAAGAATCCATGATAGGTTATTTTCCATGTCATGGAAGAAAACACTCAGAACCCTATTGTTTGACTGGATGACTCTGCCTTCCACCTTCCTCAGGTCCCATAAACACATAAGTCCTCCTGAGGTGCCTCTAGCCTGACTGAAGGTAACTTCCCCTTGTTTCCAAATTTTAGAGGTAATTTATTTTGACAACACTACATCTATTTTTGTTTCTTGTAATATGAAAATTGTAGGATTAATTTCTCTCCTTAATGAACTAACCACCCTTTGTTTGGTTGGGCCATTAAGGCCTCTCACATTCCATGAGAGGAACTTCATTTAGACTGTTTGGAGTTCTTCCCTCTCCCCCTACCCTGAGGTGGAGGAGGTTTGTTGGATTTGTTATCATATTTAAGGCCGGTGATAACTGGAGGAAAAAGTGTCTTTTGAGTCCCATTTGCAATCTCATTTTCAAGCCCTATTCTAAATTGTTCGACCGTTGAGATCCTACCTCACTTTTTTTCACTACCACAATCGATGGGTGATTTCATTGAACTCCTTGTTTGTTTGGGGCTAAATTTGGGAGGAACGATTTGCTATAGAACTAGGCTAACACAACCCTCACTCACCATCATTTTTATGGTTTCAGTCTTGGCTACTTCTTCATCCATGCTCTGACTATATTCTCCTAGGTTTTGGGGTATGCCATAAGGGTAGTTTGGGGGAGGGCACATTGAGGGGGTGTTTGAGGGCCCTGATCTTGATGGGGACTCTAGGCTTACCGAGAGGTTTAAAATGACCTCCTTCATTCCTTATTTAATCTTCTCATCCTCAACCTCAGCTAGTATTTCAAATTTGTTGTGATTGGATATCGAAGGACTTACCTGTTCCTCCGAGTCTACCTGACATACAATCTATTGCTTTCCTTTTTCCTACTGTTGGGGTTGGGCTCCTTGATCCTTGTTGTGTTGGTCATTCCTGGCTTTCCTGTAGACTCCTTTGTTTTGTGGAAACCAAAATCCTTGATTCCTTGTGTACCCTTTGCCATTAAACCCTCTTGGATCGGGTCTCTTTGGTGCTTCTTTTGGAACTACCAGGTTTGGGCATTGATTTTTGAGGTGGCCCTGAGTTTGGAACTCCACACAGAATGTTGGCTTGTTCTCGTATTCAATGGCCTACTTCCTCAAATACTTCCCATATCTGAGTTCCACAAAGGTGGGGAGCTTGGAATCCAGATTAGCGTTCACACAAATTCTTGCATGGGTCATTCTTGACCTGGCCAAGGTGGAATGGTCAATCGCTACTAATTCACCAATAGTCCTTGCAATCCCTTTTAGGAAGTATTCATGGAAAAATTGAGCCGAGATATTTGGTAGATGGACCCAAATGGGGGCAGTATTAATGCTCTATGTTTCAGGGTCAAAATACTCCCCCCACGGTCTAAGGAAGAGGCTTTGCCTGCCTAAAAACCATGGCCCTCCCATTAGGATGCGGCTGGCATCTTCTTGGTTATTGAGATGGATGATGAAAAATCCTTTGGATAGCACCACAATCTCCATATTTCCTACTATCCTCCACTTGGAAAATGCCCATGTCCTTATGGTTTCTATGTCTGGCCTCTCGCCTACGAACTTCCCCACTAGGGAATAGGTTTCCAAAGATAAAAAACCATCCATGATGTTTGAAGGAGTGATTACTCTGTTATTCTTAGGAATGAGAGGTGGGAGGGAATCAAATATCCTTCTCCTTTTACCTTTGAGAGTCTCTGTGAAGGAAAGGACATTTATAGGGCCCGTAGCTCCCAAATGGGGCCCCTTGTCAGGATATTTGTCGGGGGGTTCTATTCCCTAGACTTTTCCAACTTGATCAGGGATGAAATCTTGTCCGTCCTCTGTCTCATCAGGAGACTTACCTACCCCTGGATCCTCATCCATCACATCCTGGTGACCTGGTTTATGATGTTCCTTCCCACCTTCTACAATTTGAATTCCTCCTCTGCTATCGTCGTTGATCCTCCATTAGATTTGATCCTAAAAGCCCACTAATACCTTTGAAACAACTTTTTTTTTAAAGCTTGCATTGTAAATATTAAAATTTAAAAAATCTATAAATAGAGGTGAGAACCTCTATAAAAGAGGTCAACTCTTTAGCTTTTACAATTTACATGAAAAAGGTTTTTGGCTTCTAAATAAATGCAAGTGATTTAGTGTTTAACCTCTAGTTGATTCTTTTTATGTAGAACATGTATGTATGAATGTTTAATTATTTTGGTATAACCTGTTGAATGATTATGTTGTTATTTTGCTATCTAGATATTTGTGTATTCATTCTCTGGTTCTGGAATTCATTTTTAAAATCGATATGATAAATGGTAATGTGTTATGATTGAAGAAAAAGCAATTGGTCTATTAACTAAAATAGCTAATTTCTCAAAGGTTGAAGCTTTTAAATTGCATGTTATTTGATAAGGATTAATTTGTACCCTTTATAAGTTCTAGCTTCAACTATGTTTGTTTCTTTTAGCACCCTTTTCACTCCCTTTTATTTTACATTCATTCAGCTAGAACTCCATAGGAACCGACCTACTTCGGAGATTGACCTCAAAGCCTCATAGCTTCAAGGTCATTCAATGCTGGTTAAAAGTCTTTGGGTGCACAATATTTCTATAGGCTTATTTATATACCAATAGTATTTAGAATCTGTTTAGCTTAATCACTAAACAACCCTAGACTATTTTTGGGTGTTATCAATGCTCCATTAATATTAGTTTTGTCTTATATTAGAATTGATTTATTGCGATTTTTTTTATCTCTCCACCACAAAAACTTTCATTTGGTATGAAAGCATTCAATTTCTACAATTGGTATTAGATCCAATGTCAAAGCTCAAAGTTGGTGTTGAAGCTAGGAATCCCAAATGCTCACAAAGTGGATCAAGAGGGATGTTGGAGAAATGATTAAGACTCTTGCATTCAAATAATACACTAGTTCAAGGGGGATCCATAAGTTCATAGGCATAGCAACCTCAACAAATGGAGGTCCCAGATTCAAGTCCTAGTTGGTTCATGCCTTTTATAAGGTATGATAGCTGAAAGTTTGAATACATGTGAAGTTGAAGATGAAGTTTACATTTCACCATTTTTACATCAAAGGAGGAATGTTAGATTTGGTGATGCAAAATTGCCAAAAATCCAGTTTTCTATACAAGGATTAAACACATAGATTTGAAGCACCATTTTGTCAAGGACTTGGTACATGACAAATATTTTGTCATTGAGTGTATTAAGAGTGAGGATCAAGTTGTTGATATATTACAAAAGGGTTGATGAAGGTGACTCATGGGAGACTCGAATAAATGTTGAACATTTCTTCCTTTGACATCAAAGGAGGGATATTGAGGGTATAAAGTCACCCATAGTTATTAAATTAGTGTTATGTTAATTTTTAGCATATCTCCATGGAGGTAACTTGTTATACATGGTGAATGTTGAGAGGTTCCAAAGGTATCTTAAATTTAGTCTTGTATCTAGTTTGGAGTAGCATGTCAGTCTAGTCTAGGGACAAATATCGCCTCATCTTGTAAATGAAGTCCCTCAAAATATAGATACCAAATATGTTTGGTAAATCAATCACCATTATATCTTGATGCACCACTAAGTCAATATAAGCTTGGAGAGCAATGGAAAGGCCTCATATTACCCCAAATATTGATATTAGAGTATTGTCTAGATAAACTACCCTATTATTGGCAAGTGCAATTGCTACCCTTTTAGGCATGATTGATGTGTTATATCCAAAGTCAACCAAGTAGTTATGTATTATCTTATCTATATATATGAAGTTCAAATAGAAAGATATAGGCTTGGGTTGGCTAGCCTCTAAGCTAGATACTTACAACATTATAGATGTCTTTTGTGTGTCTCTACTTTAGTATCAAGATCACATCTGAAAGGGGTATTGCTACAATGGACTACCTTAAATGATCTACCACATCGAAGGATCCTTGGGGATCCTGTCTAACACTACCAGAGGGCTATATATCTTTTTCATTGGAGGAGATATTGATGTATTGGTAGTAGGTTACTTTAGGGGCTCTATGATTGTTCTTGAAATCATTAGAAATGATCTAGCCTGACTAACTAATAGAGCCTGTGTTGGGGTGCTCCTCCAATTATTTATTACTTTATCTTGAAGTAGGAGGTTTGAAAATCTAGTCTTCCTTTGCTCTTCTATGACCTTCCTCTTAACCCTAGTGATATACTCTAATTAGACTTGTAGCATCCCAAAATTTAAGGGGTCTACTTCATTTGATGTAACATATACTTTTGCTTCATCTCAAGTGACAAAGGTCTACTAAAAAATTGAAGAACCAAAAACTAATGGCATAGTTGCAGGTTGTGGGGTAAGCTCTAGACTCAATATTTGAGGTTCTAACTATGTAAATTGAGTGGACATATGATTGACCAAAGCCATTTTGACTACCTGAGACTCATTTTTGACATGAAATTCAAAAGGATAACAATTAGGAGTAGAACAAGACCACACATAGAGATCTTTGGCATAATTATTTTATACAATAACCAAGTCCTTAACTATTTTTGGAGGCATTTATTGGGCTAGGACTAGCATGGATACTATCTACTGATTCAAAGCTTGCAACCGGCTAAGATTTATATTGATAAAAAATAAAATCTTTTGATATCATTTGGAGGAGGTCAAACACTCTAATTTCCCTATTTGAAATGAGGTTTTGGTTAATTTTTGTAGGGAAACCTTTAATAATTCTACTACCTTTTTAGGGCTATAACCTCATTAGATAATAGCCTCATCATATTCAATATTTTATCAAGTTTGGTCGTATAAGGGTTAGGATGGGAATGTGGTTGGATCGGGTCAAGATTTTGGACTTACCCTAAGCTTGTGAATAATGGGAATGAGGTTTATAAAGGTTTCATAGAGGGAAATAATGATGGAGGGGGTCTAGGGGCTAGCATTTCTATTTGTATTAGGTTTTTTTTTGCCTAGATGGCTATTCCATAGGCTTTTAATAATGAGTTTCCTCCCATATACTTGGTCATCATGATAATTTTAGAATTAAAATATTTCATATAATAGATAAATTCCATACCCAGGGATGATAATTTATCATTGGTAATCCTCTACCAAGCCTTATGGAATCAAACATTGAAATCATCCACTATATCAGTAGGTGCCCTCTTGATGGTTGTTAGCTACTTGAGGAGAGATGACCCATCTACATTTTATTTAAACTTATATATCAAGAGTTCAGCTAGTTGGTCCTAGCTTCCTACTGATTGAGGATTATGATTAATATACCATTCTCAATATTTTTCTTTGGAAGAGGTGTCCAATAGCCTTAGGTCTATATATTACTTTTCAATGAAGTATGCTATGCACAAGCTTACAAAGTGGTGTAAATGCTCCATTAGAGTAAAGGTGTCTTTCCCTATGAAACAAGATAGGGATATGAGTGTTTAAGTAGGTATCAGATCCCACTAAATATATGGGGTGGGTGGGATTAAAGGACCTCTATCATTTCGTACCACAATTATTTGAGGAGGCTCATTTAGTGGAGCTTCCATGTTGTGGCATTGGTTACTCCTCCTTGCTCTTTCATTAAAAGGTGGTGATAACTCTTAGTGATTTTCTCTAGCAAGGGCTTTGGTGATAGGCCTTCCACTCACATATTTATAGGTTTATTTCCTAATAATGGATTCTCCAAGTGGGAAAATATTTCTTCGATAAGACTAATAGAAAGAGACCCCTACCAAATTTTCAATCTTATCCTTTTGTTGGATAAATTATTTAGAGTATTTTTCAAACAAAGTCACCAAGTGAATATCTATGTGCTTCACTAAGAAAGCTTATTTAGACCTTCACCAAGGTCTTGGTCAAAATAATTATTCTTTTGATTTGTGGGGAGAATGCAAAAATCTTCTCTCATCAGGCATGCCAAATGGATTGTTGTCATATTTGGGTGTTCTAGCCTATCAGGGTAGTAATATAATGTGCGTAGGACACCCATTCCTCATGTAGAGTGACACAATAGAAATATCCATGGGTAAAGGGAATGACTACATGGTAACCTATAGAATTTTAAGTTGATGCTAGCTCCTTTCTTATTTTGTTCTTTCCCTTATTTTTATTTTGTATTTTGGCTATCCCTAGTTTCTAGTTTTGAATCTATTACCAAGGATAAGGTAAGTGGTATAGTATTTTATATATCCAATAGGCTAAAAAACCCCTAGGAGCTACTAAGACTATAGGAAATTTTCCCTATAGACCTACTTCACTCAAGAAAATATCCCATTCAAAAGCAATATAAGCAAAAAAGAGAAAGTTAAAAGGCATAGTATATATTTAATTAGAAGGGTAGGTGCCATCTTTGTAGCACAAAAAAAAGGTAGGTGAACTTAGAGTTGCACCAATTTTTGTATTACAAAATCAATGGTTGGTGCTCCTTATTTACCTAAATCTAGCAAATATGAGGTGTCAAGGCCTATAGGTCATTGATTTTCCATCTGATGGCCCATTCTAATTCTTCCAACGAAAGAAAGCAAAAGAGGAAAAAAAACCTATTATAGTTTAAGGATGAACACATGGTAGTCGGTCATAAGTTGAATAAGAAAAGTGATAAGGTGAATTGTTTAAAGGTATTCCATTGGTCAAAAAGAAACCCACCTCATCCAAGACACATGGTAACTATTTACAAATAAAAAGGAGGTAGACCAAAGGGTAATTAAGGTAGTACCTACTATTGGTCACCAAAGTTGACCTTCATGGATTGAACTATTAGAATCATCCACATGGCAACCACAATGACCACCCACCATATAGGTAATCTTACCCTTCTATTCTATTCTAGTTAGGGAGGTCATTCTTGCTATGTTAACAAGAAAGAGATCCCAGATAAAAACTTGGTGGGAATTGAATGGTGCAACCACCCCATAACTCTAGCAATGTGAGATGGAAGTAGTAAAATTTCTAGTTTAGGGCCCAAAAATCTCCATCATTGATGGCCCTAAATCTAGAGATATTGAGGCTACTAGATAATGGTGTAGAATGATTTTGTCGACCTTCTACACAAATTTTTAGAGGGAAATATCTCTTGATACCAACATATAAATAGACTTATAAATATCATTATAAATGCATAGGAAGTTGTCTACTTGTGCCTCATATATGGCCTCGTAAGATCTTTATTTCGCATCCTTCTTGACTATATGAGTGGGATTCAAATCTTGAGTCATTGTCTAAGGTGTGTTGAGGCTCTTCAAGTCATATGGCTTGTAATTATTTGGCACATAAATGGAAGCTATGACTAAATTTTCTTTGTCCTACTTCTTTAGTGTGTTCTCAATTTTGGGTTGTGTGTGATGAAGTGTGTTTAAATTCTAGCTATTAGACTATGGTGAATGTGTTCACTTCTAACTTGTTCATGTAGTCAAGAGGGAAACCTTGATCTTCATACATTTCCCCCATATCTTAGATTTTACTTTAATGTAAATTTTATTTTCTATCTTTACGCTTTCCACTATTTTATTTTCTTGTCTTTACTTTCCCTGCATCATAAGAAACATAAGCCTTATCTTTCAAGATCTGAAAGTGTAAAAATATCAAATCCAATAAGGAGTTATCCTTGGCTAAAAATACTAGAGGTTACCCCTTAGGTGTTCCCTTTGCCTATGGAGATTATTGTTTTGTTGTTTAATGCGAGGTTGTGGTGTCCTAGGTTCATCAAGTCATTTACTTGACAATATAGAACATCTAGATATGGAAATATATAACAATGGATAAAATAATTCTAAAAAATTATATTCTTTCTATACATGCAAAAGTATTAAAATATTTCACTCCCTCTTATTGAGATAAACCCTTGGAAATAAGGCATACCTGGTGCTTTTCTACCTAATTATTTGATTTGTATTTGGTCATATAGACCCATTAACACCCCATAATATTATTTCCTTCTAAAATAGGAACCAAATACCAAGTCTTATTCTTCATTGGTACCTCATACTCTACCACCATAATATCTTGCCATTCAATATTTACTATTATCCTAATATTATGTAAGAAAATTCGATGAATGGCGTACCTTAAAAATAAAACTTAGGAAAAAGTATTTTGATGTTTCTCAAGAGATAGAATAGGTTGAGCATCCTTCAAAAGCATCTTAAACCACTTGACTATAGTATTATTAGAAGAATCATGTGTATCTTGCACTATATCAACATTAGAAAATTAAATAGAAGAATCAAATTCATCACTATTCATATCATCATGTAAGGATACAACATTCTAAACTAATATATACTACGCATCCTTCCTTGCTCTTGGGGAAGAAGAAAATACCTAAGAAATTACCCATGAAGGGGTAAATAGATCAATAGGGAACAACCACTCAAGGAGGAAGAAGGGGAATATACTATAATAGATATAGAACCAACCATTATGTCTAAATATGTCTAAATATTCTACTAAATATAGAATAGACAAATTATTAGAAGAATCAATAATTAAAATTTGTAGAGGGGGAGTGCAAGGAATACCTAGAATAACCTCATCAAGATGTCACCTCTCTTGATTAGAACCTCATACCTCTAAGTACAATAGATATGATATAACTTTTAGGTATCTTAATTTCCCATATATATACATTTATCATTCTTTGGTACCTCCTCCTTTTGAATATGCTTAGGTATGTGAGCCCATGTTGAAAACCCAAATATCTAAAATTAAGACACATTTGGTTTGTCCCCTATCAATATCTCAAGAAGTGTCATCCTAAACTATCCTAGTAGGAATTCTATTAATGATATATGACGTACGAGTGATAACCACATCCTAGAACTTGTGGTCTAGTCCCTTCGTATGAATTATGCATCATACCATCTCAATAATTACCCTATTTTTTTTCTTTAAGCAACATTATTCTATTGAGGAGTGTAGTGAATAGTCCTATTATATGCTATACCATAAGAGGCCAAAAAAAATTGAAATTATGATTAACATATTCAACATTCCCATTTATTCTTAGACACTTAATCCTCATATCTATTGGTTTTCAACAAGATCCTTGAAAGTCTTAAACCTCTCAAACACCTCATCTTCAATATGAATATGTATACCCACACATATCTCAAAAATCATAAATGAAATGAAGGAAATACTTATTTTATAAAATAGGTATGACATAGGTCCACATATATCCCTATGTTTGATCTCCAAATGGTTATATGCCCTCCTAACAAATCCTTTTGGAAAGGCCTCCCTATGATTTTTTTCCAAAATGCATCCCCCACATGCACCACTTAATAGATATATGAATGAGAGTCCAATATCCATTTGATGCTAACTCATGTATCTCATGGAACTATAACTAAGATGCCCAAGCCTATGATTCCACTTCTAACTCTCATTATCAACATGCATAACCATAGCAACAAAAAATTATTGCCAAAAGAGGTAGTAAAGGCAAGTCTTTGACCCAAATTATACATGTCAGTTTCATCACAATATCTACAAGCAATAATTTTAAATCCATTGTCTATATATTTAATCATACATCTATTAGGTCAAAATTTTACTTTCTTGTTTGTGTGAGTAATGTGATAAATAGACAAAATTTTAGGGCAAAAATTATTAATATGAAGTACTTCATCAAATGAAAAATATCCAATACAATGAAGAGTAATCTCCAATCATAACATGTTCCTCTACATGAGTTTTTTTATAGACTTGGAGAAGGTATTTGTACTTTTTCATGTGTCTAGCAGCCTTTGAATTAGCTATCCACTCACCCAAATAGGTGGATGTTCAATATGCAAAATGAACTACAACATGTGCCTATAAGGTTTCTTCTTAAAAGTTATCACCACCTTGTACATAGAAGAGAAAACATCCACACTCTCTTTCTTACCACTTCCTCCAAATTCTTGATATGAATCCTATAAATTTTACCTTGTGTTCTAAAATTGCAATGTACAAAGCTCAAAAAATTGTGTGATTTGAAAAAATGGGCTCAAAATGATTTCATATGCAAAATTTGTGGCCCTTAGAAGTTTAATACTAAAATTGTAAAAAATACCTCCAAAACGTAAAATATATAAAAGATAGATGAGGTTTTAAAAAATCATGAAAAACTCAATTTTAAAATTAGGACATCAATCTAGTTTGAAAAAAAATATTTATTTCCAATGAGAGGAAAGATGAACTTGGTGAATATTTTACATGAAGAAAACCTATTGATTCTAGTGAGATATTAAGATTAAAGGGTTTTTATAAAAAAAAAAACCTTAGATTACATTGTTAATCTTCAAAAAACCTTCTATGCTTGTCCCAACAAAAATTGTCCTCAAGATAACCTAAAATAATAAACTCCTACCAATAGAAGAAATTGAATAATAAAGATTCACACCTACTCCAATACCATATCATATTTCATAGTAGTTTCTATAAATGAATTAAATCAATCACTACCTAATATTGCATAACAAAAGAAACACAGTATAAAAAAACATAATATAATGGGGCATCTATGGACACCAAATGATCTTCACTAAAAGAAATGAAATTACACTCCAACTAATTATTGAAATAAAGGGTGTGAAGGGGTATTTATACCCAAGTACATTATGCCTTTAGGTCAAGGTTGTGAGACCAACCCTCAAGAATAAAATATTATAAAAATTATAAAAATACCTTTTACAAGGTTTACATGGGCTCAAAGGGAAAATATAACAAATACAAGTGTGAATAGCTAGTTGAGTCCTTGATAAGATTAACCACCACATATTCATAATTCAAGGTTGATTTTATTTACATATTACACTAAATTAATGAGTTGGATCAGGTTTTATGAGTCATCTAGCATTAAGGGTGTACCCTACTCAAATTAGCATTAGATGGTGGCCATAAATAAGGGATATTGTCATTATAATTGATCACCAATCATATCAAGTGTTGCTTTGTAATAATATTTTCCCATGAACTAACCCTTTTTATCTTTGGAAATATTGTGGAGTTGTTCCTTTCTTAAGAATAATTATCAATGTTTCCCTATCTTAAGGGTATTATCTATATCTACATCTCTTTGTGTGGATTTCTATATCATGAACTAGTGATTTTGAATTGAATTATTCGATTTTATAATTATGGTAGAGTTGTATTTATGAAAATATTTTTTTGTAACATATCAAGTGTTCCCTCTATAATTAATTTTTATAAGTGAAAGATGTATTGTGTCATTAGGGGTAGAACTTGAGTTTAGTTGTAAAATTGGGCTAAACCAAGGTTTAAATCTGATTGATGATCATCACAAAGGTACACATGGAAGGGAGGATAAAGGGTTTGATTGAAAGATTCTAAAGTTTGCATTTTCCAATGTGTACATATTGTTAAAAATCCTAATGTTGAAGAGTGTAATGCACACTCTTTCCAACTCCATAGCTAGTATGAATATTAATTGTCCACATGTACTATAATTA
This sequence comes from Wollemia nobilis, assembly GCA_028583015.1. Classification (NCBI taxonomy): domain Eukaryota; kingdom Viridiplantae; phylum Streptophyta; class Pinopsida; order Araucariales; family Araucariaceae; genus Wollemia; species Wollemia nobilis. The sequence continues at coordinate 716,025 of JAQPPZ010000446.1, read as the reverse complement.
GCGAAGTTTGGGTAAGAATAAACCACCCTTGAACCCTTGAAGTGATTTAAATTTTTGTATTTTATAAAAACACAATACTAGAAAATAAAATAAGCTAAAGAAGAGTTTTAGAACATTCACTTAAAGTGGTTCACACCATAGGAAAATAAAATCTAAAAATTTAACTAATTTCCTATAGAGTAAATCGTACATGGTGAGCAAAAAATATGTTTATGAAAATAGTTAATTTTCCTCCATTGAATTTTATTAATCTAGAGTTCATAAACTTGCTAAGGACCAGTGCAAAGTATATACTTGTAGTAAACTAGAAAATGAGTTATATGTGTCACTTTGATTTAGTGGGGGGTGTTTGTTTGTGTAGTTGGAGTTCAACTAAGCCAATGGAATTGAATTGCAAGAAAGTAAAATCTACAAAAAATTGCAGGAAAACTAGTTTAAACTATCATTATCAAACACATGACTGAAAGGAAATTTGTAGAAAAGTAAATTGCAGGAAAGTAAACACACTTGCAAAATTGAATAAAGTAGGAATATGAAAAAATTAAACATAATGTACAAATATTAATAAAATAGGAAACGCACTTACAAAAATATAGAACATGAAAATAAATAATGATAGTAGAAAAATAGGGGAGGAATACTGCTTGGAGTGGGCCCAGGCTCCTGCAGACATCCACCCAGCTAATTCACATAGTCACTCTCCGAACATAGAAAATAAAAAAATACTTGAGCTTTTATTTATTTATGCAATACCAATTTATAGAGCAGGTTTTGGATTTCTTCACTTTAGGGGTGGCCTATTTTTTATACATAACGCGGTCGTCCCCTATTAAAAATTTAGACTATGCTAATTTTATTTATTCTGACGTGATTCAATATAGCAGGTGCATGCATAAATTAGTTAGACGTCTAATAAAAGAGATGTCATGCTAAAATTAACCAATTCAAGATAACCATAGTTTTCCCTATGCTTTTTCAATAATATGCATCTAATTTTATACACGGTCTTCTAATTACATGATCAACATGTACTTTATTTTACCAGGTGTAAGCATTGTTTGGCCTGTTGCTAGAATACGGACACCTTTTCGGTCTATTGTCGGGATAAAGGCATCGTATATAGCTTTTTCTCATTCGTTAGAAGTTATCACTTTTTGATCATCAAATAATGGGTGCTTGCTCTATCATCAAGATTCAGGCACCATCTGTCCTATTGCCAGGAGATAAGCGCTTTTCCTATTCATTGGGATATAGGTGCTTGCTTTTTATTGGGAGATAAGCACATTCCAACATATGGTTGAGAGATAAGCGTTGTACCTTAGCAACTCAGAATACCTTGCTCTTATGCCACTATTTTTGTTTGATCACTAACCATTCCTTAATCATGTTATGAAAGTTATTAAATGCCAAGTCTACACAGGATCTTGAATGAAAGGTGTGAAAATGTGATAAAGTACTACATCTACACACTATTTTTACTAAAAATACACATTAGGAATAATACGTCATTTTCCATTAAATATATACAATAATCTCACAAAAATACATTTTTAATATAATTATGTTGCACAATTATCCCATTAAAGCATACAAAAAATGAGCATTTTTAGTGGTCATCATCCCACCACACCTAATTCTTACCATGTCCTCATTGCACGTAGTACTAATAATTCCTTGTTTCAACCACACCCTGCTAGTACTTCTTGTTCCTACATTTTCATTATCTAGTTATGGTATTATCTCTTTCCTTATCATGATTTTGCTTGCCACGCTATTTTTATTAAGTGGGACTTGCTTCTACCTTAGGTGCTTTCTTGTACTAACTACACCGTAAGGGCTAGTTGGACCCTTACCTTATTTTTACTTTACCTACATGCTTTACTTTATCAACTGACCCCTCTACCTTCAATCTTGTATATGTGGTGGTTGTTTTTTGGAATGCAGGTTCAGCCTACTTCCAATAAAAATGATTTGCAGGAAGCTGATCTACAATGGGGAAATCAAACATGTCCCATAGTGGGTAGTGAGATGTATCATATACTTGGGATTTTGGTATTTTTGCTATCTTCAAGTCAAGTATTTTGTCATTTATATCATTCTAATTTGTATTTTTAGGTGGTAGCGACTCCTTTTATGCTATACTTATGGTTTTTGGTGGTGATGAAGCCTAAAATGGGCTTGAAATAGTTTGGTCTACCTCCCAATTTGAATTTTGGGAGATAGGCAATGATGTTTCCCATGATGAACTCTATTCAGCCTGCTCTACCTCCCTTGTAGAATGGCTATGCTAGCAGGTAGGTGAGGGAATTATCTAATAAGGTTCTATTATGTCGTGTCTTCTATGTGGTTGTGGTGGGAGATAAGCACTTCTTATCCTTATTCCTATTCATATTCCTACTGCTCATTGGTTGTTTTTGCTTTCACAAAATCTTCTTCATCCTCTTCATCTTCCTGCTACTCATCGGTTGATTTAGTTGTAGCAACATGTTATTCATTGGTCAATGTATCCCTATGCATCTCAAAATAGTTAATTAGGATTGAAATCATCCTATGATGCCCTAACATCATGACTATGCTTACCCGATATCAACTAGATTCATCCTTTAGGGCACACATTAAATAAGAGAGGATATTGATGTAATCCCTATGTAGCAAGTGATTAATAAATATGAAGTGGTTGGTATTCAACCATGAATACTTGCTAGTATAAGTGAAAAATTGAGCCACTTGCTTGAAGACATTTCTCCATAAGTCCAATATATGCTATTTTGGTAACCCTGTGCATGTTATATGTGTTGATGACTACCCAAAAAGTTACTGAGCACACCATGCCACCCTATCCTCCTTATACATCTGATCCCTTGTGCATGGAAGATCGATCACCTCTGTAATGTATGCTTCTATGATAGATATGACCAATTTGTGCATTTGCACTACACCATCATTCATTGAGGCTACAATTTTATGTGTCATCATGAGATCTTGATCTTGGATAGCTAGGTGATAATATCCCATCCATAGCCTTGAACTGGTCCCTAATAGCACCAATTATGTTGAAGAGATCCCAAGGCTCATACTTCTTTAGAGCATGATTAGTTGAAGGTCCTCCCATGGTGGTTGTTGACTTTGTTTCTTTAGATTTCTCTATGTTGCAAAATAAACACTATTACCATTTTTAAACATGTCAAAGCATGCAATTGTATTTGTGCTTACGTGGTACCTATCTTCCCATAATAAATAGTAATTATGGGTAATCTACATAATTAATTCTTAAATCATGTGCCAAATTTATATGGGTACCATTACAACTGCTTCCTTCTATTCGATTAGAACCATGTGGTATTTTGTAGATTTGGGGTTGTACGATTGGATACGAGTTTTGTGTAACATGTGCCGACACATTACACAAATATTTTCTTTATGAAAATCATGCACACATATAACAAAATAATTAGTACATACTTGTATGGTGTTTCATGAATTATGATATGCAAATTCTAATGGTGCAATTTGATTGGTCTATGCATGACAAAAATATCTCTAGGGTGAATGAATGATGTGCATTTTTTTCATGCAGTGCAATCGCATCAAATGAATGTCATCGAGTTCTGCAATTTTATTAGTCTCAAGGTCTCATGCAAAACTTGAAGAAAATATGAAGAATTTATTTTACCATGAGATAACACACGTCCCCCTTGGAAGTTAATTTATTCGTGTCTCAGGAGTATGCATGGGTCACTGATAGGAAGACGTGAATTTTGGTAGTCAAAAATCGGGAAGCAAATGGGTTTCGTCATCAAAAAATAAAATATACCTACTCAAGTACATGAAAGAGTTTGAATTTGATTGCACATGGATCTTGGCACCATCATGGCTTTGATCACTTCTTCGATGCCAAAGATAGGAATCTTCACTATGTTGGAATACAGGCACCTTTATTTGTGTGGAAGACAGGTGCCTTCCTCTATGTTGTGGATACAAGCACCCTTTTGGCTAGGATACATGCATCTTACTTTGACTTACTAGATACAATCACTGTCTGTTATTGTGAATATAGATGCTTTTATTATGGATTTTTAGATACCAACACCTAATAATATATATATATATATATTAATAGACAGACAAATATTTATTTTATTTTTTTATTTTTTTCCAACTGTTGTAAATGGGAGATAGGCACCTCATGTGAATACATGCACCTTTAAAATTTTATGGATGTAGGTGCCTTTACTATTTTTTGGATATATGTGCCTTATCTCTATTAGAAATTCAACATCCACTGGGTTGACGTACAAATAGGCACCTTTATTTGGTTCAAATATAGACGCTTCTTCTTGGTGACAAAGTCAACATCCACCACCTTAACCCGCATACAAGTATTTTCTTTCGTAAGGAAGTAGACACCTGTACACATATCTAGATGTAAGTTTCACCCTCTTGATAGAGTTTTAGTGTTTCTTTTATTTGTCTATCCTCCTAGAAAGCATAAAAAATGTAGGGCATTATGACCTATGCCTGATAGGCCTAGTTTGACCTGATTGCTTACAGATTACATTCAGGGTCGCATGTCCTGCAAAAAATAAACACACACATAAAACATAAAATAGGAATCATGGCCTTTTCTTGATAGGCCTATATTTCCTAGGATTCCTACAAATTTTAGTCATGGCACAATTTCTTGCAAAACAATAAATAAAACAAAAACAAAAAAAAACTATAATAACTAAAAATAATAATAATTTGTTTTTTTCCTCCATACGCATATGCATCCATCAACTACAAAAAAAGAATGTTCATTGTAGTGGTGTCTCGCCCATGCCTACTTTAGATTTTATTGTGTGGAATGGTGATGCATTATATGACTGCAACCAGTGGTCATTGATTATCAACATAAAATCGGTTCATAAAGAATAAAAAGATACTCATCCAAAAATCAGTCTTTAGTGGCTATATAGTCCTCAAATATTAAATTGGAGAGAAAATATGCAACAACACTATCCCTTTTAGGTTTCTCAACAATGGTTACATCAAATTCCTGCAACAATAAAAACCACCTAGTAATTCTACTACTCACTACAACTTTATTCATTAGATATCATATGGTAGTATGATATGTGTGCATAAAAATCTTATAACCTGTAATGTAGTGGTGGAATTTATTTATAGCATGAACAATGACAATGAATTCTTTCTTCATGACAGTATACTTGAACTCATCACCTGTAAGATATTTACTGACATAATAGATGGTATAAAACTTATCTCCATATTTCTATCATAATGTTGCCCCTATCGCATTATTAGATGCATCAGCGTAAATGTGAAAGGGGAGGGTCTAGTTTGGACCTCTCAACATAGGAGCAGTGGTCAATTTTTCCTTTAAAATCTAAAATGCTTGCTCACACTCACTAGTACATACAAATTCACTATTTTTAGACAACAATGTATGCAGTGGTTTGGTAGTCTCGCTAAAATCTTGGATAAACCACTTATAATACCTAGAAGAGCCTAGGAAACTATGAATATCTCTCTGAGTTTTGGGAGTAGGCATGCTTTTAATTACTTTAATATTTCATTTGTTTACCTTGATCCCCTTCATAGAGATATGATGTCCTAACACTATCCCTTCTTGCATTAACATAAAATATTTTTTGTTACTAAGGGACAATTTTTTTTCCTAACAACGCTGGAGTACTTTCTCCAAATTGGTTGTAGCTTCTTCAAAAGTTTCATCGTAAATGGTGAAATCGTCCATATATATTTCTAAAATCTCTCTAACCATGTCTAAAAAGATACTAAGTACTACCCTTTGAAAGGTGGCAGGTGTGTTACACAACCCAAATGGTAAGACTCTGTAAGCAAAAGTCCCCCATGGATAAGTAAACATGGTTTTATCCTGGTCTTCATACCCTATTTGAATTTGGTTGTATCCACTAAACCCATCCAAGAATGAAAAATATTTTCATCTTACTAAGGTGTTGAGGACTTGGTCAATAAAGGGTAGGGGGAAATGGTCTTTCCTAGTGGCTTTATTTAGCATCCTGTAATCAGCAAAATTTTTCCACTTGTCATTTTTCTTGGGCACTAACACTAAAGGTGATACCCATTGACTTTATTATATAGGATAAATAAATCCAGTTGATAAATTTTTTTGTAATTCAACTTTGATAATTTCTTTTATTTTTGGATTCATTCTTCTTTGGGGATGTCTTATTGGTCTTACATTACCTTCCAAATATATCCCATGTGTGCAAACTTTATGTGCAATCCCCTTCATGTCTTTGTAATCCCACGCAAAAGTAGTTTGATGTTTGATTAGTAGTTTCTTCAATTTGTCCTCTTGAATAGTTGACAACTCATTTTCAATGTTCAATAATATGCCAAGTGCTACCTCTATTTGTTTGACATGATTGTCCTTTCTACCTACAAGTGGGGATTCTAGAGGAGGATGGGAGGATTCTCCTTGGAAAAAGTGTGTTATGACTTGTTCTTCATCGGTGTCATCCTCAATCTCCTCTAGAGTTATTATTGGTTGAAGCATTGACAAGGCATCAATATTTAAGACATCACAATTTGGTTCTCCCAAAAAATTAGTGGATTGTGCAGGTGGATAAATGATTAATTTTTTAATATTCTATCCATATGATATCATCATTTGTCCTATCCTACAACTTATATAAGCATCATTTATGGCAATCCAAGGTCTGCCTAATATAAGTGGATACCCACCTAATATATATCTAGATTGCAAAACTAGAAAATTTATTATATACTGCCATGCATCAATTGTTACAACAATATCTTCCAGTATTTCCTCTAGGAGTATTGTAGATCAATCAGCCAATTGGAGCATAGTTTTGGTTAGACTCATATTTGTCAGTTATAATTTTTACATAGTTTATTGGGGCATGATATTTATGGTAGCTCCTAGATCTACTAATATGTTGGGTAATTGGAAACCTGCAATTTGGACTGTTAGCACTGGGCTTTATGGATCAAAGTACTTGGGATGGTAGGTGTTTCCTAACATGATATTAGTCAACTAACCTACCATAGTAACTTCTTTTTATGGTAAGTCTCTTATAGCCTTTGTGTATATTGGAACATATCTAATATCCTGCTAAAGGTAAATCGTGACTATTATATTTTTTAAGCTTTCCATAATGTCAAATTTTGGTTGCATTGGCTTTCTGTGTTCCTGTAATATTTTTGGAAAATGTGGAAACCCTTCATTTTTTATATTTTTCAACGTTCTATTCTCTTCCACCTCTTTAATCAAAGGTGTCTATTATTCTACCTCTAATTCTACATAATGTTCCTCCACTACAAGAGGAGTTGGATCTACACCTAATTGCCTACTTGATCTAAGCTATACACAATTGCAATCTACTCTAATATGATACATTGGAAACAACTTCATGTCTACCTAATAGTTGGAATGGTTTATATTGTTGTTCAAATTTGGAGTTGGTTGTGCAGGTAGTTGAATTGGTCTCGAAGTAGAAGGTGCAAATGAACTAGGTTGCAGTGGGCTTGAGTTGTATTTTGTGGAGGTGAAGTCCATGCATTGTAATTTCTCCATTGTATTCTAGCTTGTTGATAAAGCATCCATGGATAAGGGGTGTAAGGAGTAGACCCTTGGATGAAATTCATCCAATGAGGTTGACCCCACCAGCCCATTTTGGGTGGTTGTATTTGACCTTGGTTCATATAATTAGCTCCCCTATAAGGTGGTACTCATCCTGGCATATTGATTCCAAAAGGAAATTATTGCCAATTTCTCCTATTACCCATAAAATAGGTTTTTGATAATTCAATTTCCTCTTTAACATTTATTACTTGTGGGTAAAACCTCATTTTATTATCCTTTTGAAATATAGCACACACTCTTACTTTATTTTTTGGACACTTATTTTTAGGATGTTTTCTCCTACATTTTGGGTAAAAGAAGGCTAATGTTGATTCAGTTTCCTGCTTATTTTTATGAAGCAGGGGTGTATCTAATTGAAGTGTAAGAGATGATAAAATCTCACTTTTCATATCATCCAGCATATTACCTTTTTTTTCCTTAGTTACGAAGGCTGTGGTTTTTGTGACTCGGTTGGTGGGTTTACCTTTTCTTCGTAAATAATTCTAATAAAATTATGGGATATCTAACATTTCATGTTGTTAAATATCCCCTCTTGATATCAAATTCAAATATTCTAGAGACTCATTTGTGAAACCCCTCAATAATATACCTCCTAAGGACTTCTCACCCAACTTTGCATGGGGTGATCTTTGCAAATTGAAATTAAATATATCCCAATAGTTTTCCAATGATTCCTTCTCTTTTTGGAACATATCTAGGACTTATTCCCTGGCATCTTGTACCCTACCAAAGTGTTTTTATTGATCTAGGAATATTTTTTTCATATATTCTCAGGTTGCAATGTGTTTATTCCCAAAACTAATGAACCAACGTAGTGTTGAATCATCTAGTTTAGAGGGAAATAATTGTAGCTTTTGGGCATCTAATTTGTAGTACACTGACCTACATAATACATCAATTTTAAAAAGGAATAGGTCAGGGTCTTCAGTTGGAAGTCCTCTAAAGGTGGTAAGATGAGTAGGAGATATGTGTTTCATCTTGGAAAGTAAAAGTTGGTTGAATATTCTTCTATTTCAGCCATATTTTTAGGTAATGTGGGTTCTACACTTGTTGCTTCTAGGGTATCTCTCAAAGCTTCACACTCATTTCTTGTGTCTTTTAATAGTAGTCCTAAGTTAAATTTTGAAATGGTTTCCTCTTCCATAATTGAATATTTAATAAATCCTCCTCAGATTGGGTTCTTTCACATATATATCCTAAACCAAAGTCTAAAACTAGTCTTTCATCAAAAGATATTTACTTTAAACGGTGAGGAATTTGTTCAAATATTTGATGACTACACCAATGTACCATTGGAGGAGATGGTATCTTAGTTTTAAGATTTTTTCTAGATATTTCAAAAGAAAATGTAGGACTTTTAGGTATTTATGGAGTGATATCTTTGCTTTTAATAAAATGGTTGTTCTTTCCTATTAATCATGGTGGACTCATACAATATCAGGTAGAAAATCTATGAGTAAGCTAATATGAACTATAAGTTTTAGGGTTGACTAACCTATATATTTGAATACTATAGTTGGCACTCCCTAACAACGATACCAAAATGGTGAGAAAAAATATATTTCTAAAAATAGTTAATTTTGCTTCCATTTAATTTTATCAATCCAGAGTTTGTAAACTTTTTGAGTACCAGTGCAAAGTATATGCCTATAGTAAATTGGAATATGAGTTCTATGTGTCACTTTGGTTTGGTGGGGGCATTTTTTTGTATAGTTGGAGTTCAACCAAACCAACAAAATTAAATTGCAGGAAAGTAAACTCTTTAGAAAATTATAGGAAAACTAGTTTAAACTATCATTATCAAACACATGATTGAAAGGAAATTTGTAAAAAAGTAAATTGTAGGAAAGTAAACACACTTGTAGAATTGAATAAAGCATAAAAAATGCAAAAATTAAATACACTGTACAAAAATAAATAAAATAGGAAACACACTTACAAAAATAAAGAACAGGAAAATAAATATGACAACTGAAAAATAGGGGGGGAATACTACCTGGAGTGGTCCCAGGATCCTATAGACATCAGCCCAGCTAATTCACACAGTCACTCTCTAAAGGCAAAAAATAACAAAACACTTGAGCTTTTATTTATTTATGCAGTACCAATTTATAGAATAGGTTTAGGATTTCTTCGCTTCAGGGGTAGCCTATGTTTTATATAGAACATGGTCATCCCCTGTTACAAATTTAGGCTATGCTAATTTTATTCATTCTAACATGATTCACTATGGTGAGCGCATGCATAAATTAGTTAGACGTATAATAAAAGAGAAGTTGTGCTAAAATTAACTCGTTCGGGATAACCATAATGTTCCCTATGCTTTTTCAATAATATGTATCTAATTTTATACACATTATTCTAATTACATGGTGAACACATACTTTATTCTGGCAAGTGTAAGCATTTTTCAACCTATCACTGGAATACAAGTGCCTTTCCAACCTATCATTGGGATAAAGGTATCGTATATAGCCTTTTATCATTTGTTGGAAGTTATCATTTTTTTATCATAAAATAATGGGCACTTTCTCTATCATCGATATTTAGGCATCGTCTGGTCTATTTCCAAGAGAGGTGCTTGTCCTATTCACTAGGATATAAGCACTTCCTTTTTGTTGGGAGATAGGCATCTTCCAGCTTGCGGCTAAGAGATAGTCGGTGTACCTTAGCGACTTAGAATGCCTTGCTCCTATGCCACTATCTCCATTTCATCACCAACCATTTCTTAATCTCATTATGAAAGTAATAAAATTCTTGGTCCACATGGGATCTCGACTGAAATGTGAAAAAAAGTGATAAAGTATTTCATCTACACAAAATTTTCACTAAAAACACATATTAGGAATAATACGTCATTTTCATTAAATGTATACAATAATCTCACAAAAAATACATATATTAATATAATTATGCCACACAATTATCCCATTAATGCATACAACAAATAAACATTTTGTGTGCTCATCAATACATTAATCACAAAAGTGATTCAAATCCATTCAAAATTGCAAAAATTGAATAAGCTCTAGAGGTAGCAATTCTCACCTATTATATTGTCATTATACTAGAGTAAATTGCATCCACAAGGACTTAGAAAAAGTTTTATCCAATATTTTTATGACACCTAATATTAGTTTTAGGAAATTAAATATGGAAAACCATGGAATGACATGGCTCTAGAATTAACCTAATTAGAAGTATAAAAAACATTAATGGATTTATTAGTCACAAATATCAAATGAATAACAACCATAAACTCTATAGTCACAAGCAAGTTACTAAGACACTCAAATACCTAAGAGCATAAGAAAAGTAATAGAGGACCTGAGATGTCATATAAAGATCTATATGATAAATTGAAATACAAGAACTACAAGCATATGCTTGGTGACTTGAGTAAATATGCCATATGGAGATATGAAATAGGGCTAAAACCTTACTCTTGGACCATTAGTCAAATGCAAAATTTATGGTTAGGGTAGTCTTTAGTACCCTAAGTATAGGATTGCCTAGAATTGGTATAAATATGCATCAAAGCTTATGATAGAAGCATAAAAACCATCAAAGAACAACCATGGGATGAGTTTCTAATTAATATTTAGACCAAGGATATAAGGAAAATTATGTGTGGACGATGAAACAAACTATTGGGTTTCATGCTAACCACAATATTAACTCACTTACTAGAAGTTTAAAGAGAAATAATGAAAAATAGTTTTTGCACAATATACGGTGAAGTCATCAAAGGTATTTTATTTGTAAAAATAGCACTGACAACTAACTTATTGGTAGTGTAGATATACATCCTCATTATATAGGATATGGGTTCACTATTGGAACTCATGCCTATTTTAAAAAATGAATAAAAGCAATCCATCCATTCATATATTATACAAAAGGTATAAAAAAGGACAAAAGAAAACAATATAGTGGGCACCCATAGGCACCATAAATAATCACTATATTATTCATAGATAAGAATGAAAACACTCTAAGGCAATGGATGAAGTGGCTAGGAGTATTTATACCAATACCTAATCCCCAAATTACATAAATAAGTTTAACCTACGTAGACATAACAATAAGGATTTAAGGTTAATTACAATTTTATAAGATGGGTTTAACCACAAAAAGGTCAAATGGGTTTAACCACAAAAAGGTCAACTATGTCCCATAGGGCTTACATAATAAAATATTATAATAAACTAAATAAATTGCTTAATAATTTTCCTTAGGCCTATCTAAGATTACTTCATATAATATCAGCCTTGGCCATGAATCATATTACACTTTCAACAACCCTTCATAATTTGGGTTAATGGGTCAAGGAGACAAGACATTAATTACAATAATTTCTCCCATAATGGATTCTCTAATGGGACTCCACACTTGAGGTAGACTCATTTGAATCCCCCTCATCATCTAAAATATGTTACTAAAATAATTTTCCTACACAAGAGTCTCCTTAGGTGAGAATGTAGTTATCACTACCACTATTAGATTCTCTCATACACATCCAATTAACGCATATGCTACGAATCTAGATGAAAAAGAGAAATCAAGATCACCACCACCTCTAACTAAAAGTTGCTTCAATATTCCAGGGTCACATAAGGTATGAATTGAAGATATATATTTTAACTTTACAATATACTTAACCTTGTTTGAAGAATTTAACTTGTCCTTGGACCACCTAATTGTCATCACCAATAAAAGGCTTTGCATAAACCTACTTAAAAAAAAGTCTATTATAAAATTCAAGAGTACCTACATAAGGAATAAAATAACAATATCAAGAATTATTATATCTTCATGAATAAGCTAAATCAATATCCCAAAGTAAGATAAAGGATTGACTAAGTCACATCTTGAACCATTTTCTTAAATGCCTTCAAAAGGCATAAAATCTATTATAACTATCATAAATCCAATTGTCTCTCCTAAAAATGTAGGCCAAAGATTCTAATTGCATAAAATATGATATTTTTTCCCTTTCAAAATAGGGAAATAGAGCTTGAGAACTATTTCACACAATTTATTCCCTATCACTAGAAAATATCAATAAAGTGATGTGACCAATGCATAGAGCTCAAAAAATTATGTGCTTTAAAAAATAATGATCTCAAGTCACTTTTGTATACAAAATATTTTGACACTAAAACATTTGCACTAATAATCCTTTAAATTTAAAAAATAATGTTATCCTACAAAACTTAGAAAAATAGTATCTAGTCCCATCCTGCCATGTTTCATCCACTCATTTGCTAGTGGTAGACACTCATTTTGTGTCATCTATTTCCATTGGTTCATTGTAAACCTAAAAATTGCTTCTATTTTATTGATTGAAAAGGTTTAAGTATGTATATATGGTGTATATGTGGCATAGGATTCAACCATATCAATCAATAACTCTCCATTTCTCTTCAAATTTAATGCCTAAAATAAGAATTGAATTTGGTCTCCTATAGGCTAAGTCACTTGTTTTGGCCAAGGTACCAAGCCTATGTCTTAAAATAGGTCACTTTGTAACTAAAATAAAGTGCCTTTATCATCGCAAAAAAAATTTAGTGCTTGCTAAAGTGAACAAAAGTATAATTTCAAACAATCAAACCTAGGTCAATATTGTTGTTTGAACTTTAACCATGCTTGAATAACTAACTAAGCTATACCCACTATGATGACAATAGTGGTGACACTACCATAGAGAACATCTATCATATTTTTGTTAATTGCCAAGAATGAAAAATAATGTGCTCATGTACATCAAACCATGGTTCTTTCACTCCAATCTAACCAATCCTCCATACAAGAAATGTAGTTTCAGTATTTACAACATTGCTTGAAGTTCTTCCTTTCCCAATGCCAAAAAAAGGTAAAATTATAGCGAGGATTTAAACCCTCAACCTTCTGCATGCTACACCCTTGTCTTATCCTAACTATTTTCTTTACCATGAAGTTGATACAAATATACAATAATCCCTTCTCCCTAAATAAAAGAAATTATAATGTGATGATTATTACAATAAAGCACATATTTCTATGGATGGAGGGAAAGAATGAAGATATAAATTCAAATTTTAAAATTTGAATGGTATTTTCATTCCAATGGTCATATACCCTCTATGAGAAAATAAGAAACCCATCACATCAAATCAAATTTAAAATTTCATGTAGAACATAAAAATTACCTTGATGATAACGAAGTAAAAATTAGAGTTGGCAAAATATATCCAATAATTTTGAAGAAAATAATAAAATAATCTATCTTTTCCTCTTATGCTAAAGATTATTATGAAGCCTTGAGAATCAATTTATCCTTAGAAAATTTATCAAAGGCTTTGAAAGAACATTTTGTGTGACTAGGTAATGCTACTTCATACCTATTATGATACCATATTGAAATTTACAGATATTTCTAGAAACAAGTAGAAGCAATCCATCCACTCAAATCTTATATAAATCCTATAAAAAAGAAAAATATATATAATGATATAGTGGGCACTCTTATCCATCATAAATAATCACTATATTATCCATAGATAATAATCACAACACTCTCATGCAATAGAAAGAGTGGTTGGGGGTATTTATACCAATACCTAATCCCTAAATTACATAAATGTGTTTAACCTAAGTTGACATACCAAGAGGGATTTAAGGACCCATGAGGGATACTATAGTGGTAAGTCCTTGGGTTTCATCCAGGAGACCCAAGTTCAAACCTTGGTATGATGGAATTAAGACCCTTCATAAAAATATGTGTAAACTCAATTTTTTTATCAAATGATAATAGCTCAACTAGTTAGATACCTGAAGTTTCAAGGAGAAGACCTAGGTTCAAATCTTGCCAAGTGATACATGGATAATATCCAAGATATTGTAATACCACTATGTGGTGATGACGTAATACCATTAGGGCCCTTTTCAATCCTATTTTATTGATTAAAAAAAAATTACAATAGGAATTTAAGGTTAATATCAAGTTTATATAATGGGTTCAACCATAGCAAGGTTAATTTTGGCCTATAGGGATTACTTAATAAAATATTATAATAAATTAAATGCATTGTACAATGATCGACCTTAGGACTATCCAATATTACATCATATAATGTGATCCTTGTCCATGAATCATATTACACTTTGAACATTGGCTAATTTTTTTAGTCCTTGGATAGGATAATGGTAAACCATATTTTCCAATGGTTTTGGCTAACTCATAAAACCTAGTATGTCTTCTTTTTTCCATGTTTCCTTGTAGTTTCACTAGATAACTTTTCTAAAATTCTAAGGTAAGGATATAGATGCAATTAAAGGATGTGTTTACACTTGTTCCAAAATCATATCTCTACAATTAACAGTGTCATGATTGCCACTTTAAGTGGGGATCATGGTCATTGATTAGGTTTTAGGGTTTTCAATGCATCATCTAAAACCTAACATGATTTTACACCTAGGATTAAATATCATGTCACTATGACTAAAAATTATGATTTTATAGCCCTAACAAGTGCATAATATATGTCAACCTAAAAATAAAAATATATTTGTCTCATCCATTAAATATTCATCTCTCTTTCTTTTTTCACCCTCAAAACATCAATTCTCCCATTCACTCTCTTTTCCTGCTTTTTCAAAAACCTTCAACATATTTTGTCATCATGTCATGTGATCCTTTAAAAATGATAATTCTCTCTTATCCTTGTAGGTATAACCAAATTCATTGGCCACTGGTCCACTACCTTCCATATAGGAGGATAGAGTACTTCACCAGGAATTATAGTCCAATATTAAAATTGTTGCTTAAGGATCATTTCTAAGGCATCATGATTTCTCTACATTCATATTAAATATGGATCTTAATTATTACTTTGATGATATCATAAGCAAGATAGAATATGTTTAAATTTTTAATGCTTTACTATTACAATCTTAATGATGCTTTTATCCTTGATACCCCATAGTATCACACAATATCTTTTTGCAACAGGATTGAATTTGGAAATGCTTTGTTGATAATCTTAGTGTAGGAAGCATCTCTACTTTACATTTTTTTATTTACTCTAATTTGAACAATATGAGCTCAATCATTGTATGTTTGCTTATCTTTCTATTATTTTGTTATGCTAATTACACTATTTAGCATTTTTGGTATTAGTTCTAGTGACCATATTAGTTATGCTAATTTTCCCATGTCATATTTATGTACCTAATGTAAATCCACCTTCTAAGATATTAACTTCCATTTTATAACTAAAAGGGATTAGTATATTAGCTATCATAGGTTCTACTAATTTTTTCATAGGCTATTCTATGATTTTATATAGCATTTTTCTTTCTATGATGGTTTATTCTAACAAAAACTCTTGGTTTAGTTGTGAGGGTTCTAGTGGGTTTCTTTCTTGATAGCTTGCTTGGGATTTGGTATTTTTTCTAAACATTACTTTCTTCTTATTAGTTTTTTACCTACCCTTAAGGCCTCTACTACTTATTATCTGGGTTTTGAAATAGTTATCAAGTTTAAGAATCTAAGTGATTCAAGGGTAAGGGCCTCCATGGGAGGCCTTGAGGCTCTACAGGTGTCTTTCTTATTTCACTTCCCTGATCCTATCCCAGCTTCCCTAGAACCTCCTTTTCCCATTCTCCAAGAAGGTGTTGTAGATAATCTCCATAGGGGGGGAGATAATTGTTCCAATGTTCTTCCCCTTTCCTTACCCTGTGGTGGGGTTTCCCTTTAGTGTTTGGGTCCTAGGATGGTTTTAGGTTCTTCCCTGGAACTTTTCCTAGGTTTTTTGGGTTATTTAGGGTTTTTTCCTTAAATTTTCTAGTTTTTCCTAGGTTGTTTCAGGTGTCTTCTTGACATTTGCCCTTGGAGGATATTCAGTTATGGACTTTTGGGTCTATGGAAATGTGGCTTCATGAGCAATTTTACATAGCATCATTTTGGTTTGGGAGGACCATGTGCTTTCTACTGTGACTCTGCTATTTAGGATCGATGTTGTGGGTCTAGCCAAATTTTAGTTTCTTTGTGGCCTGCTTTGGGGGGCATCTAGTTTCCTTGTTGTATCCATGCAGGACTTCCTCATCTATTTCCTTGAAGCTGTTCATTGGTAGTGCTGAAGGCTATCTGGGATTTTTGGTTGCTTCCTTTTTGTTTGGGCTCTATCATCTACAACTAGGCTTCCTCGTGACTCCTTCCTCTTAGGTTCATATGGAACTTTCCTATCTATTTCCTATACTGTGTTGTTATACTACTATTGCTTCCTCTACTGGGCTGACATTTTTGAAGGATTCATTTTTTTCTACATGAGGACTCTATGGCCTGTGGAGCTCCTCTAAATGTTGATCCATTGTTGAACCTCTTTTTAGTATGATGATCCATTACATGAGGATTTCGTGGCCTGTGGAAATATTCATTTTGTTTTTCCACCTTTTAGGATCACAAGGGATTCAATTTTTTTTAGTTTGTGTGATTCTATGCCATCCCTGGGTGATTACCATCCTTTTTTTGGTAGGATTAACTATTTTCTCTACTCCTCTACTCCACCCATTAGTGCAGGGTGGTTTTTCTACTTCAAGCTAGTTTTCCCCTATGTGGGAAGTTATTTTTCAATCGGTTTCTAGTTTCCCATGGGTGGTTTCTGGTTTCCCCACCCTTGGGATGTTTCAATTTTTAATTTTGGCTCATGTTTCTTTTTCCTACCTGTGGGAAGTTTCAAAATGTTTTCTGGTAGGTTGGGTGATTTGAAGCTTTTCAAGTTAGTCATCTGAAGTTTTAATTTTGTTTTTAGGTAGGATTTGTCCTTTTCTACCACCTTCTCCTCTCCCACCTAGCGATATTTTCAAACTTTACCCTGCGTAATTTTCCTTAGTGCTTTTCCTATCCACTTTCCTATTTTTTTCCTCAACGATTTCCTGAATCTGTTCCTCTACGTTTTCCTTAGTTCTTTCCTAATTTTATCCCTTTTGGATTTCTTCAAGACTACCCTGTTGTCCATCCTTGGACATTTCCTCTTGAATTTTGATGTAATCAGGTTTTGGGATCCTTGATAAAAACCCACTTTTAATTTTACTTACAAAAAAAAAAGTTTAAGAATATAAGGAATAAATAGGTCATTTCATTATTTTAGTCAACAATATTCTTCACCATCATGTTCTTTTATGTCATTGAGAAGATATGCACATTGAAGATCTGATAACTAGAAAAGAGGATATTAATGGTGAAGATGATAGGGATCCAACCAAGGACTATGAAAAGATCTATCTATCTACCATACGGTCCTAAGGTGCCCTAGGAATATCTACATTTTCACTAGAGAAGATATAAATATTTTGTTATAATTGTTACTTAATGCGGTGATCATAACTAATATTGTAATGTAAATAATAAACTTAGGATAACATTCCCATTAGTCCCAACTTTTGTATGATCCATCGTATGAAAGTTTTGTTTATTATATAATAACTATAAAAGAAATAGATACCTATCATTTGGACAGTTGTAGGAGATATAATAATAAGAATATGGAAGCTAGTAGAAAATAGATAACTAAATAGCTATAGGATATTATGCAAAACATGATGAACAATATTACTTAAATCATGAGTTCTAATGAAACCCCTATAATTCAAGATGTTATTCCTCCTTCAATTATAAACCCTTATACTCCTCCTCCACCTACTCATCTAACTAACCTAAAATAAGTATTCCTATATCCACAAATCCTACTTTAAAAAACTATCAAAGTTAGTCTCTTTTCCCTGATGTAGAAACCATTTATTTATATAAGCATGTACCTAAATTTTACTATGATGATATTTATAAATCCCAAACATTTAATGATAAATTTACTATATTTCATAGGGATTGGTTGTATAGTGAAAAAAAATATTAAAATTATGACTAGGGATTTGATAGGTAATGCTCTTGATTGTTTTGCATATTTGCCAAAACACTCCATTGAATCTCTAGATACATTTCCTAATAAACATAAATAAAATTTTCATCATTATATAAATATGGTGGATGCAATGGATGTGTTTATTAATTCTAAACAAGGATAAATGTGTCAGTAAATAAATTTCATAAGAGGTGAAAAAATGTAAGTTAATGCTAACATGATGCTAATTGAAGAGGTGGCCACTAGAATATTTGTAAACAAGTTAACATAAAATTTTTAAGCTAATGTCCAATAAAATAATATTTATGGTTTACCCTATTTAATGAGTCATAATTTATCATAGTCCTTGAACATTTTAAGAAAAATAATGGTGAAAACCCTTTAAAATCCTAGAACTCTAATAAGAATATCGTTGGTAATGGGATGTAGCTTTTCAGGATACCTTTAATTAACCCCTATCAACATGATAACTAAGCCTTAGAGGGCCCTAGAACCTAAGAATACTATACCACGTTGGAAACAAGAATATATTCTCAAAGTTTACTTAGCCCCTCGGATAAATAACTATAATTATAATATATTTGAAGCACTTGAGTGGCATGATCTGAATACATTTTAATTTTGGTATGGGACTTATGGACATGAATCTAATAACTACTTAGATTATAAAAATTTTGTTATACACAAACATTTAGTCCTAAATTCAATAAATAAAATTAGTAATGATAATATTAACATTTTCCATGAAAAATTTAAGGGCCTCTAGACAAAGTCAAATCATCCTCATAATCAATGGCTAGATAGTTATAATACCGCATTCTCCAACCATGATCAACAAGACTCTATGTACAACCAATGACAACCCATATCTAACTAAGTTCAAGGGTTCAACATCAGGGGTAATTAGAACATATAAATTTATCAAGGTTAGGTGTATAATCTTATGTAATACAATCAATGGTATCTCCAAAGAAGGGGTTAGAGTAACCCAAATCAAAATAATATTCATCCCAAAACCAAAATCCTTTCCCTAACAATGTCTAAGGTGATCCTAAAGCAAATCCAATATTTACCCAACCTAGTCCAAATGGATATTAAATTTATGGCCACCTAAATGTGACCTAGTATGTCAATATATTGGAGGTGCAAAAAGAAACAATTGAATGATTGGAACAATATACCAATGTTATCACTAGAAGTACAACCCAATACAAAAATAAGTAACCTTATAAGGAAGAAAAATTAAACAAATAAGAGGCTAAGTAACTTAATCATGAAATGGTAGATCCATCAATAAGTGATAAAGTTTCAAACCATCCCTTGGTCATCCATAAACCTGCTAAAATCATACAAACGTCTACCAATGTAGAGATGTTTTTTGGTAAGTCCTCAACCAATCCTACAAAAAATTCCATTGCTAGAAATATTTAAAAACCATAATCATCACTTAAATTAGTAGTTCTAGTTTCCATAGTAGAAAAAAATTAAGGGCCCCTACCAACCCAAAGAACCATTGGTTAAAGTAGTCTTGAACAAGACCAAAATGTAGGACATTATGGAAGAGCTATGTGCAATGCCCTATAAGATCACATACTTGAAATTGCTTAGGACATATCCTTCCTAGTGATAGATATTAAGAAAAATACTTATTAAGATATTTATGCCAATTACTAGAATCCTTGATACAATGCTCTCTATTATAGGGCCTTATGAAGTATAGTATATTCAATAACATAAGGAAAATATTTGTATTTATGCACATAAAAGCCCTGAATTTCAATTTTACTCTTTAGAATATGATTATTGTAGATTATTTGGCAAGGTATAATGATCTATCATTGATTATTAAAATAGTATATTATATTATGAATATTTGTAGGTATTTGGTTGAAGAAGGGTGTGGTACATGTGTCTTGAAATTTTCCTTGATAGGTTATAAAAAGATACATCAAGAGAATGGTGTAACTACTAGAAACCATTGGTATGCTTATAACGGTTGTCCACAAGACCCTATTGGTTGCATGTGATTTACAATTCCTATGGGACACAAATATGTTAGAGTGAAAGTCATGTTGTTTGACTCTAAGACTCATTATAACATGTTATTAGGTAGACTTTATACTATTAAAATGAGAGTTATGGCATCCTCTTCTTTCCAAGTGATTGAATTTGCTTATGAGGACAAGGTCTTCACCATAGAAGGATATTTAAATCCTTGGGGATAGTCCCCTCCAAATCATATATGTTGTTTTATCCCTTTTAAGGATGGTACATAGAAATTTATTATTTATGAACATGAACACTAGTGGACTTCTATAAGGAAGATATAAAGGGAGCTTCCTAAAGTTTGTTTACAATACCCCTAGGATAGATAAGAATTAGAGTATGACCAACATGATATGGATATTATTATTCTCCTCCCTCAAGTATTTGACAAGTTACCACCATTATTTAAAATCCAGAATGAAAGAGAAGACCCTATCTTGTTTTAACAATGATTGACCAAGTTATATAAAGGGCATGTGAATGCTATAAAGTTAAAACATGTAACTTAATATGTCGATAATGATGCCATGGGAGAGGATGATGATAGTATAAGCAACAAGGCAATAAATAAGACTTACAATATTGAAATAAAGAATGCTTCTTCTACCACTTATGTTTTCAAGGTTAGGGTGGGCCCTTGTAAATTAGGTTCAATGGAAGTTATTTTTTAAGTGATGATGATTCTTATGCAAATATTATTATTTGTGATGTGTTTTATAGAAATAACAATAATTTATTTGCTTATTGTATGCTTACAAGTACTTAATATAATATCTATATAACTAATCTAGATAGGCATATGATTATTGATATTTATGTCATCTCCATGATAAAAACTTTACATGTTTAATATAAAATAGGAATTATTTATTTAGCATAACATTTATGCCAAGTTGAGATATATCACTTTCAAAATTATTATATAGACACTCCAATTGATTTTTTTATTCCTTCTAAAAGAATTCATTTATTATTTTTGTTTATAAATAATGCTTCCTTTAAAAAACAATTATCTATAGAGAAACAATAGGGCCTTGATCAAAAATATTAAGATTACAACTTAAAGTGGTGATCTAGTCTAAGCTTGCTTTCCCAATGTTTATTGGGTTTGTTTGTGTAATTTCTACATATAAAGAATATTGTTTATTTTTAGACTTATCCATAGCATTAAATTCATATAATTTCTTTGGACCAAATTATACTAAACCATGAATACCACATAATATGAAAATATTATTTTATAGTGATTACAAAGTGCAAGACCTAAGTAGTGTGGGTCAATATAATTGTCCACATGCACAAGTCCTTGCAAATCAGGCTAGACTATAATTTTGTTGTGATTTTTCTAAGGTAAGAGTGCAAAAGCATGACTAGGAGTATCAATTTGCATAAGTAGGCTATCAAAGATCCAAATGCATTAATCTTATGCCAAATTTTAAAGTGATTAAGTATTTTCATAATAGTCAGGACTTCATAAGAAGCTATAAAAGTAAGATGTACTTGGCTAAGACAAAAAAAATGTTTGATAAAGCTAAAGCCTAGAATTAAGTGAACTTATATTTTTTAAGCATTGATGTCATCAAAACCTTCAAAAAAATCTAGTAATATGAAGACCAAAACTGCATAATCCCAATATTTTCAAGCATTGATGTCATTCAAAAATTTCAAAAAATTATGCCCAAGAAAGCATAAACCCAAAATTTTAAAGCACTTATGTTAGATTTATTAGAAATTTTGAGTAAGTTGTGGTGTCATTGATGTCAAAAGGTTGATTTCAGAAAGCTCTTTGTATGGCAGGACAATTCTCCTATGTTTGATATTGTTGAAATTGATCAAGGCAAAGTCCATCCCAAAAGCAAGCAAATTTATCAGAAAGAAGAGGCCATGGTTTAAAAGGAAAGACAAATATTATTATAATATTATAATAATTGGGTCCAATAAATTATTTAAAAAGAGATATCCTGGACAAAGTTTATTGAGATTTTATAAAAGGTAGCAAAGGTTTCTTTTTAAATTATTTAAATTAAAATATTTTAACAAAAGTTAAAATTTTAATTTAAAATAATTTATAGCACCAAAGTTTCAAATAGAATTCGAATTCGAAAGCAAGAGAGGGCTGATGTTTTTTAAACCAAAGGAAATAGTATTTAAAGGAAATGATTTTTTATTTCCAAAATTTATATATTCGAATGCCTATGTTGAAAAGATAATTCATGCGCATCGTTCGAGAGGGGTAGATACCAAGGATAAGTCAAGCAAATTATTCAAGGAGAATTTTGTTGAAAATCGTGGAGAGTATGAAGATAATTCCAAAGCGTTGGCTAGCATAGATGGTACTTGAGGCTTGGCAAAGGAGCTTGCAAAGGGCTGGTCTCAGTTTCAAATCCCACACAGTTGGTTTTTGCAAAGGAGGAAAGAGCTTTTCATTTTTGGTGAACTTCGTGAGAAGTAGACACTGTATGGGACAGTGTATCCATTGATTTACATGTGAGCACATATAGCAAGCAAGCCTAGCTTTGGCTAGGGCATTGTGGTGGCTAAGGTCACGGGTTCGAGCTTGGGCACTAGTCATTGAGACTTGTGCAATATTTTTCGTAGGTAGAATATTAAAAGGTATGCTTTTTAATTTATGTGCTTCTATGGTCTTGGAATATGTGATTTGACTTTGAGACTTCGAAATCGTGAAAGGAAAATAAGTGAAATTGTTTAGGGAGTCATAAGGGGTGTTAATTAAATATTTTATTTTGGGTGCTTAGGAATTAAATCAAGTATTGGAGATTATAAGGTGTAAACAGGGAACTTTATTTTTTATGTGTGTTGAATATTATTTTGAAAGAGAAGGATATTATAAGGTGTAAACAGGAAACTTAATTTCAATGTATGTTGAATATTATTTTGAAAGATAAGGATATTATAAGGTGTAAACAAGGAACTTAATTTTGATGTGTGTTGAATATTATTTTAAAAGTGAAGGAGTGATAAGGTGTATTTGTGACTTGACATTTTATTGTATTTCTTGTATGGTGAAATATTTATTGAGGTAAATATTCTTGTGGAGATTTTGAGATAGACTATTGCTATCTAACCTAGAATTAGCAAAAGGATTTGGTTGTGAGTAAAGCAGGTTTTTAAGACATGTCTCCATCAAAGCAAAGAGGTATGGGTACATCATATTTTGTTTGAAATGTTGGAATAAATGTTGTAAAATATAATGTGGAGTGAAAAGGATTGTTTGATAAGGATTGTTGGACATATTTGAGTGAATTCTTATATGCTTCACTGGTGAATGTTTAGAGAACATTTGAGATAGATATTGAGGATTATTTGAGTTAGGTTTTGAAACCCACATTATGCACTTTGCTTGAATAAGTATGAAAATACTTGTTTAGGGTTAGTGAGAAAGTTGTGTTTCATTGGTTGAATGATTAAGTAAAATTCTTGAGCATTGTATTTGAGTGATATTGAAAGTGAATGTGCAAATATTAGAAATCATATTTGTGAAAGTGACAAACTTAATTATTGAGTAGAACATATTGATTTTTGATAGAGTACATCATTCTCTATATGTTCTAGAGGTTAGACAAATTCTAGATAAAATATGTCTAAATTACTTCAAGTTAAAGTAATTACCTTGAATATTATACAAAGCATTTCATAGCATTGTGTGCAAGATTTGAAATTGATTGAGCATATTTTGTGAGTTTTTTTTAGTATGTATTAAGAGATATTTGAACAAGTCTTTGTGAAGACTTGAGAGAAAATTTAAAAAGTTCTTGAGAGGACTTGAAAGCATATTTGAGGTAAGTCTTTGTGAAGACTTGAGAGCAGATTGAGCAAGTTCTTGAGAGGACTTGAAAGCAGATTTGAGGTAAGTCTTGGTGAAGACTTGAGAGCAGAT
Source organism: Wollemia nobilis (assembly GCA_028583015.1). Lineage (NCBI taxonomy): Eukaryota > Viridiplantae > Streptophyta > Pinopsida > Araucariales > Araucariaceae > Wollemia > Wollemia nobilis. The sequence goes on along the minus strand of JAQPPZ010000446.1, from coordinate 691,523 downwards.
TGAGAAAGTTCTTGAGAGGACTTGAAAGTAGATTTTAGGAATCTTGGTGAAGACTTGAGAGTAGATTGAGAAAGTTCTTGAGAGGACATGAAGGCATATTTGAAGCAAGTATATGTGAATATTTGAGAGCAAAGTTGATTGATTGATTTGTTCAAGCTTTTTGTTAAGGCTTGGGGAAAATCTAAGCAGATTTTATTTGTGATTGAATCAATATTTGTGTTAAGGCTTGAGGATATATTTTGGTACAGATCGGTGATCATATTTGTGCTAGACTTGAGACAGAGTTAGAGCAGATTTGTACTACACTTAGGACAGAGTTTGGTGTAGATATGAGATAGAGTTGAGAGTAAGCTTTGGATGTGATAGAGCAAAGGATAGTAGTCTCCAGTGGATAGAAATCCATTATTTAGGGCAGTGAGGACAAAGGTTTTCAGTGGATAGAGATCCATTAGCCAGAGTAGTGGGGGTAGAAGTCTTCTAGAAGATCATCATCCAGAGTAGAGGGGAAAGAGTTCTCCTATGGATAGAGATCCATGAACCAGAGTAGAGGGGAAAAATTTCTCCTATGGATAGAGATCCACAAACTAGAGCAAGGGGAAAGAGTTCTCCTATGGAGTGTGATCTGCAAACCAGTTGGGAATATAGAGTTCTTCTATGGAGAGAGATCCACAAACTAGTTGAGGAGATAGAGGTCTCCTAGATCAAGTTCTACAAACGAAAGGAAAGGGGAAAGAGTTCTCCTATGGATAGAGATCCACAAATTAGAGTATAGGGTATTGGTGTCTCCTCTGGAAAGAGGTCCATAAACATTGTAATAGGGAATTGATTTCCAAGAAGATTTATTGAGAAATTTTAGTAGAAATATTTTCTTCGTGGAGTAGCCCACATTGGGTGAACCACATTAAATTGGTGTCTCTATTGTGTGTGATTATTTGTGAATTAATTTTATTAGTTCTATTGATATTGCCATTAATAATATTGGATAATATTGTTTGGGAAAGAAAATTAAAATTTGATATTATACTATTCACCCCCCTCTTAGTATAAGCTTGTGTTCTTCAAGATTAAGTTCCACAAAAGTTTGGAAACATCAAATTCTATAATTGAGCAATTCCAAGATCTTCAAGAGATGACATCATCCAAGCTCTCCAAAATCCTAGCCTCACCTCTAAATCGTCTATAGTAGTCAAAAGATCTCGATAATGCTTCAGAACCCTGACAATTAGTAGAGGACTCCTAGGCCTATTCCTTTTGACCAAGACCATTCCTATTAGAGGTTTTAACCTCTAGGTCACTTTAGCAACTCAAAGAAAAAAATTTAATCTAAAGAAGATATCTTTGATAGGTCGATACAACAACTAGGTATGGTTGTAGAAAATGATAGTTAGTGATCCATGGATTTGTTGCATACATGTGGATGCTAAGCTTATGGAAGATATATGAATCAACAATATTATAGAAATAAAATCCAAAATCGTTAAGTTGAGATGATTAAGGTAGGTAAAGAGAATGACCTTCAAGCTCCTAAAGTTTTAGACCTAAGTTGTGCTTGTCAAGCCTGTAATAAATTTGCATTATAATGATTTGACCATAAGATTCATTGTAAACTTATAAATAGTCCAATTCATCTTAGTATGAGGGTTGGATCTTTAGTTATTTTTCTATCATAAGTTGTATATTTTCTCTATGATCAATATAATCAAGGAGTTTTTTGACCTCCATTGAAGATAGTGTTTTAGATTTTTACATCATATTTTGTGTACCTTTACACATTTTTGCTTAATACTTTATAAATGGTTAATTTTATTAAGAAAATTCTAGTGTTATTGGATTGCTATTTAGATTACCTTTCATAAAGTTCTTGGAATTTTAAAGATGCATAATCTGAGTTTAATGAATTCTAAAATGATCTATTTAATGGTTGGTCTATCAGGATTTATCTTAGCTTAAGTGTAAGAGAATTTGTCTAGTTTCATTATTGTTAACTATATCCCATCTATCTTTCAATAATTATCTAAACCCTTATCTCCCTCTTTAACCCTTGCATTTATATCTTTAGTCTTGAACCCCTTTTTCTTTATTTTCTTTAGCATTTCAAGGAACCAACCTTCTCTAGAGGTTGACTTAGAAGAAATTCTAGTCATTCGGTCTTGGCACAGTCTACGGTGCATTTCTCACATTAGGAAGATTTATGTCGAAGATTTTTTGGTAAACCTAATGGTACTAAACCAATTTAGTTTATCTAAAAAATAATCATATGTGGAACTAAGAAAAATCTAAATCTAGAAAGTTGTGCCTCTATCATCCTACCCAAGAGTTTTTGTCATGCCTAGTGGGACAAAAATCACACCATCCTAATTAGAAAAATTATATTTTGATCAAATAGAGCTCCAATGAAGTTCTATTTTTTGAGATCAAATGAATTCCATAACCTAGCAACTTTGTTAAAAATTATTTTTCAACAAATACTTAGTTTCCATTCAATTTTAGGGATTATGATCACAAGATCAACAACTAAAAAACTTGAAAAGTCGTTACAATTTCTTGAGTTTCTATCCTATAGATCCATACAAAACTGATCTACATCCCCTATCCCATATTCCCCTATGGAAAGCATAGATTCCTTGTAGACCTATTCTCAATATTTTTATGATAACCCTAGTTCAAAAATCATGTCTAGACAATTTTTTCCTAGATGGAATAATATTGAATTACTTGAACTAGCAGATCTTAATGAAATTCCTCAAGTAACACTTAAATATTTTTCAACCTATGATGGTACCAAAAAAATAGCCTACAAACACTATCAATATTTGGTTACTTTGGATACTATTCATAATATTTATGATGAATATGTCATGGTGAGACTCCTTACACTATCATTCAAGGGGAAAATATTGCACTGGTACCAAAATCTTGAAGATAGAAGCATCCACTCATGGGATGAACTTGTTGAACCATTTATTCAAGAATTTAATGAGCTAGTAGAACCATTTTTATTGCTAACCCCATTTACTACTATTTAGAGGTATCCTCAAGAAGCTATCTTAGAATTTAATATCTAGTTTAGTAAAACTTGGAGGATAATTCCTTAAGAAATCAAACCATCAACACTCAAGCATACATCTATTACCTCCATGCATTTACTCCAAACTTAGGTCTATAGTTTGGGTAATCAAATGAAATAAGGTTCCCACAAGTATACCAAGTCGTAATAGCTACAAATAATGACTTAGCATCTATGGTAAAACTTCCTTCTAGGGTTGTAATATCATATTTCCCTAAAATTAGCCAATCCCTATAGAAAAAATAACTTTCAATCACATCCACACATCAATTAGACCCAATTCCTACATCTAAATCTTTGCCTCTATCTTTGGCACCCACTTTTTCTATATTGTGTACTCATGAGCCTAAAGAATATTTATAAATGTAAGAAAAACCAATAGCTTTGAAGAACCTAAGAAATTATGGAATTGTCATGAAGAGGTGAGATGTCAAGAGAAGATTTGATGGTTACTAGTCCATGATATTTCCTTATATTGCAAAATATGAGGGGGTATCTATAAGAAATGCCATAGGAAAACCCAATGTTGTATTTATTAATCAAGAGGAAAGGTCATCTACTTCTTCATAAAAATAAATTTATTGGTGCTTGGCCTACAACGACTTGCATAATGTTGACACATTCATGATTTACCATCATCAATCTTAATTAAAAGCTGTAAAGAAAGTTAAGAAAGCATATAAATATCAAGTAAACATGTTGTGGGAACCAAACAAAATAATGCTAATAGAACATCCCCTTGAAGAGGAATGTTTGTCAATTTTAATAAGGTCCAATAAAAATCCTTTGCAAGTGGATCCACATAATTTGGATCCTTTCAAGGTTATTATTCAACCTCAAAAGATGCTAGAAAAATATCATACGAAGCACAAGAAAGAGCAACCTAGGCCAAAATAATCAAAGGAAGAAAAGGATACTTAAGAAGATTCTAAAGAATAATCTTGGAAAAAGCTCAGTATCCCTTTGTGATAAAATATCAAAGACTAGAAGCAACCCAAGACTACCATAAAAGGTTTTATGAACCTAAAAAGAAGGAAATGAAGCATTCAGAAACATCAAAATTCAATATTGTTGAAGAATTAAAGAATACCCCTTCAAAAGCAAACATGTATGATTCTTTGCTAATTCCAATACAATTTGACCTTCTTAGAGCTTCATTGAAGACTATTCATTTTAAAGGTGTATCATGCCCAGACCTCAATTTTGCTCAAAATTAACCTATTCTCAGAATGGAAAAAAATAGGTCACCTCCCTTCTATATGTCTCTATGCATGGAAGGGTGGATTATACATAATTGTATGGTTGAATCTAAAGCAATAACTAGAGTACACCCAATAAATTCTCAAAGTCTTGTCGCTAAATGACACCTCGATCAAGATAGTTAGGGTAATTAAAGAAATATCAATGGTGCTACATAAAGTATCATAGGTGATAGTCATACAAGAAGTGGTGATAGTTGATCTTGAACTATACTTTGTTCTCTACCTTTCAAGGGAATTTATATCCAAGTTTTTTTTTTGGAGCCCAGGGTTGTTGATGAACATATCCTTACTAAGGATCCTATATATGTAAAATCCACATGCCGCCAAATCCATTACATCTGGTAAGGCATAGCCTGTTATCAAAAAAAAACTTTCCATACAACATTTTGGGTATACCCTGAGAAAACACACATGCATCATAATTACAAAAAATAAAAAGACATGGATCCCTTCCTTGAGATAATGGAGAAACAAAAAGTTGTGGACACACATAGCAGAGTACTGAAAAAAACTCCCACAAGCTCTATATTGACAGTTACTCTTAATAATTCTTTGGTAATTACTTTCTTTCGTATATGACATGCTTTGGTACCACATACTATCTTGGCCAATCAGCCTTGGAGAAGTGAACTTGCTGGCTAGATTTATGGCGGTGGCTATCTGGTGGTCCACGTGGCTTTGGTTCAAATTCTTATATTGTCATTTCTTTCGTTCCTTGTGATTATCAACCAACCTCAAATTATTAATATGACTAGGAGCCATGTTATCTGACATGTGACTTTCCCCATTAGTCTTTGTGGTATTTCCAAGCAACATCCATGAAGACTGACAGCTCAAATAATTTTTATTGTGAGTCTAATTCAAAAAAGAGATGGGAATACTCCTAGCCTTTGAACTTACAGTGCCTTCCTTGTTGGTAAATTCAACTATAAGTCTTGGCATTCTTGTTGAATAAGCTCCTCTACTTCACTCGAGACATTGTGTTCCTATTTGAAAAGTATGTCACCATCGACACCCAAATTGGCCAGCTTATCAACAATTTTGTTAGCTTCCCAAAATACATGTTGGGATTTTCTATCCTATCTTCCTTGGAAAAGGATCCTAACCTCTTCAAAAATTATTTTAATCCTCCAAGGAGGTGTTTTCCAATTATTGAGGAGATTTGTAACATGCATAGAGTCTTATTCTACGATCAAATTGCCTTCTAAGTATTGAGTCATTTGAAGGCCTCTCCACATAGCTCTAGCTTTAGCTTCGTTGTTCGTCCTTGTTCCCAAATATTCAAAAAACATAAGCATCATATTCCCATTATGATCTCGCACAATTCCACCAGTGCCTGCTCTGCCAGGATTGTCCTTAGCTGCTCCATCAAAATTAAGCTTAAACCAACCCGTAGGAGGTGGATACCACTTAACACTAGCTCTGGGATTGACTACCCTAGGCATAGACTCATCTAACAAGGTTAAGCTTAAATATTGAGCAATCGTGGTCTCTTGTATATGAGGTTTACGACTATCAAAAGGGATAAGGTTCACATTCTCGTTGGCAAAGGATAGGATCATGGCAATGATAGTTTTATGATCATGGATAGACTCATTAAAGACTCTATGGTTCCTTTCTAACCACACCTACCAAATATAGTGATTGAGACAAATTTTTCACATGTATATAAGTCTTTGGCTTGAAAAGGGGCAAGGCCACTAGATGAAAAAATCAAGTACGATGGCTGGTTTAACCCATGAAATATTGAAGGCCTAAAAAACCCCACTTAGGACAGTCAAGGAAAAAGGGCACTCAAGGAAAATGTGATAAATGGTCTCCCAATTAGCCCTGCATAGGTAACAATGATTAGTGATACAAATACATTTATGCATCATATTATCAATGTTTAGAATTCTTCCTTGGATAACCAACCATGAAAATATTACAATTTTTTGAATTAAATTTTTAATCCAAACTAAGTTCTTTTGGAGGACAAAATCCTCGTCATCAAGTAGAAGCTTGTAAGCTGATTTAACAGTGAACTGCCCATTTTTCGTAATAGCCCAGGTCACTTGATCTTCCTTGGGTCTCATGGGGATAAACTGTTGCTCGAGAATTTTACAAATATCATTTGATTCTGCTTGAAATCCTTGAATTCTTATTTGTTTCCACTTCATTCTATCTTTGTCCTCAACCATATAATCGAAGAATTTTTTGCCAATGAGTTCTTTTGTGATATCTCTGATTCGAGCTAAGTTAGGATATTGCATCAATGGTTCGTCCTTAGCCCACCTATCATTCCAACAATTTATCCTCTCACCATTGCCTAAAACCCATATTAAACCTTTTTTTATGATTTTCTTACAATTAAGAATTGCTTTCCAAAAATTAGAACCTCTAATTAGAACTGAGTCACTTAGAAATTCCATATTTTGAAGATACTTTCATTTGATGATAGCTATCCATTCATTTTCTTCACCAAAAATGAGACACCACACCTGCTTAGCTAGTAAAGCTAAATTTATATGAGAAATTCTCCTCAGACCTAAGCCCCCATTTTCCTTGGGGTTTGCACACTTTGGTCCATCCTACAAGGTGTATCATTTTTTAATCCTATGATACAGTCCATAAAAATTCTTTTTGGAGTTTCTCAATTTTTTGGAAAACTTTCACAGGGCTTTGAAAATAGAGAGGAAATAGACTGGAATGCTCTGAAGAGAGGCCTTAGTGAGGACCAGCTTTCCTGCTTGAGATAGAAGATGACCTTTCCATCCAGCAAGTTTTTTTTGAATTCTTTCAATAACCCTATCCCACATTGACTCTCTCGGAGAACCAATGAAAAGAGGGAGACCAAGATACGAAGTGGGGAGGTTTGCTATATCACACCCTAAAATTTTTGCAATCCTTCCTTGCCTCTGAATGGGGCTGTTCAAGAAATATAACTTACTTTTACTAAAATTAACTTTCTGACCAACAACGTCCTCGTAGAGTTGCAAGATGTATTTAATTATTTTGGCCTCAACCACTGATGCCTTAGTCAATAAAAGGGTATCATCAATGAATTTTTGGTGATAAATGGCCCTAGTGAGATATGTTGCCTTAATTCTTGATATTAACCTTTAAATGTAAGCATTTTTTATGGTTCTACCTAAAGCTTCTGCCATAATTATGAATAACATGGGGCTGATAGGGTCCCCCTGCCAAATTCCTCTATGGCTTTAAAAGTAACCAATATTTTTTCCATTAACTAGAATCGAGAACCATGCTTTAGAAATACATTCTTTGATCAAATTAACCCATTGGTGGTGAAAACCAAACCTAAGGAAGATAGCAATTAGAAAGTCCTAATTTAGCCTATCAAATGCTTTGTTCATATCAAGATTGAGGGCAAAAATAGACCTGTTATGTTAGTCTTACAATGGCACTAAGAGGGGAGGTGAATCAGTGTGGTACTTTAAGCTTAACTTTAGAGCACTTAAAACTAAAATAATGAAACCTTAAAACCAGATAAATCAAGCATCACAAAATAATATATCACACAACATAAGATTTTAACGAGGTTCACCAATTTGGCTACTCCTCAAGAATGACTGCTTGGACTACCATCCAAATCCAACCTTTGCAAAGCACCAACTTTACAAATAGTTTACCAGCTTCCATTGGAAGGAGCACCAACCCCTGATTTATTTGTACCAATAGAAAGGAGCATCAACCCCCGATTTACCATCACCTACTAGAAGGAGCACCAACCCTTGATGCCAAGTTGCAACCTGGACTTCAATTTTGAATCTATAAGTTTGATGATAAAATACCTTTGCTTTTGCATGACCCTAACTGGTCTTCTCCACCTTTGCGTTCTCTGTGCACTCTGCTCTTTTCGTGCAAACACTTCGCACACTCTACTTTGCTACAATCCAACTTCATGATTGTCTTCTCCCTTTTGTGCAATCACAGATGCACTTAGGACAATTCAACATGACTTCTTCACTCACTTTGTGCACTTCACCATCATCTCGCCACTTCTGCACTTTCTGTGCTCTCACGGCCACATTTCACACTTTGACACACATTCAACGATGCATTCATTAACGTGATAATTCTTCAAAAAACCATCCTTTTATAACAACATTTTCATGATCAAAAACCCTAATCTTAGTCGGCTATAAACCCTGATCTTAGTTGGCTGCATACCCTAATCTTAGTCGGTTGTAAACCCTAATTTTAGTCGGTTGTCATAGGTCTTCGTCGGCTTCAACTCAACCACAAAAAAGCAACATGTCACGATATCATGACACTTTTGCTTACTCTCCCTTTCTCCTTGCTTTGGTCCCAAAAATACATGTCGTGATATCATGACACTTTTGTTCTCTCTCTCTTTCTCCTTGCTTTGGACTGCAAAACTACATGTCGCGATATCATGACACTTTTGTTCTCTCTCTCTTTCTCCTTGCTTTGGACCACGAAACTACAACATGTCGTGATATCGCCACACTTTCGCATCCTTGCTTCTCTTCTTGGCTTGTACCCATAAAAACTCAGCATGTCACGATATCGCGACATTTTCGCCGCCATACTCCTTTTCTTGGCTTGTACCAGTGAAAACACAGCATGTCATGAAATTGTGACACTTTTGCCTCCTTGCCTCTTTCTTTGGCTTGCATCAGCAAAAACATAGCATCTTGCTAAATCGTGACACTTTTGCCTCCTTGCCTCTTTCTTTGGCTTGTATCAACGAAAACCCAGCATGTCACAAAATCGTGGCACTTCTATCTTCTTGCTTTCTCTCTCCTCATTGAGTCGTGAAAATGCGACATGTTGCGATATCGGAACACTTTCTCTCCTTTGCTTTTTCTTTTGCCTTTGGGTCGTGAAAACCCGACATGTCGCGATATCGTGACACTTTTTCTCCTTAGCTCTTTCTCTTGCCTTCGGGTCGCGAAAACCCGACATGTCGCGATATCGTGACACTTTTTCTTTTGGACTCTCTCTCCTGCAATATGTCACGAAATTGTGACACTTTTTCTTTCGGACTCTCTCTCTTGCAATATGTCGGGAAATTGCGACACTTTTTCTTCTGTACAATCTTTCTTGCAATATGTCATGAAATCGCGACACTTTTTCTGCTTGTCTTTTTCTCTTCCAACATGTCATGAAATCATGACACTTTTTCTTTCGTACTATCTCTCTAGAAATATGTCACGAAATCACGACACTTTTTCTTTTGAAATTTCTCTCCTGCAATATGTTGCGAAATCGCGACACTTTTTCTTTCGTACAATCTCTCTTGCAATATGTCACAAAATCATGACACTTTTTCTTCCATACTATCTCTTGCAATATGTCGTGAAATCGCAACACTTTTCTTACTTGTTCTTTTTCCTTCGAACTTGTCGCGAAATCGCGACACTTCTTCCTGCTTTCTCTTTTTCTTCCAACATGTCATGAAATCACGACCGTTTTTCCACTTGCCTTTATTTCTTCCAACATGTCACGAAATCATGACAGTTTTGCTTGCTTGCGCTTTCTCTCCGAACATGTCACAAAATTGTGATAGTTTTGCTTGCTTGCGCTTTCTCTTCGAACATGTCACGAAATCGTGATAGTTTTCCTTGCTTGCGCTTTCTCTCTGAACATGTCACAAAATCACGATAGTTTTTCTTGCTTGCGCTTTCTCTCCGAACATGTCATGAAATCATGACAGTTTTCCTTTCTTCTCAACATGTCACGATATCGTGACAATTTTTATTTCTTGCTCAACATGTCACGATATCACGATAGTTTTCTTCCTTGTGATTTTCTTTTGATTTTTAGCATATGGGCCACTTTGATCTTCTTATACAACCTATAACAACTTCACCCAAACATTAGAAACATCCTCATAAGCATTTAACAGCATTGCGCATACTCTGAGCAACCTCTGAACTCTCATCCACTGCATCACTAAACTCCTGTCCACTGCATCAACCAATCTGTCTGACTGTGTTGACAACAATGACAATATTGTTGCTGCACCTTGCTCAAAAATCTCCCCCTTTGGAATTGTTGGCAACACACATGCAATTTCTTGTAATTCTTCTCCCCCTTTGACAATAATACCAAAGGGTTGTTGCAGACTCCCCCTGAGTCCATGCACAACATTCTCAGGCACACGTTATGATAGTTAGCAAAAATTAAAAATATGAGCAAAAAGATAATCAAATATATAAATGCTCCCCCTGAGAATGTGGTCCCTGTAGCTAGTCAATTCTTGGGAAACATGACTACTCCACAATCTGTTGTTGGAATAAAAATCCAACTTAACCGCACTTTCTGCAACTTTCTCCTATGTACAACACGTCGCTGTAATATATTTTGCCTCTGTTGTGGATAAGGAAGTTGACTCTTGTTCTATACTATTCTACATGACCAATATATCTCCAAGATAGAATGCACCTCCACTGGTACTCTTTCTATCATCTACACATCCTGCCCAATCTGCATCTTTTGGATACCATAACCCATACTCCATAGTACCCTTGTGACATTATAGAAGACTTTGTTTCTCTGCTGCACTGATTGGTGGACCTCTTCTTAACTTGAAGAATCCTCACTCAGATCTATCTTCAACTGTGTTGGCTACTATATTTCTATCCATTGAGACTATATCCTCTGTACTTTGTCACCTCCAAAGCTCAGTCAATAGGCTCACTAAGAACCTACTCAATAGGCTCACATAAAACTTTTCCAATGCTGAATAACAAGCTCATACAAAACCTATCCAAATCTGCTCCACCAAGCTCACTAAGAACTTGTCTGAAACTTCTCTAGCAATCTCACCAAGAACTTGCCCAAATCTACTCTATAAATCTATCCCAGCATTGTCCTCAAATATTTCCCAAAGGCCTTCTCAAAGACTCAATCAATCATGCTCAAGTAGTACTCAAAATGAACTCAACAATGAATGGCGATCTCAAATCAAATCCACTTCATAGAACTTTAAAAATCACTTCACACATAACTTGACTAGGATCAAACAAATCAACTCAACCAATCATCACAAGGGACAACTCTCTCTCACATAACCCTAGTCAAAGTATGTATCAACCAACTCAAATTATTCCAACAATGCTCAACCACAAATATCACATAACAATGATACTCATGTTCTTTTCTAACTCAAGTTCTTTCACAACCAATGGGCTTAAACCACTATGCTTATAGCACAAGTTTTAAACACAACTCTCAATTCAAAAAACCTTGATGCATTCAACCAACCACTTTCGAAAAAGGAAACTACAAACAATCATTTTCCCTTCAATGATATTTTAGAAATCAACCATCATAATTTTGTCACATGAGTCTCCTTGGGATTAGCTTGAAATTGTGCTACCATGCATCCAGCCTGCAAGGTATCTAGTCTGATAGTTGTCTAGCCTTGCATATCATGCTTGGGGTGCCTGTTTCAAGCCATATATCTTCAACTTCTAAACCAGGTTGGGATCATCACCAAGCTGGAAACCATCTGGCTGCTCAATATAAACCTCTTATTCAAGCTTCCCATTCAACAACGCTGATTTCACATCTGTCAACAAAATTGACAAATGACTCACACTTGTACCAACTTTTGTCCAACATTGTACCAACACTGCATTTTTACTACCAATTTTGTGCAAGCATCAAACACTGTACCAAAACACAACCAAATCCCTTCTTTTCTCTTTTTTTTTTAATATTTTCAACTTGGTCTATGTTTTCTACAGTCACCGCTGGTCACACCTTACTTTCAACTATTCGAATCAGGAGACAATATTTTGTTAAACACTTTACGACCAACTAAAGTGCACCTTACTCAAACTCATACTTCTAGACCTCGGATAGGTATGATTCACAGAGCAAAGTTTCTCATCTTGATGAGTTAAACATGAGTTAATGATCATACTTCAATATTTTTCACCACAGCGTCATAATAGATCTAACAATCTTCACATCAATGTGTAGTTCAAATACACACTGCTTTTATCGAAACACATATATGCGACTAGGGCAACATTTTTTTACTAACCAAATTATCTGAAGTGTTATAATCCTTAACTTTGGACAGTGGCAGTAAGAACCATCACTAGTACAACAATGAAATATAGCAATACTACCAATAATGACAACTCTTAATTTAATCACCACCCTTTACGACACTTCCACAAACTACATGAACTGAAAACACACTTTGACAATTTATACAACTTCCCTGACTACTTGCCTTTCATCCTCAAGTAATCAAACAAATACATAGGAGCATTAAAATGAAACTTCAATATTACTCCCCTGAGGATGTGCTACCTGGAGTTGCTTAGTGCAATATCAGAGTAGTCTCTTTCAGTCTAGGGAGACATGATTTCCTTTCTTCTATCTTTCTCCAAACTTTCTTGAACTCGAACATTTCTCTTGTGTGGTTGTCTCTTATGCATCCTTGATGAATGATTATTTCCCTTTTTATGTACCTGATTTATTCCCTATTTGTGTTTTGTTCTTTGCGTCTAATGAAATCTACTATTTTGCCTTAGATTAGATACAAAAATGCTTGGACAAAACCTTGCTATGTGCCCATGTCCATTACATTGAAAACATTGTACATATTGTTCACTCAGAAACACAGAAGTATTTCTACCAGCATAACTCTTTGATTTATTATTCAATCCACAATAAATTGCCTTGTGACCATACTAGTTGCATCTTAAACAATAGCCATTAAAAGTATTATTATTATGAATAGAGTGAGAGTGATAGAACCTCTTTTGTTGTGGTTGCTTTGCTATAGATCTCCTTTGATATTTTCTTCCTTTTGAAAATTCAGCTTCAAGATTTTCTCGCTTTGGTCTTTCAACAGTGAACTTCTTCTTTTCTGTAGAGTTGGAAGATGAAGTTTGTTCAGTTTCATATCCAATACCATGCCTATCAGTGGAGCTTCTTTGTTGGCTTATCATTTTTTCTAGCAACTCTGTGCTTTTCTCGAATTTGAGATTTGTATTGGCCTCTTCTAGTTGTTTCTTCAATAAAACAATCTCTTCCTCTTGTTTGCATCAACCAATCTCTTTCTCATTGAACTGTGACCTAAGAGTTTCTTCAATCCTTTTGAATTCTTCTACCTATACTTTCAAACTGGTTATTATTTCATTTGCATCCTCAAGATTTTTTTGAGATTTCCTTATTCCTTTTTCTTTCTATCTTCAATTCATCCAGAGCTGCAATTAATTCCTCTTTCAAATTTATTTCTACATCAATTTCTTCTTCATCACATCCCTGTTCTTTTTTTGTTTCTTCTTCGAGTGTTAAGAAAAGACCTCCACCTGTTTCCTTTTCAGAATCATCCTCTAGGACTTCATTAGCTCTCAGCATATATGCTTTTATGTTCTCATTGTCTCCTTCATGAATACTCTTTAGTTTGTTCCATATTTCTTTTGTTGTTTTACAACTCATGATCTTTACCAGTTCACTTTCTACTAATCCACACCTGATAGCATCCTTTGCTTTTAAGTCATTCTCAAATAGATTCTTACCGGTAGCATCGATTGGAGGAGTGATGGGTATTGTGTTTTCACTATTTATTGAATCCTAGATGTCGTATCCCAAGGCACAAAGATGTGTCTGCATCCTAATTCTCTAGACCACGTAATTAGTTTCGTCAAACAAGGGTGCTTTGTTTTATGAGAAGTCTTCAACCTTTTTTGGTTCAATTTTCTCTTCCACAGGAACTAAAACTGATTGAGATTCCCTTTTGGAGGAGGATCTATTCTTCTTACCCATTGTGTACTAATCCAAGATCAACCCTGACTGATTTAGCCTTAGAAGGGAACTTGGCTCTGATACCAATTGTTAGTCTTACAATGGCACTGAGAGGGGGGGTGAATTAGTGTGGTACTTTAAGCTTAACTTCAGAGCACTTAAAACTAAAATAATGAAACCTTAAAACCAGATAAAGCAAGCATCATAAAAGAATATATCACACAACACAAGATTTTAACGAGGTTCACCAATTTGGCTACTCCTCAAGAATGACTGCTTGGACTACCATCCAAATCCAACCTTTGCAAAGCACCAACTTTACAAACAGTTTACCAGCTTCTACTAGAAGGAGCACCAACCCTTGATTTATCTGTACCAACAGAAAGGAGCACCAACCCCTGATTTACCAGCACCTACTGGAAGGAGCACCAACCCCTGATGCCAAGCTGCAACCTGGACTTCAATTTTGAATCTATAAGTTTGATGATAAAATACCTTTGCTTTTGCATGACCCTAACTGGTCTTCTCCACCTTTGCATTCTCTGCACACTGCTCTTTTTGTGCAAACACTTCGCACACTTTGCTTCGCTGCAGTCCAACTTCACGATTGTCTTCTCCCTTTTGTGCACTCTGCTCCTTCTACTTTCTTTGTGCAATCACAGATGCACTTAGGACAATTTTACACGACATCTTTACTCACTTTGTGCACTTCGCCATCATCTCACCGCTTTTGCGCTTTCTGCACTCTCATGGCCACATTTCACACTTTGACACACATTCGACGACGCATTCATTAACGTGATAATTCTTCAAACATCATTACTTTTATAACAACATTTTCATGATCAAAAACCCTAATCTTAGTCGACTGTAAACCCTGATCTTAGTCGACTGCAAACCCTAATTTTAGTCGATTGTCATAGGTCTTCATCGGCTTCAACTCAACCGCAAAAAAGCAACATGTCACGATATCATGACACTTTTTCTTACTCTCTCTTTCTCCTTGCTTTGGTCCCAAAAATACATGTCACGATATCGTGACACTTTTGTTCTCTCTCTCTTTCTCCTTGATTTGGACCGCAAAACTACAACATGTCGTGATATCACGACACTTTTGTTCTCTCTCTCTTTCTCCTTGCTTTGGACCGCAAAAATACATGTCACGATATCGCGACACTTTCGCCTCCTTGCTTCTCTTCTTGGCTTGTACCCATGAAAACTCAGCATGTCACAATATCATGACACTTTTGCCGTCGTACTCCTTTTCTTGGCTTGTACCAGCAAAAACATAGCATGTCATGAAATCGTGACACTTTTTTCTCCTTGCCTCTTTATTTGGTTTGCATCAACGAAAACACGACATGTCACGAAATCGTGACACTTTCACCTCCTTGCCTCTTTCTTTGGCTTGTATCAGCGAAAACCCAGCATGTCACGAAATCGTGACACTTCTACCTTCTTACTTTCTCTCTCCTCATTGAGTCACAAAAATGTGACATGTCGCGATATCACGACACTTTCTCTCCTTTGATTTTTCTTTTGCCTTCGGGTCATGAAAACTTGACATGTCGTGATATCGTGACACTTTTTCTCCTTAGCTATTTCTCTTGCCTTCGAGTTGCGAAAGCTCGACATGTCACGATATCATGATACTTTTTCTTTTAGACTCTCTCTCCTGTAATATGTCAAGAAATCGTGACACTTTTTATTTTAGACTCTCTCTCCTGCAATATGTCACGAAATCACGAAACTTTTTCTTTCGTACAATCCTTCTTGTAATATGTCACGAAATTGTGACACTTTTTCTACTTGTCTTTTTCTCTTCCAACATGTCATGAAATCGTGACACTTTTTCTTTCGTACTATCTCTCTTGCAATATGTCATGAAATCGTGACACTTTTTCTTTTGGACTATCTATTTTGCAATATGTCGTGAAATCGTGACACTTTTTCTTCTATACAATCTCTCTTGCAATATGTCATGAAATCATGACACTTTTTCTTCCGTACTATCTCTCTTGCAATATGTCGCTAAATCGTGACACTTTTCTTACTTGTTCTTTTTCCTTTGAACTTGTCGTGAAATCGCAACACTTCTTCCTACTTTCTCTTTTTCTTCCAACATGTCGTGAAATCGTGACCATTTTTCCACTTGCCTTTATTTCTTCCAACATGTCACGAAATCACGATAGTTTTTCTTGCTTGTGCTTTCTCTCCGAACATGTCACAAAATTGTGACAGTTTTGCTTGCTTGCGCTTTCTCTCCGAACATGTCATGAAATCGTGACAGTTTTGCTTGCTTGCGCTTTCTCTCCGAACATGTCGCAAAATCGTGACAGTTTTACTTACTTGCGCTTTCTCTTCGAATATGTCATGAAATCGTGACAATTTTCATTTCTTCTCAACATGTCCCAATATCGTGATAGTTTTTCTTTCTTGCTCAACATGTCATGATATCGCAATAATTTTCTTCCTTGTGATTTTATTTTGATTTTTAGCATATGGGCCACTTCGATCTTCTTAGACAACCTATAGCAACTTCACCCAAACATCAAAAACATCCTCATAAGCATTTAAAAACACTACACATACTCTGAGTAACCTCTGAACTCCTGTCCACTGCATCACTAAACTCCTATCCATTGCATCAACCAATCTGTTTGACTGTGTTGACAACAATGACAATACTATTGCTGCACCTTGCTCAACAACCAAACCTAAGGAGGATATCAATCATAAAGTCCTAATTTAGCCTGTCAAATGCTTTGTTCATATCAAGATTGAGGGAAAAAATAGACCTGTTAGTCTTATGAGCAAAGTGTAGAGCTTCATGAACTATGATAACTCCATCCAAGATTGACCTGCCCTAGACAGAGCTTTCCTGGCATGGATCTATGTTGCGAGGCAGAATATCTCTCATTCTATTTGCAATGGCTTTAGTTAGGATCTTGTAAGAAACATTGCATAGACTGATTGATCTAAAGTCAACCATAGATTGGGTGGCTACCTATCCTTCAATTATTCACATATGGTAATCCCTCACAAAGATAAGAAAGTAAAAATTTACATAGAGAAGACAACTACCTAGCACATTGAAATAATTGAGGAGGACTATGTCAACTTGATAAATGATAAGTTGGAATTCCTAGAGATAATAATAGAATAATTACATATGGAGGATTATTTCTCCCTTCAATGCTATGATTGACACTAGATTGGGCACTTACTACCTAACAAAGCCAAAAGAAAAAAAAATTTGTCGTCAAATCAAGAAATCCAAAAAATAGGAACTTGGAAGTTGTACTATGATGGAGTTAGATGTCAAAATGGAGCTAGAGCCAAGGTGGTGTTGATTTTCCATTTCAAGGGGGTAAAAATTTATAATTTAAATTGACATGGAGATGTACTAATAATGTAGTTGAAGATGAAGCTTTGTGTCTTAGCCTAATAAAAGTAGATAAGATGGGAATTAATTTGCTATTAATATCCAATGACTCAAAGCTTGTGGTCAACAAGGTAACAAAAAATGCAATAGTAAGCATCACTACTTGAAATCCTATCGAAATAGGGTATGGGACCTAATGGAAGGCTTTTAGACACTGAACATAAAAGTAGTGCCCAAAAGTTAGAATACAAGTGTTGATGCATTGGCCTCATAGGGGAAAAATTTTGATTCAACTTTTGACTATTGTAAAAAATCAAATGTAGTCAAAATGGTCTTTAGACCATCCATCTTTTACAAAGATACCTTTTGGCAGATATTTGATAATAACCACCAAAACATTAATTTTTTAAATAAAGAAGTTGTCTATGCGACATAGCCAAAATAAATGTTGTTTCATATTGACCAAGAAGAGGTAACTCAGTTAAAGAACAACCATATTTTATAAGGGTTAATTACCCTAGAAAATTTCTTTGATAACAATGACCAAAAAACTACCCGTAAAATGACCATTGATCAACATGAACTCAAGGAAGTCTATATGGAGTCCAAAAATAAGTTGAAGGTTGGAGTATCTTGTTTTGAGTAGGAAATAGATGAGGTCATGAAATTCTACAAAGAATACAGGGATATAATACCATGGAGATATGATGACCTTAAGGTTTATAGCAAGGATGTTATTCAACATACTATAGAGTTATTTCCTAATGTCAAGTAGTTTAGGAAAAAGTATAGGTCAGTAAACCCAAAGATCAAGTCCTTGAGGAAGCAAGAATTTTTTAATCTGCTGAATGCCAAAATTATCTATCCCATTAAGCACTCTACATGGGTGGAAAATTTGATCATAGTAAGAAATAAAATGGAGATATACAGTTATGTGTAGACTTATGGAACTTTATCAAGGCATCCTTGAAAGACCACTATCCACTATTGTAAATTGACCCAATCCTATAAACCATGGTTAGAGTTTAAATATTTTCTTTACTTGATGGTTTTTTCTAGTTTTAATCATATTTGGGTAAGAGACAAGGAATAATATTTACCACCAAATGGGGCATGTTTGCATAGTAGAGAATTCCAAAGAAAGTTTTTAAAGGGCCATGGACCTTGCCTTTCATGAGCTAGCCAAAAAGGTAATTCTAATTTATCTTGACAATATGATAGTATTTTCCCATGATAGAAAGCAATATTTAGATCGCCTTAGGATGGTTTTTTAGAAATATCAAGAATTCATAGTTTCACTCAATCCTAAAAAAATAGTGTTCACTATGCATAAAGGTAAGTTATTAGGACATGTTGTATCCAAGTAGGAATTAACTATTGATCCATTTCAGGTCAAAATAATCTTGGTAGTGCTTATTCTACAAAACAAGAAGCCTCTGTAATCTTTCTTTGGGTAAATCAACTTTGTCTAAAAGTTCATTTTTTATTTTTCTCAAATAGTCAAACCTATGATTGAGCTTCTAAAGAAGGATGTAACATTTATGTGGACCCTAGAAAGAAGAAAATATTTTTATCAAATAGAGTAAGCAATAATACAAGCACCTATCTTGGTTAAGCTAGACTACAAGAAAGATTTCATTCTATATGTCTATGGGTCTAAGAATAGTTTTGTTGATGTCTTGACATAGAAGTATGATAATCAAGAGGAACATGAAATATTATTCTTAAACCAAATGTTTCATGCATACCAAAATAATTACAATTTCATAGAGACAAATGTTTGATCTTATAAAATCTCTCAAGAAGCCTAGATATTATGCATCTCAAAGAAAAACTTGGGTCTATGTAGTGGATCTAGATGTTAGAAACTTTGTCCTAAAAGAAGATATAGGAGAAAAATTATCTAGGTGGGTTACAAAGATCTAAGAATAAGACATTGAGATCTCGCCAAGCAATTTGGTAAGAGGGAGAGATTTATGTGAGCAATTAGCGTGTGTTTCCAAAGTTGGACACAACATATGCATAAATAATTATCTTGAAGATGACTTTAGTAAGGATAAATAAAAATCAAAGGAAGTTTGAGTGACACTTTTTATTGTATTTTCAAATGGGTAGGTGTTTGTATGGTTTGGGTGCCTCTCAAAGATGGAGATATAGAATACAAGCCTTGAACTATGTTTTATTATCAAAAATATTATTCAGAAATAACTTTAGTGGAGTCCTTCTCTAATGTGTTTGGTCTGAATAGGTAAAGAAAGTAGTATCTAAATTTAATTTTGAATTCTCTAAAGGCCATTATTCAAGACAAACCACTATAGCTAAAATACTTTAAGGTGGGTATTTCAAGCTCACTATATTTGTAGATGCTTTCAACGTTGCCAAATATTGTAAAAAGTGCCAAATATTTACTGGTAGAAGAAGAAATTTGGTACTTCCCTTGAAACCAATCATAGCAGAGGAGATTTTCTAGAAATGGGGGCTTGATTTTATTGGCATATTTCAATCTTATCTTCTCTACTAGGAATAAGTTTATATTGACTACAAAAAACTATTGGAAAGAATCAAAAGAAGTTTTCAAGGGATTGTTGGAGATATAGCTCCTGAAATATGAGATGTTTTTCCAAACAAAAATTGCCCTAATTTTACATTTTCACAAAATCCCCATTTTGCAAAAGTAATTTCTTTGATACCACTTAATACTAAACTTTATTATTATTAATATAAACCATTCACCAATATGCATAAATATCAAATCATTCATCCACAATACATTATACACAATAACAACCCACAAATGAGAGAGATAGATAATACCCTTAAGGTAGGAAAACACCAATAATAATCCTTAAGGAAGGAATAACTCGACAAGATCTCCCAAGGTGAGAGGCCACTTCATGGGTATATACGATTACATAACATTATTCTTCAATGATGATTACAATGACAAATATCTCTTCTTTATATATCCATATTCTTATTCTACTTTGGGGAGCCTACTACTAATATAATATTATATTATAATATAATATTATATTATAATATAATATTATATTATAATACAATCAACCTTGGGTTATGGGTGGCCCATGCCAACCCTTATACAATATAATAATATATCCCCAAATTTTTATTCTTAGGTACCCTACCATTATGGTTCTTATCCATGTTATTGCTTGATCTAAAGGTTATGTTATATTTATTTTGCAAGCTTAAGATGATTAGATTTGCTTTCATCCTAGAATATGCTTTTATTTTTACATACAAAGTGAGAGAGAGAGAGAGAGATGGAGAGAGAGAGAGAGAGATAGAGTTATCCTTGGGCTTAGGGGTTTCTTTGGGAAGGGCTCTAAAGTTAACCTTGTCTAAAACTCTCCTTTTCAACTTGGGCTATTGTGGGATAGCAACACCTAGTTTTTTGTGTCCATGAGAATTCAATCACACGAAGTGATTGGTGCTTAAGGGCCCATCACAGAGATGGGAAAGAAAAGCATGAAGTTTAAGGTATCATTGTGGAGGTGAAATAAACTAGACTAAGATACTATGCCTAATGGATCTAACATAGACTAAATTATGGTTGGAAGAATGAATTGGCATCCCCTTCCATAAATATTGAGAAAGGATAATCCTAATACTAAGGTCATAAGGTTTGCATTTTTGAGAATTTCAAAAACATGGGGAGACATTTTAAAAGGTATCCTCTATAACACAAAGGTATACAAGGTAAACCCCAATTATCTACGAGAGCTTGGCCTCTCATATCCACTTGAGTGATATCTATAGGATCTTAGAATCAAAATGTGGTCATGTCTATTTAATGTATGTATTCCATGGATACTCCTATGAACCTTATTAAGTTTCAAAAAAAATCTCTCTTGGGTTGGTTAGATTTTGGGGTTGTTACAATTGGTATTAGATCTCTAGGTCATAGGGCTAGAAGCTTCCCTAGAAAAAGGACTTAGAGATGTTTTGACTTGATGGATGACTTTTGGGGAGATGGCATATCCATCATTACTATCAGTGGATGATATTATATGGTTGTTAGTACATTGGAGGATGTGACTAACTAGTAGGTAGGAGGTATAATAATGAGAATTGCAACCTAACCTAGAGATTTTTGTGTGACTAGAAAACTATGGCACAAAATTTAAGGAGATGAAGGAGAATATATTCTATTCCACAAAGGTATGCTAGGTAGGATAGTACCAAGGCTAGACCACCAAGAGGTATTTTGGGGAACTCCAATAGATAGGTGGAGAACCTCACTACTATTCTCCCCAACAATCATCAAAAGGATTGTTGGAGAGAATCAAAGAAGTTTTCATCTAATGCTAGATCAAGCCTTGTGTGAAGACCGTATTACAATCAAAAAAACATTAAAAACCTAACCATATCATTTGGTTTATGGCAAGGAATTTATCTTGCCTTTGCATATGAAATTGCTAACAATGAAGCTAATAGATAAAATAAAATTTCTAAATGTAGAACTAGTAGAAGCTAGAATGGTAGAGTTGTTTTTGGAATAATGGAGAAAAATATCTACAACAACTTATGGAGACATTAGGCCACTATAAGTTGTGGTTTGATAAGAAGGCTTCTTTGTTACTGTTTGCAAGCTTTACCATAATACCTATGTCAAATTACTACTAAATATGACCATAATGCATTTGATCTAGCAAACACTAATGGCCAAATTATGTTGATTATGGTAAATAGCCATCATTTAAAGCACTACATGTAAAATAAAGTATTGTCAAATTGTATTATATGTACATAGATATAAGAAATGTAACAAGTCATAGAAATTTTGATATGCAAGAAGTCAATTGTCTAAAGCAAAAGTTCGCAGACGATAATTTTTGAAATAAAACAAGCTTATTGGTCAAAAAATATAGTGAATTAATTCTAGTAAGCTTACCTAGGTATCAGATTGCAAGTCCAATTTAAGAATAAAAGGATACAATCCATCGATATTCAATGCACTAACTATTAGCTTTTCAATATAAAAGAAAAAGCTTGTCGGCTCACTTTGCATGAACTAATTATCAAGTTATTGAACCTTTTTTGAGCTAGTGCATTTTAAAAATAACTAAGGTA
Source organism: Wollemia nobilis (assembly GCA_028583015.1). Lineage (NCBI taxonomy): Eukaryota > Viridiplantae > Streptophyta > Pinopsida > Araucariales > Araucariaceae > Wollemia > Wollemia nobilis. Next base: position 668,974 of record JAQPPZ010000446.1, on the reverse strand, counting down.
TTCTAAGAGAAAAGTGAATAGATATTCATGTATGAGCATTAGATAGTTGTATTCAGTAAGCTAAATTATAGAAGTTACAATCAAATCTTAGTAGCCATGGTCAAAGATTCAAATATCCCCTCTAAAAAGGAGAATACCCAAAATAATAATAAGAAGGTGAAGAAATTTTATAAAGATTCAAAGTTGCTTCAAGACCACATGATAAAAATTCATGATATAATGCTTACCCTCAAATCTAAGCATAAAATACTTAGGGACTCAATAGAGCAGAGGGCTCTTAAGCTTTCACTTGGCATACTAGGGGTAGTTGTGTGGATTTTATTTTATTAGTCAAAAATACCCAAGTACATGCACCTCTACCAAAATTGGTCCAAGCAATGGAAAAGCACTACAACCCCCAAACCATGGTGGTCTAAGATGTAGTAGGCTATATTTCTTTTTATCATACACCTAAATCTCTTACAAACACATTTGTAGTAGATACTTGTCATAAGGTAACCCCTAAATATTTTAATACTCAAAACTAGATCAAATTATATGAGGGTAATAATCTCAAAGATGACAATAAAAATCTCAATTTTTGGCTTGACCAACAATAACACCATCCCCTGCATGAACAAAATATTCTTAAGTGCTCACTTTCGCTTAGTGAATTTAAACACCCATAAATTTTCTCTATGTTGGCTATATTTTTGGATTAGAAACTAACAAGCATGTCTATGACTATCAGACAGCCATGTCCTATACCATCACCAATCCCTATAATTATGACATGTCTATCTCTAACCCTGTTTAAAATCCGATTTTCTTTGATTGGGACAAATTTTTGTGTAAGAATGCATGAACAACTACTAGAGCTACAAAATTCAAATTATGGATTACTTCGATACCCATTGCATTTATCTTGGTTGTTCTTATACTATATAGTAGATAGAATACCATGGTTAGTAATAACTAGGCAAATCCTAAAAGGAGACAATTTATTAGTCATATACTAGACACATATAATTCAGACCTCCAACTCCTATTATGAGTTTAGCATGATTCTTAGGTCTATCATTGAAACTCATATATTAAAAATTCCCAAGTTATATTAGGAGGTAGTAGAACAACTCCATATCCCTCAACAAGAGTTTAAATATTGGTACTTCTTAAGGGATGGTGCTATAATAAGAGTGTATGGTTTCACGGGTTACCCCTTTCTACTTTACCATTATGTTATAGACTAGATTTTTGGGATGAAATTCTATCAGTAGGTAGATGGTAAAAATATATATTTTGGCATAGGTATCAACAAGGTGGGCACATATGAGGTACCATTCAACTTTTATCTAATTATACTATCTAGGTGAGGACAAGGAAAGATTTTAGAATCTTGACTCAAATGCTTCAATCTATGATTGGTCCTCCATAAATGGAAGTATGACCAGAATAAATTTATGACTAAGATATTGTATTTACTAGGTCTAAACCCCTAATATTCAACCATGTTTTGTAGCCTAAAATAGAAAATTTCTAGAATAATACAAAGGAGCAAGAGGAATATTTAGATATAAGCAAGTTACAAGAAAAGCCTCCTTGGAGAGATCATTATGATATAATAAAGTTATTTGAGCTAGCCAACAACAAAGACCATATCTTAGATAACAAGTTAATAGGAGCAATGGAAGAGAAAACAAGTTGGCCAATGCCCAAAATATTAGAATGGTGGATCTTCCTATGTGATTGAAACATACAAAAGTTAAAGTATCTTCTCACCATGGATAAGGAATTTCAAATAAATATTATAAATATATCAATACTTAGGTTCCCAAATATGAACAAAATGTCCCTCTAATAAAATAAAATAATGATGAAAAATACAATAATTCTAAAGAAGAATATTAGACTAGTGATTCAATTTTAAAATGAGCAAACTCCAAAGAGGATCTTGTTGAAAATGATGATCCACTGATGAAAAGAAATCAAACTAAAGGTTTAGAAGTAGTGAATCCATGAGAATAGTGGCCCTTAGAAGAAAACACATCCTTGAATTGAGGAAGCCCTTCACATTCACCAATAAAATTATAGTATGGAAGATACTCGATAGGAGCTAAAATGATTAAGAATATGGGCTATGTTCTAGGAGGCTTTGGAAATACATCATTAGGGATACTTGAGCCCTCATAGGTAGAATGAAGAGAACATAATCTAGGCCTTGGATCCAATACTCATCAACCAAAAAAGCATGATCCCTCTTAATTTTGTCCTAATCCTCCAAGTCCTTAGTTCAACCAAAACATCCAGTGGGGGTTGAAGCTACACAAGGAATATAACATGTAAAATATAGTGGTGAAACAAAGATAATATTGAGTATCTACATCTCAAACATGGACAATGCTAAGTGGTAATTGAAGCCAATACTAGCCATTCAGATAAAGAAGACGCTCCTTGCCTTGAGTGAGAACCTTTTGAGCCCTCAACTCAATAAAAATTACAAAAACCAAAAAAAATAAAAGGCTCTCCATCGAATCAATAGTAAAAGGGAGCAAAAAGAAATAAAATCCAAAGTACTATTTTGGTAGCTCAACACACAACCATGCCAACTTAGGAGAAATCCCAGGCATAAGTAATAAGTATCCTTCCTATTATTTCCTCTATCCCCTCTCCACCACATCATTTACCTCTACAAAAAATTATCTAATTAGCACAAAATCAATCTCCCACCACATCCATATCACAACTTCAGACTCCCAAGAGTGTTGCTCCATTAATTCAAAAATCCCCTTTGTCTTTATTTCCCATTCTCCAATTAGTCTTCACTACAACACCATATTCTAGTCTATAACGACCCACAAACTTGACCCAAGGGAGAGCGATATTTTTTTCCATTTTCATGAGGAAACTCATAAATAAGTCCCAATATTTTTTAGTAGCATAAGGCATAACCACATTTTGAGTCTAATTTTACTATAAAAACACTCAAGTGGATATGATTTACCAACTCTTTATACTTCTAGGGTTCACTTTTCTAAACCTTACTATTTAAAAAATATATCATTAGTGTTCCCCCCACTTTTTCTATACCCTCACAAGTTTAGGATAACTTGATCATGGCGTAGTTATTATCCTTTAAGGTCCATAACACTTAAAGTGAGACACCTATTCTCTAACACTCCATAAGTCCATCTATGTAGGATTATTTTGGCATGATGCCTTGGTGTTTAGTTACCTACACCTAGGTGGCCTAACTAGGACCATTACCACTCACCTGGTAATGAGCATGGTCACCTGAGCCTCATAATTCAAGGTGCCACCAATATATTATCTTGTGAATGATTAGGTGGATTATACCATATCAATCCACTATTTATATTCCTAGACCTCACCACTAGAAATATATACAAGCCTCACCACTTAGGACTACCCAAAAACCTCATTGCTTTTGGACACCCGAGCCTCACCGTTCAAGGTGTATCATTCTAAAAACACTTGGTTATTACTTTATTGTAACTCCTCCCAATATTGGGTACATATTGAATCAAGGGTTTTCTAATATGGCTCTAGATTCATGTCCAAAACCACTTCCCAACCCAAAATTCTTAGCATTTAAAATAAAATAACCATCTCTCCAAAAAGGGTTAAATCCAACATAACACATTGCTAAATACTAGGAACTTAAATACTTACAAATCATAATACTATCATTTAACATTTCCTTTATCTTCATTGTAAAGAATAAACCAACCATTAAAAGTAATTATAACCATAATCCATGGAAACTAGATTCCTTCTATTATTGCACACAACTAAATATTTCAATAACTTTACATTAAATAATAACAACACTTAATCTTCTATTCTAGGAATAATATAATAAGAATATTATATACAATAATATTTATTCCCTCTTCATAAACATGAAACTCATAATAATCCTCATCCCAAAATATTACATTTTAATCTTCTAAGAACATAAATAATCATTCATCTTTTCTTCAAGGTCTCCACTTGTTGAGTCTTCATCAATGAACTTGAAGCTAATTAGGGGTCAATGCAAATCTTAGGAATGCATATGCAAGCTTAACATGCACTATGCAAGAAACACATGCAACCATGCAATATCATGCAAAACACATACCATGCAAGTTTATTGAGAGAATTTCATACTTCTCTCATTAATGGATTCCTTAGCTACTCGAGCCTCATCCATTTTGGAATCCAACATTCCATAAAATCTATCATTTAGGATATTTTCCATATCTCAAAATAAACCAGTTTAACACATAGATTTATTACTATTCTAATAATAACCCAAAATGTAACCTTTATTAGCAAACCATGTATCCAATCATTTAATAATATGACAAGAAATTTTAATTAATTTCTTTTCTTATGTCTTACATTAACCTATCTCATATACATGACTTTTATAAATAAGTCATTTATAACCATGATCATAATATGTGTGCAGTTTTAGCTTACCATGTCTGCATTATTCTATTATATAAAAAACACATTAATAATAGTAATTGCTACGTTATTAGACTTGGAGAAATGTAACATTGAAAACATTGAAAATCTATCACCAATTAATTTCTATTCTTCTGCTCACTCTACGTTTTTGAATATAGCATAGTCTTCTGAATCAATGTAATGCAAAAGTGAAGCTCTTAAAAATGCAAAAGATCAAATACATTAATCCCAACATACATTCAATCACTGCCATAGCCACCTTCATTAAAACCTTGCAATGATTGGAAGAAAACACATTTTGAAAGGTGTGAAGTATCTACCTCCCAAAATCTTATTTTAACAAAAATAACTAGGTGCTACTACTAGATATAGCCATATTGTAAATCATAGCACTTAGAATAACACGCTCTAGAAGAAACTTGGGCCAAAAATACTTTTGTTTCCAACTTAAAGACATTTTCAAAGACCATAAAATGAAGTGAATAACATAAACATAAGAGGCTCTAACTCATTAAAACTAATCATAAATAATCCAAGTCTTGAAAATAAAATCTCATACTAACCCAAGTTATTGAACTATGCCTAAAAGTGTGCTATAAAGTATAATAATAGACCGAATATCTCAACCAGTGTTGCAACATGATCCAAAATTCAATATTAGAAACCAATGCAACCTTGGACTAAGGAAAACCAATAAAAAAATAACAATAGATTTCTTTCTACATGAAACACAAGGAAGAATCCATTATGGTACATGATGAGACAACAAAATGTCTCATTATTTCAAGGATATTTCACATAATTTTACCCATTTTGCCTAAATACTATAGTTTATGCCAAGTACTTTAATTATTATTTATGTTAATGTTGATGTTAATATGGTAAATTGCAAAAAATGATATATTGTTGTTTGTACATGGTTTTCTACACTTTTGTGGTTAATTTGCATGATTTTAGCATTAAATAAGCATGTAATAAAGTAGAATAAAATATATTGTAAGTGGAGGACTTGGTCATAGGTCTACAAATATACTATGCTTACATGTTTGAAATTGTTTTCTGCCCATTATTTGTGCTTTGAAGATAATTTGGAGATAATATATGCATACTATGTTTTGGAAAACTATAGGACTGTTATAACAAAAAACTGTAGATTTTTCTCTAAAAAATTCGGGCAACAAGTTGTAGTCTTCTAAAAAATGGGGATAGTGCTCCAAATAACTAGTCAAATTTCCTTTTCAATGCATGGGAAATAATGGGGAATCATATCCTTATACCTGAGATCATCTAATCAGCTAGAAACAAAAAAATTACATGAATTGAACAATCAGCTACATGTTTTGAAGCACTATAGTTTTTCCTACATTAAAAACAAAATAGATTTTGACTAATTTCAAGGTGAAAATGATGAGCTGGAGGGCCTGAAGAACACAAGCTTATACTGAGAGGGTGGGGTGAACAGTATAAGACTGCTTTTTACTTTTACCTTCAAATCAACTTATAATTCTATATTATGCAGTGTATAGACAGAAGTATTAATAGCAGTAATCAAAGCAATGCACAAAACACCATCCACAAAAGAGACACAGCAATTTATGTGGTTCACCTAACGCAGGCTACTCCATGGATAAAATTTCTCTCTAAATTTTATCAACTCACAATCTGGGAATACCTTTCTCGATTACAATATTTATGGGCACCAACCCAAAGGAGACACCAATCCCCTAGCTCTATTCTGGCTGGTGATCCTCTAGAAGACCTCTGCCTCTGCTACCCTTAGCAAGTGGAACTCTATCCATAGAAGACACCTGTCTTCCCTGCTCTGGCTGGAGACCTCTGTCCTCAACTCTATCACCTCAAAGCTTGGTCCTTGAAGTTGCACTAAACATAGTCCTTTGGTCTAGCACAAATTTCCTCTATCTTTTTCTTTGATCTGCACCAAACATAGTCCTTCGGTCTGGCACAGGTCTGTCCTCTTCCTCTTTCTCCGGTCTACACTAAACATAGCAGCACTCGATCGAACATCAACTTATGCACCTTTGTGCAATCACAGCAACACTCGATCGAACATCAACTTATGCACCTCTGCGCAAACACAGCAACACTGTCTTTGCACACTCTGCTTCTTAACGATTGAACTTCTCCCTCGCACTCTATCTGTGAATATCGCACTTTGAACGCACACTTCGATTGATGTCATTTCTCTTCAAACAGCCCTCCTCTTATACTAAAACTTTCAAGATTTAAACTTTGATCCTAGTTGGCTGCACAACCCTAAACAACATCGACTGCAAACCCTAATCTTCGTCGGCCCAGATTTAACTTTGTTAGCTCAAATTTAACTTTGCAACTCTTCTGTAGCTTCTGCCGCAAAACTACATGTCATGATATCGTGACATCTTTTGCAACTGTACACTACCTTATGGCTTTTGTCGCGATATCGTGACACTTTAGCTATTGACGACTTTGACTAAGCTCTTGTTGCAATATCGCGACACTTCTCACTTTGTCAGCAACAACTTTGCTTTTGTCATGAAATCGTGACACTTCTACCTCTACTGACGTCATCATCACTTTTGTCGTGAAATCATGACATTTCTCACTTTATCAACCTCTTCTCGGCTTGCACTAGCGAAAATGGAACATGTCATGAAATTGCAATGCTTTCACTGCCTTACGCCTATGAAACTGGAACATGTCACGAAATCACGATGCTTTCGCCTTTGAGCTCTTCCTTCTTGAATTCATCGTGAAATCACGATGCTTCTTCTGTTGAAGACTTGCTTACTATTTTTGTCATGAAATCATGACACTTTCTCCAACTAAATGCTACCATCTCAACCTGTCATGAAATCGTGACACTTTCTCCAACTGAATGCTGCCATCTCAACCTGTCACAAAATCGTGACACTTTCTCCAACTGAATGCTGCCATCTCAAACTGTCATGAAATCGTGACACTTTTTGCATTCATACGACTTCTTTGTAGCTTGTCATGAAATCACGACACTTCTCATTTTAGACTCTTCCCTTTGCTGCATGTCATGAAATTGTGACAGTTTCTCACTTCGAGCTTTTTAGCATGTTGCAAAATCGTGACAACCCTCACTTCATCTTTTGTAGCATGTCGCAAAATCGCGACAGTCCTCACTTCATCTTTTGCAGCATGTCACGAAATCGTGACACTTTTTGAGATACTTTATCTCTCTTCAAACTTGTCATGAAATCACGACAGTTCACACTACGGACTCTCCCTTCTGCATCATGTCGTGAAATCGTGACACTTTCTCATTCGTACAACTTTCCTGGCAATGTGTCACGAAATTGTGACACTTTTCCTTCTCTACCTTCCTGCACTTTTCGAGTCGCAAAAATGCGACATGTCGCGAAATCGTGACACTTTCCACCTTGCTCTCCTTCTCTGCCAACATGTCGTGAAATCGCGATAGTTTTGCCAGCTTCTTCTCTCTCCTCAAACATGTCGTAAAATCACAACAGTTTTTCCAACCTGCTACATACTTTTTCTTACTTGTCTTTTTCTTGAACTTTTGCAAATGGGCCACTAAGGACTTCTTGGAAACTCACTGATCATGCTCTGAAAAACCTTCATCAAAAAAAATTCCTTGACATCAAATCAAATTGCTTCAAGAGATTTTTGTCATCAATGACAACATCTAAACTTGAGCAAAGGCAATGTACCTAAGGTACCCAAAATTGCCAACAATCTCCCCCTTTGTCATTGATGGCAAACCTTTACTGAAACACATCTTAAGAGCCAAAACTGAAACCAACTGTGCCAACAACTTGAGAATCTACCTTTGAAGTTTTGCTCCCCCTGACTTGAAGCTCTCTTCTTCACTTAGAAGCTCTCCCCCTTACTCATATCTCTCCCCCTTTGTCATCAATGGCAAAGGGTCACCTTTGGAGCTCGGGACTAAGAAAGAGCCTCTTAGCTTGGTCCCTCCCCCACATCCTGATGAGGTGATTAAAACAGGGGTGGGAGTGAAACTCCCATTAGGCACTGATCATCATCAGTGTCTATAACTTCCTTGTCGGGCCTTCTTTTGAACTCTTTATCCATATTTCTGTTCTTGTCACTATTTTTGTTCTTGTTCTCATCCCTGTTCTTGTCCACGCCTTGATCCTTGGACCTATTTATACCATTGTTCATGTTTCTATTCTTGTACTTTGGAAGATCAGCTCTGCACTGTCTTGTTGTGTGACCGTCATTGTTGCACTTATGGCAAGTAACAACTTTATTTCTTTTAGGCATACCTACTTTTTGAATCTACCAGTTCTGACCAAACCTATTCCTGTTATTAGCCCTACAGAAAATTGCCTTATGCCCAAACTAATTACAAGAGTAGCAATACCCTTGAAAGAAATTGCCACCTCTTAAACTATCATTTACTTTCCTTACTTGAGTCATGCAATGTACAACCATATGACCAAACCTATGACATGCAAAACAACTATCATGAAATTTTCTTTTATTCGACCTCTTGGGTCCCGAAAACTTCTTCTTCTCAATCTAAATTTCGTTTTCTATTTTTGTGCATTTATCACTCATGGACTCATGATCTAAAGTACTTTCTTCATTAGAACTCTCTTCCTTTTAAAATCTCTTGCTAGATTCCCCAACCTGTTCCTTGTGCGGTTTAACAAAACCAAGACCTATTTTATTTGTTGTCTTTCTTTGACCTTTGATAAGATATTTAACCTTTTTGGAGCTTTCTTGAAACTTGTATAGCTTATCCTTGTACTCTTTAGTTTCCTCTTTCAAAGAATCCATTTTCTGTTCTAATTCACTATACTCAAGCACTTTAGAATATAACTCATTCTTGAGTTCTTGTGTCTTAGCCATAGATACGTCAAGACTTTCTATAAGATCATCTCTCTCCATACAACATTCATTTAACTTATCCTTGAGTCTAGAATTCTTCTTTATTTCCTTTTTCAAAAAACTAAGAGCATTAGTAAGTTCACTTTCAAGATCCTCTATTTGTTTGCTTTCATAATTATCAAAGCCTTTTTTAGATTTCTTATCACTAGAGGTGCTACCTTTTTCAAAAACCATACATGCATATTCCTTGTAGTTTTCTGAAGCATCCTCATACGTACTAGCAACTAATTCATTATATGTGCAATCATCCTCAAGGTGCCCAAAATTTCCACATCTAAGACATTTCATGATAATGAATCTATGTTTCGGTTTTTCCTCTTTTTTTGATATGAATAACATCTCATTTCCATCATCACTAGAAGAACTTTCACTATCACTGCTAGAACACTTACTTGCTTTGTCTAGGTAAAAAATCTTCTTGTGCTTGTGAGAATACCTCTTTCCGTGATTGTTGTGCTCATCTTTGTACTTCCTGTGATGGTTGTGCTTTTCAGAATCCTTGCTCTTAGAATCATATATATCTTCATCACTTTCATTCTTGGAAACAGTACAGTCAGTAGCATAATGACCAAACTTCCCACAGTTGAAACATCTTATGTTTTTCATGCTTTTGTGCTTTCTAGAGAACTTGCCTTTCTTGTTGTAATAAGCCTCTTCATCACTAGAAGACTCATCACTCTCTTGAATCTGTTTGCCCTTTGATTTCTTGGTAGCTTTGAAAGCTGCCTCTTTCTTGACATCAACTTTCACTTGAGTTCTCAGCTCAAATGCTGCAAGAATACTATGGAGCTCATCCTTTCTCAAATTATCTAAATCTTTAGCTTCCTCAATAGCAAAAATATTTTCACTAAATCTATTAGGAAGAGATCTTAAAATCTTATCACAAACATCATTTTCAGCATGCTCAAGACCTAAGTCTTTCATGGAGTTAACAACCTCATCCATACGAAGCATGTAGTCACTAATATTTTCATCATAATTCATCTTGAGTTGTTCAAATATACCTTTGAAGTGTCTCAATTTTGCCTTTCGAACATTTATATCACCTGTGTGAACCACCTATAGCTGTTTCCACATTTCACTAGTTGTCTTGCAGTGAATCACCTTGGTAAGATCAGCTTTCTGTAAGCCTTTCAAGATTGCATTCATAGCTTTTGAATTACTATGATGTAGGAGCCTATATTCTTTAGTATAAGGACCATTTTTAGGAATAGTGTACCCGTATTCAATCACTTCCCAAACATCATTACCAAGTGCCATTAGATAAACCTTCATTATTGCACTCTACAGACCAAAATCTGATCCATCAAGAATAGGTGTTGCATTGCCACTTGAATAATCCATTGTGTTCTTAACCAGTTCTTCCTTCAAGCTGTTAAACCTTTTCGAAGGAACCTGCTCTAATACCAATTGAAGAACACAAGCTTATACTGAGAGGGGGGGTGAACAGTATAAGACCACTTTTTACTTTTACCTTCAAATCAACTTATAATTCTATATTATGCAGTGTATAGAAAGCAGTATTAATAGCAGTAATCAAAGCAATGCACAAAACACCATCCAAAAAAGAGACACAGCAATTTACGTGGTTCACCTAATGCGGGCTACTCCACGGATAAAATTTCTCTCTAAATTTTATCAACTCAAAATCTGGGAATACCTTTCCCGATTACAATATTTATGGGCACCAACCCAAAGGAGACACCAATCCCCTAGCTTTGTTCTGGCTGGTGATCCTCTAGAATACCTTTGCCTCTGCTACCCTTAGCAAGTGGAACTCTATCCACAGAAGACACCTTTCTTCCCTACTCTGGCTAGAGACCTCTATCCTCAACTCTGTCACCTCAAAGCTTGGTCCTCGAAGTTGCACCAAACACAGTCCTTTAGTCTAGCACAAATGTCCTCTATATTTTTCTTTGATCTGCACCAAACACAGTCCTTCGGTCTAGCACAGGTCTGTCCTCTTCCTCTTTCTCTGGTCTGCACCAAACATAGCAGCACTCGATCAAACATCAACTTATGCACCTCTACACAATCATAGTAGAACTCGATCGAACATCAACTTATGCACCTTTGTGCAATCACAGCAGCACCGTCTTCGCACACTCTGCTTCTCGATGATCAAACTTCTCCCTTGCACTCTATCTACGAATATCGCACTTCAAACGCACACTTCGATCGATGCCATTTCTCTTCAAATAGCCCTCCTCTTATACTAAAACTTTCAAGATTAAAACTTTGATCCTAGTCGGCTGCACAACCCTAAACAACGTCGACTGCAAACCCTAAACAACGTCGACTGCAAACCCTAATCTTCGTCAGCCTAGATTTAACTTTGTCGGCTCAAATTTAACTCTGCAACTCTTCTGTCGTGAAACTACAACATGTCGCGATATCGTGACATCTTTTGCAACTGTACACTACCTTATGGCTTTTTTCAAGATATCGTGACACTTTAGCCGTTGATGACTTTGACTAAGCTCTTGTTGTGATATCGCAACACTTCTCACTTTGTCAGCAACAACTTTGCTTTTGTCGCAAAATCATGACACTTCTGCCTCTGCTGACGTCATCGTCACTTTTGTTGTGAAATCGTGACATTTCTCGCTTTATCAACCTCTTCTCGGCTTGCACTAGTGAAAACAAAACATGTCACAAAATCACGATGCTTTCGCTACCTTAAGCTCTTCTCTGCCTTACGCCCGCAAAACTGGAACATGTCACAAAATCATGACGCTTTTGCCTTCGAGCTCTTCCTTCTTGAATTCATCGTGAAATCGCGACGCTTCTTCTGTTGAAGACTTGCTTACTGTTTCTATCATGAAATCGTGACACTTTCTCCAACTGAATGCTGCCATCTCAACCTATCATGAAATCGTGACACTTTCTCCAACTAAATGCTGCCATCTCAACCTATCGTGAAATCATGACACTTTCTCCAACTGAATGCTGCCATCTCAACCTGTCGTGAAATCACGACACTTTTTGCATTCGTACGACTTCTTTGTAGCCTGTCGTGAAATCATGGCGCTTCTCATTTTAGACTCTTCCCTTTGTTGCATGTCGCAAAATCATGACAGTTTCTCACTTTGAGCTTTTCAACATGTCACAAAATCATGACAGTCCTCACTTCGTCTTTTGCAGCATGTTGCGAAATCATGACAGTCCTCACTTTGTCTTTTACAGCATGTCATGAAATCATGACACTTTTCGAGATACTTTATCTCTCTTCGAAATTGTCACAAAATCATGATAGTTCACATTGCGGACTCTCCCTTCTACATCATGTCGTGAAATCGTGACACTTTCTCGTCTGTGCAACTTTCCTAGCAATGTGTCGCGAAATTGTGACACTTTTCCTTCTCTACCTTCCTGCACTTTTCGAGTCGCGAAAATGCGACATGTCACAAAATCGTGACACTTTCCACCTTTCTCTCCTTCTTTGCTAACATGTCATGAAATCGTGATAGTTTTTCCAGCTTCTTCTCTCTTCTCAAACATGTCACGTAATCGCGACAGTTTTTCCAGCCTGCTGCATACTTTTTCGTACTTGTCTTTTTCTTGAAATTTTGCAAATGGGCCACTAAGGACTTCTTGGAAACTCACTGATCATGCTCTAAAAAACCTTCATCAAAACAAATTCCTTGACATCAAATCAAATTGCTTCAAGAGCTTTTTGTCATCAATGACAACATCTAAACTTGAGCAAAGGCAATGTACCCAAGGTACCCAAAATTGCCAACAGGGCCAATATTCAATATGGATCTTCCCTAGGTATATTCCAAGCCATTCCATAGAAAAATGAGGTGCAAAAATAGGGAAACATATTTTATCTAATCTACTATCCTAAATCTAGAAAAGATAGATTTGATTGTAGCATTTTGTAATCAATGAAACAGTGGATTATTTCCTATTTTAACCTCTGTTTATAGATATTCAAGATATTATTTAAATATAAATACTCTTTTTTGACCATTTGAAAAAATTTAGTAGGAAATATGAATTAATAGGAATTAGCAACAAGCAAATATTATACAAAGTTTGAAGTATTCAATAAAAGTGTACTAATTTCCAGATTTGAATGTTTCAAACTTGTGCATGATTTATTAATTTTAAAATTTATATTAGCTTATGTTAAAATGTTCACCTTCTACTAGACCTCAAAGCAAGGGCCCACTTTCAAGATAAATGGAAGGACTATAGATGTAATTATAGGTTTTTAATGTTTTTCTATATTTAATTTCAGTAGCATAATTTTAGCATAGAAATTTATTATTTTCTTTGCTCTTCAACTATATTTTCTTACCCTATTTTCCACTATTTTAATAATGTTATGTTATGTTCTCTCATAGCCATCTGGTCTTAGTTAATTCATGTATTTTCATTATGTTTTAGCATTTTAAATTACAACATTTAATTCATATTTTTCCTTGTTTTAAAACTCTGTTTTATCTTGTTTCATTTCAATAGTTTAATATCAACATTTTTCATTCTATCAAAGCAATTTCAATTACAATATTTAGTTTCTACCTTTTTTTTTTTAAATTCAGTCAAAATTAGCATATCATCTTTCAATTTTAGCTTGTTTGATTTTGTAAATTAGTTAGCATTTCTTTCCATTCAAAGTGTGTAATTTAGTGTAGCTTTCTTTATTTTGCAAAGATATTATGATTCACAACTTTCTTAGAATAGTCTAGAATCCTGATATCTAAGCTACCATTCCAATGACCTCTATCCCATACATCCTTAGGATATCGCCCTAGATTTGATAAATTAATTAAAGTGAGAGTATTAACGACACTCATCAGTTTTTAGTGTTGTTGTTGGGGAAAATTTTGGAGTTGTTAGAGAACAAATAAGTTGTTCAATGTTAATAGTTGTCTTGTGAAGTTAAACAAAATAAAGCAAAAACAAAAATAATAACTTTGCATGAAAATAGTTGCATTGCTTGGGATTGCATTTCAAACATTAGGACACTAGAATAGGAGTTTTTTTAAAATAGGATGTATGAATAGACTTAGAGATGAAAGAGGTAGATTTATTAGATCAAACTTCCCACAAGCCACAGGAAGATGATATTTACGATGAGAGGTTGAACCTATACCTAAGTTACCTAAATTTGAGATTCCTGAAAATGTTGAACTAGAATCACAATCATCTTTAGGAAGTGTAAGATCTCCTAAGGGAGAATTGCAAGAAGAACAAATTGTTAGTTCAACACCACCTACCCCTGACAAATCTATATGATCAAGATAATTTAAAAATATTTATACTTGGTTTTGAGAATATATAATGGTAGATTTACAAGGAAATCTAGAGAGAGGTAGTAATATTCTTCATCTAGGTGACACCAATACCCCTGCCAAAACTTTCCAATATCCTATTCGATTAAATCCTACTCAAAACTCTCCTATGAAAACCATTTCACCATCTGTATTACCAACTTTTAGGGGAGTTACATCTAAGGATCCTGATCAGTTTCTATTTGAGTTTAAGGTTGTATGCCAAACTTATGACTATATGAATGACAATAAAAAACTTAAATTATTTCCTTCCATGCTAAAATACTTTACCCTACGATGGTTCATGAGCTTAGCACCTGATTCAATCCAAACCTAGGATGAAATAGAAAGAGTATTTTTGGAGAAATACCAAGAATATTATCGAGTAAAGAATCAAAAGGATAAATTGTTCAAAATGAAACAAGAGGAAGACAAAACTTTAGAAGACTATTTGGATAGATTTTCCTTTGTTCATAATATATGTGGAGGTGTAGAACCATAACTTAGCAAAACCATATTCTTGAGAGGATTACAAGATGAATCAAGAGAAGTATTGGATCTTATGGGAAAAGGATATGTAAGTACACTTGAAATTGAATAAATCATGGAACTCTGTAAGAATTATTCCCATACAAGACATAGAAGACGTAAAACTGGTAACAATGGAAATGACTTGAAAGAATTAATGGAAGAGTTTGCCAATATCAAAATTGATATTCTAGTGCATCTTAATATGACATTAGGTGAAATGAATGCAAAGACTAAATCTACTAAACCTTTAGCTATCTATTGCCCAAGATGCAAAAATAAACATGCTCTTCATGAATGTCCTTTGAACAAGACTTCCATATCTACTATATGTAGCATTTGTGAAAAAGGACACCCTATAGACCAATGTCATTTGTTACTAGGACTCAAAAGCATCTTGGAAAAATAGTCTCAACCTATGGAAGAACTCAACTTTGTAGGACAAAGACAAGGGGGTAATTTCCCTCAATACCCATATCAAAATGCTCCTCGATTTCTCATAAATTGGGGAAATAATCCTTGGTCTATGCCATGGCCTAATTCAGATCCACCTCAACAACCTTAGGGTCAACCACCATGGGCATCATCTCAAGAGTGGTCTCAACCTAGATGGATGAATCAACAATGGAATCAACAAAATCCACCATGGTTGCACCCACAAATGCAAGGACAACAATGGGTACAACATCAACCATACCAAGGGCAATGTCGATATCAAAATCAACCACAAAATTTATTGCCTGGTCCTACTCAAAATTACCCTTAGGAAAAACAACAACAACCATAAGTAAAACAACCTCCACTTTTGACTCAACCTGTGGCCAATCCCAATAATACTAGATAAGCAACCCTTGTCTATATGGCTGAATCAAAAGATACAACCATGATAAATATCATTGACTATGACAACATCCAATTGCATTCAAGAAAAATACTTCTTGAACCCACTCCACCTATTATTGTAGAAATAGGAGTTGATGAGAACAAACAAGAGGACCCATCTACACTAAAACCCCAATAATGAGATCTTAAAAAAGGAAAAGAAAAATAAAACCTTCCTCAAGATAATTTACCTTCTTCATCCAAAAAGTACCATATCCTGAATGATTCGAGATATCAGAAACATCTTCAGAATTAGATTTGGTAAAGGAATTAAAATGTTTAAATATTATGATTCCTTTGCTACAAGCTATTAAATATGTACCAATGATTAACAAGATTGTTCAAGAATTGTGTATTAAGAAACAAGGAAGAAAGAAGAAAGCATATCCTAAAACCATACAAGTGGATGGAAAATTAGCAGACCTACTTGTAGGAAAACTTATCCCACCTAAGTATGGTGATCCAAGAAGTCCAATAGTCACAGTAACCATAGGATCAATGTAGATATCTAATGTTTTGATTGACCTAGGGGTAACTATTAATGTTATGATGAAGGATACAATGCAAAAATTATAATTAAACAACCTAAATCCTACATCTACAATATTGGAAATGGTTGATAGATCGATTGCTAAACCAGAAGGAATCATAGAAAATATTTCTATGATGGTTTCATCATGGGAATATCCAATCAATTTTCTAGTATTACAACCCTAAAATACTATGAATAGTTACCCAATAATTCTAGGAAGGCCTTGGCTTGCTACAATAGCTACTTTCATTGATTGTAGGTTAGGAGATATGATCATTTCTAATGGAATTGACTCAAAGAAAATATCTCTATATCCTCCTAAAAACCTTCAATCAATTTTTTTGGTAACTTATGGTTTCCTAAATCAAATGAGAAAAATGAAGAGAACATTTCAAATTTAGCCACCATAGTTGTAAAGGATCATGCAAAAGAGTTGGATCCATATGAAAGGGTTATTTTTGAAGAAGAGACTATTCTAATCAACAATTTGTATGATTTAGGACTTGAAGATGAACTAGTTACTATTAAAAAATTACTATGGAATGATGAAGAACAAGAACCTAAATATTTGCCATCCATTTCAATACAAGACAATTCCTTTAATTTACCACATGGATGGCATCATCATCTTCTCTCATATTTTCATTGCCCTATATCAAATCTAATTCCATCAAGAATTGCTTTTGATAAAGATACTCAAATTTTTCATTCTCTTTTACCACATCATTGTCCACTCAACTCATTGATAAGCAATTTTTAAGGAATCAATTCAATACAACCTGGCACAAAACAAATTGAAATACAACCAAGAAAGTTTTTAAATATCAATAGTTGGTTGACAAATGACTAGGAGGTAAAATTGTTTGATGTATTGAGCCAACATCCCAATGCTTTTGCATGGGAATATAAAGATATGATAGGAATTCATCCGGATATATGCACTCACCGTATTTATATAGAGGATGTTAAACTTGTAAGACAACCACAAAGGGGATTGAATCCTGCACTATGCAATATCGTTAAAGATGAAATTGAGAAATTATTAGAAGTAGGATTCATCTACCCTATTTCTAAAAAATACGAGTGTGTGTTAATTATCAAGAACTAAACAAAGCTACACATAAAGACCATTTTCCATTGTCATTCATAGATCAAGTGTTAGATACACTCGCTAGGAAGAAGTATTTTTATTTTCTTGATGGATTTAGTGGATATAATCAAATTTAGGTAGCACCTGAAGATCAGGAGAAAATAACTTTCACTTGCCCATGGGGAACTTTTGCTTATAGATTTTTACCTTTTAGACTTTGCAATGCCCCAACAACTTTCCAATGAGTTGTTCTTGCTATTTTCTCTGACTTGACCAATGATTGTGTTGAAATCTACATGGATGATTTCATAGTATGTGGTAAAAATTTTGATGAAACTCTAGAAAATATTGACAAAGTTTTAACCCATTGTGAAACTTACAATCTATCCCTAAACCCTAAAAAATATTTTATGATGATGGAAGAAGGTATTGTTCTTGGACATCATATCTCATCTAGAGGAATACAAGTAGATCCTAAGAAGATAGAGATTATAAAAAACTTGCCTCCTCCCCAAACTCAAACAGATGTTAGGAGTTTCTTGGGTCATATTGGTTTCTATCATCATTTCATTAAGAACTTTAGTACAATTGCAAGCCCCATGTTTACCTTGTTGACTAAATATTTTGAATTCAATTGGACAGAAAAGTGTCAAATTGCATTTGACACCTTAAAATAAAAATTGACTACTCCACCTATGTTACGAGGTCTAGATTGGAAACTTCCATTTCACATCCAAACCGATGCATCTAACACTACAATCGGTTCATCCTAGGACCAAGTAGAAAATGGAGAGTATTATGTTATCTATTACATTAGTAAAAACTTAACAAGAGCTAAAAAAAATTTACTACTACTGAAAAATAATTTTTGGTAGTATAATATGCTATCAATAATTTTTTCCACTACATTACTAGATATCAAGTGTTTATTCATATTGATCATGCTACAATTAAATACCTCATGAATGGGGGTTGGGGGGGGGGGGGGGGGGGGGAAAATGAATAAACCATTAGTTAGTGGATGAATAATATGATGGTTGCTACTACTACAAGAATTTGACATCACTATAGTAGAAAAACTTGACAAAGCTAATGTAGTAGTTGATTTCTTATCAAGACTAAACATCACAGGTGAGGATGAACCAGTAGAGGATTCTTTTTCTAATGAAATATTATTTGCAATCTCAGTATAATCACCATGGTTTATTGATATTGCCAACTATCTAGCAATAGGAAAAGTTCCCTCTCATTTCACTTCTAGAGAAAAATGATGATTAGTGAAACAAATTTCATCATTCAAGTGGATCAATGGTCTACTATTCAAATGTGGACCTGATTATATTTTACGTCGATGTATTTGACAAGATGAGGTGTATGATATTCTTCATGCATGTCATGATGAACCAATAGGAGGACACTATTTAGTAAAATACACCATTAGAAATTTTTTGAGAATAGGTTATTATTGGCCATCACTTCATAGGGATGTAAAGAAGTATGTACAACATTGTGATTCATGTCAATGAATGGGTAAGCCAACTATAAAAAATGAAATACCTCTACAACCTCAAGTGGTTTTAGAACCATTTGAGAGATGGGGGTTGGATTTTATTGGACCCATTGACCCACCTTCTCAAGGAAAGCAACACATTATTTATGTGCACTGATTATGTGACCAAGTGGGCCAAAGTACATGCTTTTAAACATGCTTGAGAAGAGAAGGTAGCTAATTTTCTATATACCCAAATATTTTAAATATTTGGTACTCCATGATATATTGTTATAGATCATGGATCCCAATTTGCATCTAAGTTTATAGAAGCATTTATTGAATTATATGAAATCAAACATAAGAAGTCATCACCATATCACCCCCAAGAAAATGGTTAGGTAGAAGTCACAAATAGAGAACTAGAGAATATTCTAACAAAAATAGTGGCTTCTCATAGGAAAGATTGGATGAACAGGTTACCAGAGGTCATTTGGGCATACAATACTACATGGAAATCCACTATAGGATTTACACCTTATGAATTGGTCTATGGTAAGAAACCTCTTTTTCCAATTGAATTTGAATTACTAACACTTCGTACATCTTTAGAAGTTGGCATTGAGTTGTCATAGGTACAACAAGAGAGAATTTTGTAATTGAATGCATTGGATGAACTTCGATTGGAGGTACTTCACCAAATAGATATCATTCAACAACAATGGAAAATATGGCATGATAGTCACATTAGGAGCAACAAATATGAACCTGGTGATTGGGCATTGTTGTTTGATTCTCGCTATGTTGATTTTCTTGGTAAGCTAAAAACTCGGTGGCTAGGACCATATCAAATTGAAGAAGTGTTTGAGAATGGAGTTGTTTGACTTTCTCCTATTGATGATTCAAGGAGGAAATTGGTGGTAAATGGACATCATTTATGATTGTACCATAAGCCATTGACCAAGGTGGAATTTGCTCAATATTTTTTATAATCTGACTTACATTTGATAGAAGAGGCTTCCTCTTCTGACATAGATTTTGAATGATCATATCTTTGAATAAAAAAAAATCTTGGTTGTGAAAATCCTTCATGGATGCAATCAAGATAGAAGAAGGTTGAAAACCAAAAATGGTGGTCTCTTTTGATAAAAAATAAATATATAATTCAATAGTGAAAAGCTCCTTGAGTTGCTATTGAGTTAAGGCTTACATGAAAATCAGTTTTTGACTTGTTTGCCTTGAAGAGTTTTAGCATTTGTAAGATTCTAATTACTGCATCTATATATCTTTCAAATTTTATAAATCTTAACTATGAAATCAACAAGTAATCCAATAGGATGTGTGAAATATCTTCAATGACAAGATATGTATTTTTTTAATTTTACTATTAATTAGCCTTAAAATTACATAAATAAGGATTAAATGCTTGACACGCTTATGTATAATAATGGAAAAATTAAATACCCTACTAAGTACCCCCAGAATATATTTTGGCATACCTTTGGTTTCGCCTTCAAAACTTACAATTAAGGAAGAAATTACTTTGGATGCTTTGACATGATAGCTATGAGCAAAAAAGGAGTTAGTCAAATTCAAATTTCATGCATGCAAAAGTTGTTTATAAAAATAGGCATTCAATGCCATGCTAGGTGGTAGATATATAAGATTTTTCATGATGTTATGATCCAAGATGCACCTTTTTCAATCATGCATCATTGAAACATGACCCAAGACACCATCCTAAAAACATGTGATCACACAATTTCAAGGAATATGTGATAGTAGAAAAGGTGGATGACCATATTCTAATTACCAAGGGACCTAGGCTAAGTCAACAAAATATGAGTCATTTGCTAACCATTCAACCACTCAGATCATATGCATAGGGAAGTTTCATACCAATTATACATGTGGATTAACTAGTTATTATTTCCAACTAGCATCATTTTCTATACCTCATAAAGAAATAAAATTCAAATCATGTTGTACCAACTTACAACTCACCACATGTTTGAGTTTTTGCATGGAAAGTACAAAAATCTTGCATGTGTGTTTTCAAATAGAATTCACCATCTTTCGGAGCATGTAGTGCCTTTCAAGCATGATTGCATAGTAATCATCACATCTTAAGCGCCAACTCCATGGACCAGAAACCTTCATCTTCATTTTGTAGTAGGGAAATTAAATAAGAAAAAAATCAAAAAGTGTTTAAGTGAGTTGTAGAGCCAACATAGAGTACAAAATGTTTAACAAAAATAAAAGATGACATGAGAGGAAAATAACAAAAAGTTGAGCTAGATGATACTAATGATTTGTGATGTCACCCTAAAGTCATCGCAATCTGTTGATGAGTGGTATGGATGCCATTTTTGCAAAAAATTAAAGGGCATTTAGAAGTATTAGCAAAGTAGTTTGCATGAAGCCTCCAAAATGGTAAAGCAAGCATCAATGACATGAGAATTGAAGTAACCCCCAAAATCTTCAATGAAATTACTAAAATTCCTTATGAAGGAGTAGAGTTAACAAAAGCATTTAAGGCTACCCTTTTAAAATTAGTGAATACATTTAAGGATGAAGGAGACCTTGAACCTCAAATGCACATTAGTAATTTATTTGTAAAGGGTTAAAAAGAACAAGCTTAAAGAAGCCCTAGGATGAGGTTGCTATCTAGGTGATTTGATATTTGACCTATGAATATCAGTTTATTGTGTTATTTAGGCATCACATTAAGCTATTGACTCATCTAAGACATGATGTCAATATACTAGATCTTATGGTTAACCTACCCCTATACTTGTATCATGCTCTTCATGACATGGTAAAGCAATTTTGATAAGGATAAGTGTTTGTTAAACATCATGGATTGATAAAATTGCTATGTAAACATCATTTCAAAGGGAGTCCCCAGTCATTCAAACAATTTTTTGAGCCTTGGATAGAGGGATATTTCTTTAAGAGCACTCAAAAATATAAGGGATAAGGTTCTAAGAGTGTAGTAAGACCAAGTTTCATAGAGACCCCTATTACTTCAAGAAGTTATAGAAATAGAGCAACCACAAAATCCAAGGATAAGCAACCAAAAGCTATATGGGAACCTTCCTCAACCAATAGACTTGTATATATTGGAAAAATATCAAAGGGAAGCAAAAAGAGAAAATTTGAAACATGCCCTATAGAGAAAAAACGGACTAGATGAGTCATTTTTAATACTAGGGATATAGAGGTGCTTGCTTATATCCTTTTCTAAGAAGAACCCTTTGTATCAAATAAAATAAAGGAAGACACTTCTCAAGTAGAATTGTCTTCAGTAGAGGAAGACTCTGCTTAGGCATAACCTTATTCAATAGAGGAGGAATACCAATCTAAGCCAACCAAGAAATAAAAGCAACCTCAAATTGATAGAAGTACAAAGTATCCAATTAGGGTAGGAAGAAAGAGGTTTACCACCAAAATAAAATTTGAGGAAGCACTGGGCCAAACTAGCATATAAGAAAAGGAAATAAAACAACCCACGAAATAGATAAAATTGACTAAAAAAGTGGCCAAGTTAGTTGAAGCTATCTCTAGTGAAGAAGAGGATGAGGTAGCAAAAAAGCAACATGAGAAACAAACCTCATCAAAGCCACCTCCTCTTAGAAGAATTTTAAGGCAAAAGCAAAATACAACTACTCAGGTGAAACAACCAACATCGCTTGAGCCCCAAAAACAAAGGAGAAGGAATTTGATCCTTATAGATGATGAGGATGAGTAGGATTTTGGAATTCCTGTAGAAATAGGGGAACCATTACAGGAAATATCTTTATCTAAAACACATATTTCAAATCCATTGTCCACATACTCAATGGAGTCAGATGCTCTAATAGAGCAAAAGGAATATTCAAATATAGAATCTGAAGTCTCGTCTTATGTAAAAGTTACCAGGGGCATTATTAAGACACAATAAAAGTGGTTGGAGGAGGTAGAAGAGAAAATCAAAGAAAATATAAGCATATTCATCAAATTTTAAAAGAATTATATGAACTTAAGGATAGATTTACAAAAAAATAAAATGTACCCTTAAATATATCCTTAGTGAGGAAGCAACAAAGCTTTTTAGTAATTTTGTTGCTCAATTTTAGAAAGATAGTGAACATAGACCAAATTTGATCAGCCCTAGCATGAATGAGACTACTATTACACAATAGGAACTGGTCCCACTTAATCATGTTGTGGACACCATTTCTATAGAAGAGAGGGGGCTAAAAAATGAAGAAGTGTTTGTGTGATAGGTAGGAAAAGAGCCTATGGAGATTAGGAAGAGCTCCAGATGAACAAAGAATACTTTGAGCAAGAACAACCATAAATTATACTAGAACAAACACTAGTACAAGAAGAAGCTCCAAAATAAGGTAAACAAAGGAGAGATTCAAAGAAAAAGGTCCTACTATACAAATTTCTAGGATGACAAGTTGAGGCAGGTCAATTTGAAATAGAAGTGGAAGTGGAAATCAAATAGTTCATTGAGAAAACTATAAACATGGATCAAGCTACAAGGGAGGAGGTACAAAATTATTTTCCATATATGTCTTCTCCCTAGCTAGATGTTGTAATTTTGTAAGGTATGATTTCATTGATAAATCATAATACAACAATATCAAAGTGGATGAATCACTATAATTTTTTTGAATAGCATCTTGCAACACTACGTCCTTTGGAAGAGCATAATAGAAGGTAGAATGAAGAGTTAAAAGTTTTGAAAACCAAAGTAAGGGACTTATGCCACATAACAAAACAAGTAGTGGAATGTATGGGACTTGCGTGTATTTAAAGCCTATATTTGAAAGAACAATTTTATAGGTGGTAGGTAATGAGGATTTGCTCCAAACTACCTCATAATTTTTTTTTTAAACAAATATTTATTGAAGCATTCCTACAAATACCTGAAGAGCAAAAAAAAAATTATGTGAATTTTATCTACATAAATTTGAATTAGATGATGATATCTAATTTCTACCATATATTTATACTATGCATGTGCAGCTAAGATCCTTCACTTCAATTTTACACAATCAATTATTGTGGTAGTAGGAGCTAAGGTAGTACAAGGCTAGAGAAGCAGGGCCTGGTATTTTGTTAAGACATGACCATCCCAATACAAAGGTCTTAGTTAGTTAGCATTTTGCCTTGATGGGTAATGTAGAAATCATATAAACCTACCTTGAGTACATCAAACGAAACATAAACAATTTTTAGGACTTCTACAAAAATAGTTTTGATAATTCAAGGTTGGCATGTAGGCAAATATGGGATGAACTGTCCATCTCTTTGAGAAAGAGGGAACCCATATCACCTATTAATTTATTGTGGTCTCACAGGAGGGCAATAGCTTTGATTGATGTAATAAACACCATGTGGTAGGAGTGGATAGACATATATTTTAGACCACCCACTATGCTCACTCTTGTGCCATACTATTTTGACATTGACCCACAATAGGACTAGCACTTAAAAATTTGGTTTGAGGAAATAAAAAAGAATAGAGGATAGCATTCATCAACCAAAAAATTCTAGGATAATTTGTACAAAGAGCTAGACTTGAATGATGTTATGGCTAGACAAAATGCATGAGGGTATGTATTAGGATAAGTAAAGGGAGTGATGAGACAACAAAATCTCTCCTTATTTTAAGGATATCTCACATAATTTCACCCATTTTACCTTATGACAAGTACTTTAATTATTATTTATGTTAATGTTTTTAATATGGAAAATGGTAAGAAATGATATATTGCTACTTGGACAAGATTTTTTGCACTTTTTGTGGTTAATTTGCATGATTTCAGCATTAATTAAGCATGTAATAAAGTAGAATAAAATGCATTGTAAGTGGAGGACTTGGTCATAGGTCTACAAATCTATTGTGCTCACAAGTTTGAAAATGTCTTTCACCCATGTTTTGTGCTTTAAAAAAAAATTAGAGCCATTCTATGCATATTGCACATGTGCTAGAAAACTATAGTTTTGTTATAACAAAAAACTACAGGTTTTGCTCCAAAACATCTGGGTAGCAAGCTATAGTCTTTTGAACAATAGGAATAGCACTCCAAATAACCAATAAAATTAAAATAACCTTTTAAATGCATGGGTAATAAGGGGGAATCATATACTTACACCTAATATCATCCATTCAGCTAGCAACTAAAATTTTTACATGAATTGAACAATCAACCGTATGTTTTAGAGTACTATAGTTTTTCTTGCTTAAAAATAGAATAGATTTTGACTTATTTTAAGGTGAAAATGGTGATTTGGAGGGTCAGGATTCAATGGATATTTCCTAGATCTATTCTAAGTCATTACATAGCAAAAGGAGGTGAGAAAATAGAGAAATCTATCTGATCTAATCTACTATCCTAAATCTAGAAAAGACATATTTGACTTTAGCAATTTGTAATCAATGAAACAATGGATTGTTTTCTATTTTAACCCTCATTTTTAGGTATTCAACATAATATTTAGTTATAAATACTATTGTCTACCCCTTTGAGAAAATTTTGTAGGAAATAAAAATTAATAGGAAATAGCAACAAGCAAATATTATACAAAGTTTGAAGTATTCAATAAAAGTGCAGTAATTTCTAGATTTGATTACTTCAGACTCGTATATGATTTATTGATTTTGTAAGTTATATTAGCTTTTGTTGAAACGTTCACCTTTTTCTAGACCTCAGAGCAAGGGCCCACTCTTAGGATTAGTGGAAGGATTGTAGCTATAATTATAGGCTTTTAAGGTTTTTTTGTATTTAGTTTTAGTAGCATAAGTTTAGCATAGAAATATGTTATTTCCTTTATTTTTTTACTATTTATTCTTCCCCTATTTTTAATCATGTTATGTTATGTTCTCTCATAGCTTGTTGGTCTTAGTTAATTCTTGCATTTTTCATTTTTTTCAACATTTTAAATTATAGCATTTTATTTTTATTTTTCCTTGTTTTAAACTCTACTTTATCTTGTTTCATTTCAACAGTTTAATTTTAGCATTTTCCATTTTGTCAAAGCAATTTCAATTATAGTATTTTATTTTTATTTTTTGTTATTTCACTTCAATCAAAATTAACATAACATCTTTAAATTTTAACTTGTTTAATTCTTCAAATTAATTAGCATTTGTTTCCATGCGAAGTGTGCAATTTAGTGTAGTTCTATTTATTTTACAAAGACACTATGATGTTCAGCTTTCTTAGGATAGTCTAGAATCTTAATATCTAATTTGACATTCCAACCTCTATCACATATAGCCTTAGGACCTTGCCTTGGATTTGAAAAATAAATTAAAGTGAGAGCATTAACGACACTCATTACTACATCTTACAAAATAATCAAGAAAAGAGCCCAATCACTACAAAGAACTTGCTAGAAAAAGATTAAAGGAAAGCAAGAATACAAGCATTTTGTAGAAATAAACATAAAAAATTACCTTCTCTAGAGAAAATCCAAACCTTCACTTGGCCAATATTCTTTCCAATGCTTTGATCATTCCTCCACTAGCTTCCTCTTTCTCCTCTTCCAAACATTTTTTTAAAAAGAAGAATATCTCCCTCAAATAAAAAGGAGCGGAGCATAGGTTGTAACTCCTTACTCAAAAATAATTTTCCGAAGAGTAACTCCTCATAGCTATGCTCCACTAACTTCTCATGTTCTTTGCTAAAATGAGTTCTTTCATTAATATAACCTCTCCTAAAATAATTCTTATAAGGAATCCCCTCATTATAAAATATTTCTCAATTTTTTTCAAGCAACAATTTAATTAAAGTATTAGCAATGTAAATATTATTATTAACACTTTATTCCATGATAGACAAGACAAGCATTTTAAAACATTCACTTGTCTTATTAAATCCATACTATGGTTTTCTACTACTAGTATTAATTAAATTAATTACTCACTTAATTAATTCAATTAATACTGCATGTTAATATTAACCATTAACATCAATATTAAGTATTAATAATATATCAACCTTATTATTAATACCACCCAAACAATTTATATGCATCAAAATACATGCATAATTGCATCTGAATGTTACATTAAATGTCTAAGATGCAAATCAATAATATGCACAAAATAATGTGTTTTCCTCATGCAAGAGGCTTTACAATAATCATAACATTATCACCTACCTATTTAGGATTACTCTTTTGATTAATAGCAACCTCCTTTCCCAAAGATTCATTAATAATCAAACATACATATATGCAATGCATCTAAATGAGGGTATTCTTTTTACCCTTGAGTTGTTGATGAGAATTTCATCCATTATTTTTTTTCTCTCAAATCTAGTGGTTGTTTCATACCAATCCACCAATGAGAGTATCCTACAACCATAAAATTCATCAGCAATACCATATTCTAAAAGTAGCATAATCCAAATTTAGAAAGCATAACTATCACTCATCTTGATAGAACACAATAAGATTATGCATTAATATCCACACATTAGTACATAAATCACACAACAAGGGTAGTCCTATCATGAGGGTCATTACATACTCCCCCTTAGGACTAAACATAGTCCATTGTATTTTTTGAATAACAAATCATACATTATTATTAAAACAAGGGAATTGCTTTCTCATTTACTTAACATCTTTCCAAGTTGCACAATTTTTAGAATAATGGTCCTAGTGGACCTTACATTGATCTAGGATTCATTTTCTCAAGATCTTAGAATGAAACACTAGAATCCTTACCAGTTACACCTCAATGGCTAAGGAATCTACCTTCTATAATTTTAAAATATTCTAAACATGAGAAGGATCAGCAACATACTTCTTAAGTAGGGATATGTGGAAAGTATCATGGATATTTGATAGGTTGGGTAGTAAGGCAAGCCTATAGGCTACTGGACTAATCTTATCAATGATCTCAAAAGGCCTAATAAAATAAGGATCCAACTTAGTTGACTTGATGACACTTTTCATGGGTCTTACCCTCAAGAAGACTTTATCTCCCACAAATAATTCTCTTGGTGATATTTTTAGATCAGCATAGCTCTTTTTGTGATGAATTACTTCCTTGAGTGATGAGTGTAGAATTGTTATCATATTATGTAGTTTTTATTCTATTTTTTACATGCAAATCTAACAAATATGGATGTGTTTTGATGAATGTTATGTCTTATTTACATAATTTGTGATGAATTTGATTCATAATATATTAAGTGATATATGCCTATTATTTTATGCAAAACTAAACAATATTGTTGTGTTTTCATGGATTGTATGTTGTAGGAATATTCAGGGAGACGTTACAACCAAATACAGGCCAAACACAGATGAAGAAACTAGTGAGGAAGAACATTGAATATAGACCTACATATACCACCTAAAAATACCTATGCAAATTATCTTTGGAAAGGCATTAGGGGAAGATGTTATGAAAAGAAAATGACTATGCAAATATGTTTGATGCATTAGAAATCCCATGTTTGTTGACAACTTAGCAAGTGAAATGTGTCATACACTGTCAACATGATCGTTTTTGCATTCCATTAACATTTGGAATATAATCTAGTGATTATTATGTAATTTGTTAATCTGTCAGTTGTTCGATATTACGTAATATGAATGTAATCTAAATTTATTAGTATTTTGTTAAGTCAGTTATAGGTATTTTTTATGTGTGTTTGGCATTATGCCACTTGGACAAATCCATTTGTAATAAATTCCAAAGTAGTTAGCAGGATGTCTTAATTTTAGATTATTTTTGTTATGTTATATTAGCATTCAAATATTCAAGTGTTCGATATGTAACAGAAAAACATTAAAGACTTCTATTGAAAATATCCAAAGTGACATTATAAAATACAATGTAAAGACCTTTGAAAAGGTCTACCATCTATTGTCTACCATATGCCTCCTAAGTAGTCTATTGTCTACATATTCTATCAATTATACTATACGAATGAAGATTGAAGTCAAGCAATAAAGTAGCAACATTTTTCTCCATAGATTTGGTAACTATATCTTGTATTTCTGCATGATTTATTCATTTTTGTAACTTCCATTTTATTTTCCTGCATATATGAATTAAATAATATTAAGTTAGTTTAATGAAATATTAATTGCTAAAATAAAGTAGAGTAGAAAGAAGAAGAGAATAACACTGACCTGTAAGAGGTAGGGCCCACTCTGAACAATCAATCCCTTACTCTCTTCCTCCTAAATTACAGTAGGATTAGTTAGAATATAGAATAAGTCTTAGAGCATAGAATTAATTAAAATTGCATAAGATAGAATTATAAAATATATTAAATAATTTTTCCATTATTAGATCATACATGGATCCACACACATACATAGACTTAGTCATAAATTGCATCTTTAAATTAAGCATCATTTCATTTCAATTTTATTTATTGTAAACTTTCATTTCTTGCAAATGAAACTAAGAAAACAAAATAAAGTCAAATATTAAGAATTGTGGAATAATATATACGGGATTTCTATTCTTTAAATCTAACCTAGATTGATAAATTAAATATGATACATCATAATTCAACATTTTTGTGTTGTTTTTGGGGAGAACAGTATCATAATTTTTTATCAAATACTATTGGATAAAGAGGGAGGTTTACCTTCATGAGTGGAACAAGAAGTTTCAATATGCATGCAATTCAGAGTTGGCACAAGGAGTTCCAACAAGTTTCTTCATCTCAATACTTCTAGGTTCCATTTTCTTAGGTTCAAATTTACTACTTTTCTAGTTAGCCTTTATTTCAAT
The DNA here is from genome assembly GCA_028583015.1 of Wollemia nobilis. NCBI lineage: Eukaryota > Viridiplantae > Streptophyta > Pinopsida > Araucariales > Araucariaceae > Wollemia > Wollemia nobilis. Next base: position 639,049 of record JAQPPZ010000446.1, on the reverse strand, counting down.
ATTTTTGTTTTTAGTAAATTTACTTTCAAGCATTGGATTGATTGTTACCTACTTAGGTCTGGGTTATTTAACTTGTGAAAATAAGGGAGTAGGTGTGACAAAATCAAACCAAAGTGTTCCTTAAAATCAAGTAGTAACAATGATCCAACCTTTATTTCAATATTTCTATTTTTAGCAAATTCACTTTCCAACACTGTGTGGTTATTACTTGCTTAGGCCTAGGTTCTTTAACTTGTGAAAACAAGTAGTAGGTGTGACACAATCATACTGAAGTATTCCTTAAAATCAAGTAGTAAAAAAACACTTTACTTTCCCTTACTATGATTAATATTGATTGTTGTATTTTAGATCTAGTCTTAATAGCAGTAAGATTTTTTATTTAAAAAAAAATTGTTTCTGAAAATTGCATTCTACTAAAAAATAAAACAAAGAGAAAAAGAAAAATAAAATAAAAAGAAATCAAAACTTTTGGAAACCAAACAAAAAAGAAAAAAGAGAAGTAAATATTTGTTGATGGTGGAAAGTTGCATTGAGACTACATTAATAGACCTTACAAAACTATTCCTAGAACAAGAAATCAACCTAATTTTTGAGCAAAGACATAGGTCATTTGGAAAAAAGTGGAACCATATGTGTGAACATCTGGATATAATTAAGGAGATGTCAAAAGAATTGAATAAAATCAGGAGGATTGATATAGCTAAAGCTCTAGGGCCAGATTATCATTCACCCTATCTTGACCTTGTGAGGAGTTATGAACGTTGGCTAGGGGATAGGAGAGCAAGTGTAAACTCAACTATATATCCTTGGGGTCATTATTTTGATGATTCCATTGCTATCCATTATTTCTTAGTAGACATAGAAAATAGAGAAGTGAGCCTAGAGTACAACAAAATATATCAAAGCACCTAGAGTTGTATGCTTTAGAAATTTGTGTCATGATTTACGCTATGAATTATAGTTTAAAAGTCATATCTCAATTCAAATATAAGCTTTTATTATTCATTTGATTCTTATTGTGAAAAAATATTTAAAATTTGAGAAGGAACATTTCATGACCCTTGAATAGTTGGAACCAATTAATGATATTCATAAATTGTTTAAGGAGGATTAAATGATTGTGAATTGTTGTAAAAATTAGGAGCCTCAAAAATTTATGAGTAGACCTAGAGATTCAAAAGGAAGATTCATCAAAGTCTACAAAGAAAAATAAGAGGAAAACTCTAGTGAAAAGCTTGATATTTCTAGATTAAAAGAGACTGAGATTTTAGTAACTGAGAATTCTCCAAAAGATCCAATTGAACTACCATTGAATCTACTCAATCAAAATCCTGAAACATTCTTATTGCTATAACCTAAATTTGATAATCATATAGATTCATTAACTATATTTTTTGAACCCATACTAGGTCAAATCTTAGAATTCATTCAATAAGTCATGTATGACTGTATTAGTGAACATGGGGAAGTAGATGGAAACCAAATGGGGAGTAGGAAAAGGAATGGTGATCATGGAGAAGTAGAATAAGACCAGAGAATTAGGCAAAGAAAAACTTTTGCCTTTCCAATTTCTTCTCCAGTAGACAGGCTAACAAGAGAACCAAAGTCGGTCTATGTTACTATTTTGCCTACCTTCCATGGGAAACCACATGAAGATCCCGGTGCTTTTCTTTTTGAGTTTGAAGTAGTATGCCAAGTCTATTTATACACTACTTATGAACAAAAGTTGAGACTATTTCCCTCTACACTTAAGGATGCAACTTTAAGGTGGTTTATGGGTCTAGGTGAAAGTGTTTGTAACCGATGGAATGGATATCATGGATTGAAAGACATATTCCTTGAAAAATATCAAGATTACTATAGAGTTAGGGAAAAGAAATCTGATATATTTTGTATGAACCAATGAGAAGAATAATCCCTTTAATATTATCTTAAAAGACTTCAGTTTGTAGGATCTAGAGTGAATATTTATCTAGATGAATAAATCTTATAAGAGTTTTTTTTTTAAGGATTAAAAGAAGATGTCCTTGATGTACTAAACCTTATGGCTAAGGGAGATATTCATTTAATGATATTTGAAGAGATTGTGAGTATTTGCAAAAATTATTCAAGGAATAAGCCTCTTAGGAACAACGAATACTCATCCACAGGAGGAGTGATAAGAGAAAAAATCAATAACATGCTAGAGAGTCTAAAGACTGATTTGTTAAGCACATTAACCACATCTCTTGACCTCATGGATAAGAAACAAAAAGAGCATGATATTGAGGAGATATACTATCATATATGTAGGAAAAAGTATAACTTGAGAGAATTCCCCCTTAACATCACAAATATCTCCAACATTTTTGCTAGTTATAAAATCTGTGACAAGAATCATAATTCTAAAAACTGCAAGTATATTTTAGTTGTGAAATATGTTATAAAAGAACCTAAATTTAATGAGGTAGATGTCTATTTTGTAGCCAAAATAATAAGTAGCCCATTCAATGGTCCACCTATTTGGTCAAATTCTATTTATTCCAACTAGTAAATACCTAACCAATGGTCAAATTCATCAAATTAGAAAAATTAGAACCCATACCCAAACAATCAAGAATAGAATATGATGAGGCCAGAAATTACCTCATTCTTATCATGTTTTGGGTTCATAAAAACTACCATAAAAACCTTATGTGATGATATTTTATGTTAATTAGATGATTTAAATGCATTATGTATTGATGTTTGCATGATTAAATTGCATAGGAACATTGTACTCTGTTCTGACTATTTTTCTGCACTGTTGCACTATTTTTGTATGATTATTTAGTGGATAGAATGCATAATTAAATTAGCAATGTGATGTATGTTGTTGTTTACCATTTCATAATGTTGTTTAAATAATTTTCCCACCTCACAAAAGGTTTGAAAGGATATTTAGCACCAAAATCCCAAGACTGTGCAAGAAAACTAGAAACTACAGGTAACAACCCATACAAATTCCAGCCACCTATCACTTTAAAGGATGGCCTAGAATTTGTCAGCATAAACGAGCAAAAATGATTGGAACCGACTAAGGAGGGATAGGGAAGATGTCCTATCCATTTGAAACAACTTTATCACCCATTTTGGTTGCAGTTGAGCGCAAATGATATTCCTATTGGTGGATATTCCAAAGATCTCCGGAATGATAGGGGAGATAGTCTGTTTTAGCCCAAACGAGCTAGATTGCATCCAATTTATCTAGGGAAAGGTGTTTGGAGATGAGGATAGGTGTGATAGACCATTTCCAACCCATGCCAACTCATTCCCACCATTGTGAATGCATCAAAGAACCAATGAATGTCTACTACAACACATCCTATCTTGATTTAGACTAAGTCTATTGCAGTTTTTGTAACAAATCACTAGCAAACAACAATGTAGTTGATATTGTAAATGAGGCATATTGTAATAACTAGTATAAATAACTACGCTCCCTCATTGGTTGAGCTAGTAGGAATTGTAATAGGATTTGACAGTGAATGTAGCCAATAGCAAAGTGAAGCACTAAAAAGTGTTTTCCTATAGCAGTGTAATATGAGTTGACAGTCAATAAAGTGCAACAATTTCTCATGTTTCTTTCCTGTGAGTTGAGTGAGTGTTTTAAGTAGTTAGGGGATATTTTATTACCTTTATCTAGATCAAAAAGTAAGGGCCACTTTCAGACCTGGAGGAAGGACTGTTATAATAGGTTTTCTGATATTCTTGCTGCAACACTTGTACCAGAATACTTGTTAATTCTTGTTCATTATTGTCAATTAGACTAACCTCTATTTTTAAGTTGATGCAATGTGTTTATGCTTTCAAGTGTGATTTGTGTAGAATGTGTGTGGTCAACTGACAAATAGCATAGATTTGAAATTCCCCTATTTTCCCTATTTTTTGCAATTTGACAAGTTTTCAACAACTTTATTTCTTGTCAGTTACTACAGCAGAAATCTGACAACCTTCTATAGTAGGACACTGACATTTGATTTAGCATGAATGTTTCCATTTCAAGTACTCTTTCAATTTAGTTGTCTCAATTCTACAAATGTAATCTAGACTTGAATTCAACAAGATTTATATTTCTGCAATTTCCTTTCCTGCAATTGTAATTAGGTTTCAATTTCAAGTCTTAGAAGTAGTTTTCAATTCCTGCAATTAAGTAGTTTCAATTCATGCACATTAGGATTAAAAGTGACCTCAAAAAACCCCCAACAACATCTGTTTTACCAATAAATCCTATTATCTAGATGAACTGATCTTCAATCTGCTTGAACCTTCTTTCGTATATAGCCTTGGACACCGCCCTGGATTTGACAAACATAAAATTAAATGATGATAAGAATGACACTCATCATTTTTGGTGTCGTTTCTAGGGATAGGTGTTGTTAGAAGAAGAAAGCAACCCAATAATTGTTAAGTGTGCTAAGTTGTGAACTTCAGAGTGAAATCTGGATGAATGACTGGTATAAGTAATAGTTTTTGGTAAATTGCATTTCAGTCCATTTAGAAAACAAGCATGAATGAGTAGGTTAAGGGATGAAAAAGGAAGATTTATCAAAACCAGCCCTTTTCCTACCATAGGAAGGTGATATTCACGCTTAAGAGGTGAATCACCTGTGTTTGAAATTCCTGAAAAACTTAAACAAGAAGCATCATCTTCATCATCAAGAAGTTTAGGATCCCTTGAACAAGAAATTTTAGAGGGACTAACTGCTCCACCTGCTCCTTTTGTATCCATCCCATCTACACAATATAGACAAATATATACTAGGAGTTGGGATGATAACATGATAGAACAAGGCAATCCAGATAGGGACAATAATATCCACAACCAAACAAATAATCCTCCTCCTTCTAGGACTTTCAAATACCCCATTTGATTGAATCCTACACAAAATTCTCCTATGAAGACAATCTCACCTTCAGTACTTCCAACCTTCAAGGGGGTGGTATCTGAAGATCCTGATCAATTCTTGTTTGAATTCAAGGTTGTATGTCAAACATATGATTACATAAATGACAACCAAAAGCTTAAGGTATTCCCTTCTACACTCAAATATGCAGCCCTACGCTGGTTTATGAGTCTAGAACCGAAATCTATCCAAACTTGGGAATAAATGGAGAGTGAATTCCTGGATAAATACCAAGAGTATTATTGGGTGAGGAATAGAAAAGATGAATTGTTCCACATTAAACAAGAAGAATATGAGACCTTGGAGGACTATCTTGATAGGTTTGCTTTTATTCAAAGGAGATGTGGACCTATAGAGCCAAAAATGTGTAAGGCTATCTTTTTGAAAGGATTACAAGATGAATCTAGGGAAGTATTGGACTTAATGGGAAAAGGGGATGTAAATACCCTTAACATTGATGAAATTGTGGACTTATGCAAAAATTACTCCCACACTAGGCAAAGAAGAAGAAAGTAGAGTACTAATGGCAATGATATGAAAGACCTAATGGAAGAATTTGCAAATCTGAAAACTAACATGAGCCCCTAGCAATTTACTGCCCAAGATGTAGGAATAAGCATGCTTTGCAAGACTGTCCCTTGAAAAAAACTTCAATTTCAGCTATCTGTAGCATCTGTTCAAAGGAACACCTTACTAAAAAATGCCATCTACTACCTCAACTCAAAAATATTTTGGAAACTCAAACTGAAGAACTCAATTTTATTAGGAAAAAATAGGGGGGAAACTTCTCACAATATCAAAATACCCCTCGTTTTCCCACAAATTGGGGATAACACCCTTGGAATATGCCATGGGGTTAGTCAAAACCACCCCAACAATTTTGGAATTACCCTCCTTGGACATCTCCTCAAGATTGGTCACAATATGGATGGAGTAATTCATCATGGAATCAGGTCAATCCACCTTGGATGCAAAACTAGTCCTATGGACAAAGTTGGGGATAACAATATCCACCATATCAAGGGCAACGAAGATACCAAGGTCAAACTCAAAACTTTCTACCTGCTCCTAATCAAAATTTTCAAGGAAGATCCCACCAACAAAAACAAACACAACCACAATAGGTGAAACAACCTCCACTTCTAGCCCAACCTGTGGCAAACCCAAATAATACAAGATAGGCAACCCCTATCTATGTAGCTGAATCTGAAGAGAATATTGCAGTTCATGTTCTTGACTACAGTAATATCCAATTACATTCAAGAAAAACATTGCCTAAACCTGTTCCACCCATCATTGAAGAAATTGGTGGAACACAAGAACTTTCTAATCCAGAACAATTGAAATCAACCCTGGAAAAGAAGAAGAAAAACCAAAAAAATTGCATGTAGATAATGTACCTTCCTCAGGGGCAGTACCATACCCTGAGAGGCTCAAAAATGTTGTAAATACCCCTAAACCATAATTAGTCAAAGAGCTTAAAATATTGACCATATCACTTCCTTTGTTGCAAGCAATAAAGGATGTACCCTTGATCAACAAAATAGTTTAGGAGTTATGTATAAAGAAACCAGGTAGAAAGAAGAAGTCTTTTCCTAAGACTGTGCAAGTAGAGGGAAAGTTGGCTGACCTGCTATCTAGGAAACTTGTCCCACCAAAGTATAGTGACCTAGGGAGTCCAGTTGTCACCATCACTATTGGTTCAATGCAAATCTCTAACATCTTGATTGATCTTGGTGCTGCAATTAACGTTATGACAAAAGATACAATGCAAAAATTGCAGCTCAATAATCTGAATCCTACATCTACAGTTTTAGAGATGGCTGATAGGTCAGTTGCAAAACCAGAAGGAATAATAGAAGATATCCCTATAGAAGTCTCTTCTTGGGAATACCCTATAGATTTTCTGGTATTGCAACCTAGAAATTCAGCCAATGGCTATCCCATCATTTTGGGAAGACCTTGGCTTGCAACTGCAACTGCCTTCATAGATTGTAGATCAGGAGAAATGACAATCTCAAATGGCATTGATCTCAAGAAGATTTCTCTTTACCCTCCTACCAAGCCTTCAACCAAATTTTTAGGTCAGTTATGGTTTCCTGAATCTGATGAGGAGCAGGAAGAGACCATTTCCACACTAGCTACCTTAGTAGTGAAGGAACACATAGAGGAGATTGACTTACAGGAAAGAGAGATTTTTGAAGATGAAACCATCCTAATTAGTGCTCTATAGGAGCAAGGACTTGAAGATGAACTAGTTGTTGTTCATCGACTGTTATGGAATGATGAGAACCAAACTTCTAAAAATCTATCATCCATTCCATTGCAGGAAAGTTCTTTTACATTACCACATGGATGGCATCATCATCTTCTCTCCTCTTTTCACTGTCCCATGCAAGATCTTATTCCTTCAAGAATTACTCTTGAAAATGAGACAAGAGTCTTTCACTCCCTTCAACCACACCACTATCCATTAAACTCCTTAGTGAGCAAGTATGAAGGAGTAAATTTTGTCCTCCCAGGGATAAAACAGATTGAAATTCAGCCAAGGAAAGTTTTGAATATTAATAGTTGGTTTACTATTGAAGAAGAAGCAAAACTATTTGTTGTTTTGTAGAAACATATCCATGCCTTTGCTTGGGAGTACAAGGATATGTCAGGAATTCATCCTGATGTATGCACTCACAGAATATATACTGAAGATGTTAAACCTGTGAGACAACCCCAAAGAAGACTGAATCCTGCCTTAAGAGATATTGTCAAAGAGGAAATTGAAAAACTCTTAGAGGTTGGGTTCATTTATCCAATTTTTGATAGTCGATGGGTTTCTCCATTGGTTATTGTGCCAAATAAAAATGGGAAATTGAGAGTGTGTGTAGATTACAGGGAATTAAACAAAGTCACACACAAGGACCACTTCCCATTACCATTTATAGACCAAGTGTTAGATACTCTCGCTGGAAAGAAATATTTCTATTTTCTTGATGGTTTCAGCAGGTACAACCAGATTCGGGTTGCACTTGAAGACCAAGAGAAAACTACTTTTACATGCCCTTGGGGAACATTTTCTTACAAGGTTTTACCCTTTGGTTTATGTAATGCTCCAACAACTTTTCAACGAGTTGTTTTGGCAATTTTTTCTGATTTAACCAATGAAAGTGTAGAAATATACATGGATGATTTTACAGTTTGTGGAGAAACCTTTGATTATACACTAGAACATCTTGATAAGGTCTTAACATGCTGTGAAACATACCATTTATCCTTAAATCCTAAAAAATGCTTTATGATGATGGAGGAAGGGATTGTTCTTGGTCATCACATCTCTTCTCATGGGATCAAGGTTGACCCCAAGAAGGTTGAGATTATCAAGAACCTTCCCCCTCCAAAGACTCAAACAGATGTTAGGAGTTTCTTGGGACATATTGGTTTTTACCATAGGTTTATTTCAAATTTTAGTACAATAGCCAATCCAATGTTTGCACTATTGACTAAAGATTTTGAATTTACCTGGACTGCAAAGTGCCAAGAGTCTTTTGAGGCTTTGAAGGAAAAACTGACAACCCCACCTATGTTAAGAGGTCCTAATTGGGAGCTGCCATTTCATATCCAAATTGATGCTTCCAATACTACAATTGGAGCAACATTAGGGTAGATTGAAAATGGAGAGCACTATGCCATCTATTACATTAGAAAAAATCTGACAGGAGAAGAAAAGAACTACACCACTACTGAGAAGGAATTCTTGGTAGTAGTGTATGCTATTAATAAATTTAGATACTATATCATAGGGTATCAAGTATTCATTCATATAGACCATGCAACCATTAAATACTTGATGAATAAACCCATGGTTAGTGCAAGGATTATCCATTGGTTACTATTATTGTAGGAATTTGACATCACCATAGTCAATAAACCAGGGAAGGCTAATGTAGTAGCAGATTTTTTGTCAAGGCTACAAAACACAAGGGAAGAGGAGTTAGTTGAGGATGCTTTTCCTGATGAACAACTATTTGCTATATCTATTCAATCACCATGGTTTGTAGATATAGCTAATTATTTGGTTACAGGGAAAGTTCCTCCTCACTTCACTCCTAAACAAAAGAAATAGTTAGTAAAGCAAAGCTCATATTTCAAATGGATTAAAGGTCTACTCTTTAAATGTAGTCCTGACCATGTTTTACGTAGATGCATCCAAAAGGATGAGGTGTATGATATCCTCCATGCTTGCCATGATGAACCATCAGGAGGACATTATTCAGTGAAAAGCATAGTTCAAAAAATCCTAGGTGCAAGATATTATTGGCCATCTCTTCACAAGGATGTGAAAAAGTACATAAGACATTGTGATGCATGTCAAAGGATGGGGAAACCCACCCACACAAATGAAATACCACTACAGCCTCAAGTGGTTTTAGAACCATTTGAGAGGTGGGGGCTAGATTTTGTGGGACCTATTGACCCACCATCTCAGGGAAAGGTGCATATCTTGGTGTGCACTAATTACGTGACTAAATGGGTAGAGGTGCATGCTTTTAAATATGCTCATGAAGAGAAGGTTGTTGATTTCCTATATACTCATATTTTTTAGATATTTGGAGCTCCATGATCTATTACTATAGATCATGGGCCCCAATTTGCATCAAAAGTCATTGAGGCTTTTACTAAACTCTATGAAATTAAACATAGAAAATCATCACCTTATCACCCACAGGAAAATGGTCAGGTTGAAGTGACAAATAGGGAATTAGAAAGGATACTGACCAAAATAGTAGCCTCCCATAGGAAAAATTGGTTGGATAAACTACCTAAAGTAGTTTGGGCTTACAACACTACATGGAAATCCACCATGGGTTTCACACCTTATGAACTAGTTTATGGTAAGACACCTCTTTTACCTATTGAGTTTGAGCTACTAACACTTTGTACAACTTTGGAAATTGGTATTGACTTGTCACAGGCATAGATGGATAAGATTCTACAGTTGAATGTGTTAGATGAACTCTGGTTGGATGCATTGCATCAAATTGAGGTGATTCAAGAGTAGCAAAAGTTGTGGCATGATAATCACATTCAACAACAAAAATTTTAGCAAGGGGATTGGGATTTATTGTTTGATTCTCACTATGAGGATTTTCTTGGGAAGCTACAAACTAGGTGGCTTGGACCTTATCTGATTGAAGAAGTGTTCAGAAATGGGGTAGTTCATCTTTCTCCCATTGATGATTCATGAAGGAAGTTAGTGGTAAATGGACATCACCTTCGGGTATACCATGCACCACTAACCAAAGAAGAGTTCTTGCAACAAATTGAGAAATTGGACATATGCATGATGGAAGAGATTCCCTCTTCCATCACAGATTCAAAAAATTTAGAAGAATGATGGAGGGTTTTAAAAAAAATAGAAAAATAAAAAAAATAAAAAAACAAGAAAAACAAAAAGAAGAATAATCTTGGTTGTGAACTTCCTTCATGGGCACAATTTCGGGAAAATTGTGAAATTCCTTCATGGGCACAACCAAGAAGTGCAAAAATTGAAAAGAGAGAGATGAAAAATGAAAAAAAAAGAGAAAAAATGAATAATTTAGTAAGTGAAAACCTTCTCGGAGGTACTGTTGAATTGGCTTGCATGAAAATGGATTTTTCAGTATGTTTACCTTGAATTGACCTACCCATTCTTATTTCACCATTGTATAAATCTCACCAACTGCACATGTTTTATTTTGGTTGCAAAAAAATCAACTAATAATCAACAAAAATAGCCATCTGTAAAGTGTATGATAATTGTTCAGATCATCCAGGTATGTGTTTCTTGCATTTGATCATAGTAGGCATTTAGTATGTAGTGTATGAGAATCAATAGTTAGCATAAATACATCTATAAGGTTTGGAAAAATCCAAAAGATACATCCTTTCCAAGGGAAGGGCAAGAAGTATTCCCTATTGTTCTAAAAATTGTAGGCCTGGTGGGAAGAAAAAAGAAATATGGATGAAAAATTGTAGTCTCATGAAATCAGGTATAATTTTGATTGCATATCTATACAAGGATTCCATAGAGCTCCGAAACGACACAGAGCTTCGGAATGAAAATATTGTTTTGTTCATTTTATGGTAGAAAAATATAGAGCTTTGGAATGACGAGAGCTCCAAAATGATAAAGAGCTTTGAAACAAGGACTTGGAAGATTTAAAATTCAAACTGCATGGTAAGATTTAAAATTTAGAAATTCCACATGGTGTATGCATGTAAGGTGATGAGAAAATTAGTTTTTTTATGTTGCATCATCCGAAGTAGTCGCAAGGTCAAGGCACAAGTTTCTAAGGTCACATGGTTACATTAAACCAAGTGATGTCAAACTAGATTTCAATGCAAAATGTGTGCCTCAGTTTCCTTGTCAATCTCCAGGCCATATGATCAAGGTGCCTCGACAAATGAGGATACACCAATCAAAAAAATTACATCCATTTTCCATGGAACATGTTGAGTCATCACCAATGACTATCCTCCAACTTAGTCGACTTGTAACTGAATGGTAGGTAATTGATGTCATAAGTATATTTAAATAAAAGTAGTAAAATTAATTAATTGATGACACTAATCCATTTTAATATTTTAAATATAAGACATAGATTATATTGTAGTGGATATTTAAAGAGGATATTGGCACATTATGAAGCACAGCCTGCAACATCTGATGTTGAAGAAAAAATTGCAAATTTTTTGTTGAAGCTATCATAGTAGAATAAGGAGGAAGTAACACTAGAATATAATCCATAACCCCCTCCTTAAATTTAATAGCCTACCCCAAAATAGATGTTTGAGGTAATTGCACTTATACTAGATTTATTTTGATAAATCCTATAGAAAGTGTGGAACCATTAGCAATGAGATTAGGTGAGGAAGATATAGATGAAAATCAGAGCTCTCAACAAGGTAGAGACACTACAAAAATGGATGAGCATAAAATTTCTTAGGAGACTTTGGAGATTGAGGATGTTTTTGAGCATGTTGAAGCTTTGGAGCAATCTGATGAAGCTTCGAAATATTTCAAAGATGAACCTCATTTTGAAGAAGTTTTAGAACAACCAAGTAATCCATCTAAATATCCATACAACATTCCACAGTAATAGGGAGAGCAAAATTCACCAAAGAAGGAGGCCACAGATATTCAAGAGGTTGCAACACCAGTAAGTACAACCCTACACCAGCTTCTTGAACAAGTTTTTCCATCAAATTTGCATAAAGTTCAAATGACAAAAGTTGGAATTCAAGTTGATTTGTTGCCCAAGAACCCACCAATAGTGAGACCACCACAAACTGTTCCATTGATGAAATATAATGAGGACATTGCAAAATGGGTGTTGCATTGTCAAGATTTAGAAGCCCAGATTGCAACCCTAAAACCACTAAAAAAGTAGGTTGAGGAACAGACTGTAGAGGTTACTAAATTGCAAGAAATTTCAGTAGACTAGTTGCAGTAGGTTGTGAGTATTTAGTACAATGCAGAAGGTCGACTAGACTATACAGCCTGATTCTGAAGGAGAGATACCTCTAGTGTTAGGTAATGTGCATTCACTCTGGTCTTTCCTACAATTTAAACACTGCTGAAGAATTCTTAGATGCTTACCTGCACAACCCTAAAGAACAAAAGAATTTGATATGTGAATTATTCCTGCACAAGTTTTTCATGGCAGAGGATGTGGAATTCTTGCCTCATATTTTCACAGGGGATGTACAACTTAGGTCCTTTGTATCCACTCTACAAAATCAGATATACTGGGACCAGGAGAAGAGGTAAAATAAGGGGGTTGAGTTAAAAGCTGAGCTTCTATTAAGGCATATCCAACCAAACCACAAGATCCCCACAAGTCAACATTTTAACATGATGAATAAGCTAGAAATCAGGTTCACTTATCTGAATAATCTCAAGTAATGTCTGACTTGTTTCTAGAGTTTTTGTGTAGGTAACTTCACAAATGCCTTATCAACTTGTAAAATTAGGTGGGTAGAATTACCAATGTCTCTTCAAAAAATGGAACCCATATCACCTACCAACCTACTATGGTCAAGAAGGAGATCAGAGGTAGTAATGAAAACTATCCTGATACTCAAACATCAATGGATAGGTTTAAGGTACAGGTTACCCACCATTATAACTCTTTTCCCCTATTATTTTGATAGTAATCCTCAACCAAATGAGCAATTCTAGAATTGGCTCACATAGCTACAAAAGAGCAGAGGGTACTACACTGGGGATGTGTTATTTTTGGAAAGTTGGTACAAGGATCTAGATCTGTGTGCCTCTATAGCCCTACAGAATGCATGAGGGCATGCATTAGGATAGGTTGGGGGGAATGATGAGGCCATAAATTACCTCATTCTTATCATGTTTTGGGTTCATAAAAACTACCATAAAAACCTTATGTGATGATATTTTATGTTAATTAGATGATTTAAATGCATTATGTATTGATGTTTGCATGATTAAATTGCATAGGAACATTGTACTTTGTTCTGACTATTTTTTTGCACTATTGCACTATTTTTGTATGATTATTTAGTGGATAGAATGCATAATTAAATTAGAAATGTGATGTATGTTGTTGTTTACCATTTCATAATGTTGTTTAAATACTTTTACTACCTCACAAAAGGTTTGAAATGATATTTAGCACCAAAATCCCAAGACTGTGCAAGAAAACTGGAAACTACAGGTAACAGCCCATACAAATTCCAGCCACCTATCACTTTAAAGGATGGCCTAGAATTTGTCAGCATAAATGAGCAACAACGATTGGAACCGACTAAGGAGGGATAGGGAAGATGTCCTATCCATTTAAAATAACTTTATCACCCATTTTGGTTGCATCTGAGCGCAAATGATATTCCTACTAGCGGATATTCCAAAGATCTCCGGAATGATAGGGGAGATAGTTTGTTTCAGCCCAAACAAGCTAGATTGCATCCAATTTGTCCAATGGAAGGTGTTTGGAGATGAGGATAGGTGTGATAGACCATTTCCAACCCATTCCAACTCATTCCCACCATTTTGAATGCATCAAAGAACCAATGAACATCTACTACAACACATCCTATCTTGATTTAGACTAAGTTTGTTGCAGTTTTTGTAATAAATCACTAGCAAACAACAATGCAATTGATATTGTAAATGAGGCATATTGTAATAACTAGTATAAATAACTACGCTCCCTCATTGGTTGAGCTAGTAGGAATTATAATAGGATTTGACAGTGAACGTAGCCAATAGCAAAGTGAAGCACTGAAAAGTGTTTTCCTGTAGCAGTGTAATATGAGTTGATAGTCAATAAAGTGCAACAATTTCTCATGTTTCTTTCTTGTGAGTTGAGTGAGTGTTTTAAGTAGTTAGGGGATATTTTATTACCTTTCTCTGGATCAGAAAGCAAGGGCCACTTTCAAACCTGGAGGAAGGACTGTTATAACAGGTTTTTTGATATTCTTGTTGCAGCACTTGTACCAGAATACTTGTTAATTCTTGTTCATTGTTGTCAATTAGACTAACCTCTGTTTTTAAGTTGATGCAATGTTTTTATGCTTTCAAGTGTGATTTGTGTAGAATGTGTGTGGTCAGCTGACAAATAGCATAGATTTGAAATTCCCCTATTTTCCCTGTTTTTTGCAATTTGACAAGTTTTCAACAACTTTATTTCTTGTCAATTACTGCAACAAAAATATGACAACCTTCTGTAGTAGTACATTGACATTTGATTTAGCATGAATGTTTCCATTTCAAGTACTCTTTCAATTTAGTTGTCTCAATTCTGCAAATGTAATCTAGGTTTGAATTCAACAAGATTTCCATTTCTACAATTTCCTTTCCTGCAACTGTAATTAGGTTTCAATTTCAAGTCTTAGAAGAAGTTTTCAATTCTTGCAATTAAGTAGTTTCAATTCATGCACATTAGGATTAAAAGTGACCTCAAAAAACCCCCAACAACATCTATTTTACCAATAAATCATGTTATCTAGATGAACTGATCTTCAATCTGCTTGAACCTTCTTTTGTATATAGCCTTGGACACCACCCTGGATTTGACAAACATAAAATTAAATGATGATAAGAGTGACACTAATAATAATATACCTCCATGGGCTCAATTTATGGCCAACTCATATGGGAGTCCATATCCATGGACTCAAGGAATGTCAGGTTAAAACATGTCTAATTGGAATATGAATGGCCAATATAATCAAGGAGGACCTAGTTGGTCTCAAAGTCCACCCCAACAACAAAATTTCCAAAACCAATTTAGGGGACAAGCCCCTCAAAATAGACTTCTCCCACCTCCAAATAATATGAACAACACTCCTAAGAAACCACCCTTACCAGCTGAACCAATACCTAATCCTGATAACAACAAAATAGTTCAACAAGTCTATGAAACTAATGAAACATGTTCAATATATGTGGTACCTTGCCAATAGATCCATATAAGGTCTATAAAGGTGTTAAAAAATAGCAAAGTGACTTTCACAAAAATTTAGGAACCCATCCAAATTTTTTTTGAAAAAGTAGACAAATGAAAAACCTAAATATGAGTTAGAAACATCACCAAAAAATTTTCTAGCAAAGCAAAAAGAGATCCAAATCCCTTACAAGAAATAAATGTAAATCTCATTTCCTCAAATATTGGCAATACCTAAAGAAACCTTCAATCCAACTTTCAATTTCCTTCAAGAATTAGAAAATATTACCATTAAAATTCCTCTTTTGTAAGCTATCAAGGATATTCCTATTTATTCTAAATTAATAAAGAATATGCGCACAACAAATTCAGGAAGGAAAAATAAGAATGAATCTCAAACCATCCAAGTTATTGGAAAATTATTCGATATAATTACTGGAGGAAATGTACTACCAAAATATACAGATCCTAGAATACCTATACTCAAAATTCATATTGGTAATACAACCTTGCATAATGTCTTAGTAGATTTAGGGGTTGCCATCAATGTTATGACTAAAGAAACAATAATTTCTTTATGGGTACATATGTTACAACCAACCTTTATAGTACTTCAACTTGCAAACAGATCTACCATTAAACCAAAAGGAAAGTTAGAGGATATTATAGTTTTTATAATTTCATGAGATTATCCTGTAGACTTTGTAGTCTTACAACCAAATAAGAAGTTAGGGGCATGATATTTGATTCTAGGATGCCCATGGCTTGCAACAGTTGATGCCTACATTAGTTGTAGATCTGGAAATATGACTATTTCCAATGGTAAGCACACTAAATATCTAAGTATGTTTCCTGAGTCAACATTATATCAAGGTTTTTGAAAGCATCTTTGGTATGATTTTCCTAATGACTTGTATGATATTTAGACTATATCAATTAACATATTAAGTGAATAATTACAATAATATATTGAAGGACCACTATCATTGTTATTAGATAATCAAGAGGAAGATCAAAACACTAATTTTCCACTTGAATTTTCCATGTCTAATGATGAAGCAAGTATAAGTCAATCTCATCAATTGGTACCTTATAACTATCAATTAAATGTTATTGAACATGAAATAATGGGAATAGATGCAAATACTAAAAATTACAAGCAGATAGATATCACACTTGGAAAGACTCTAAACATCAATAATGCACTCACAGGCATACAAGAATCACAATTGATAGATGTGCTTAAGAAACATAAAACAACATTTGCATGGAACTATTAGGATATGAAAGGAATACATCCAAATATCTATACCCACTGTATATTTATCCAAGAATTTTGTCATCTAGTAAGACAACCTCAAAGAAGACTAAATCCAACTATGAAATACATAGTTCAAGATGAACTTATTAAGCTATTGAATGCATGATTTATATATCTAATTTTTGATAGCCAATGGGTGTCACCACTTGTGATAGTTTCCAAAAAGAATAGAAAATAGAGAATTTGTTTAGATTATAGGGAACTAAACAAAGTAATGAAGAAGGATTATTTTCCATTACCCTTATTGATAAATTTCTTGATACCCTGGCTAGAAAGAAATATTTTTACTTTTTGGATGGTTTTAGCGGATACAATCAAGTCTCAATAGTAGAAGAAGATCAAGAGAAGATAAGTTTTACATGTCCTATAGGTACCTATGCTTATAAAGTTTTACCTTTTGGATTATGCAATGCACCTGCTACTTTTCAAAGGGTTGTTTTCACCATTTTTGCTGATTTAATTAATGAATGTGTGGAAGTCTATATAGATGAATTCACAATTTATGGTAACACCCATGAAGAAACCTTGTTGATCTTACAAAAAGTCCTTGTTATATTCCAAGAGAAAAATATTTCATTATGATGAGAGGAGGAATTGTCTTAGGGCATTATATATCTAAGGAAGGTGTTAAAGTAGATCCTCCAAATATCCAAGTAATTCAATCCCTCCTACCTCAAAAAACACAAACTAAGGTAAGGAGCTTCTTGAGACATGCAGGGTATTACCGTAGATTCATTAAGGATTTTAGTGAAGTTATCTCTCCTGTTCTTAATCTCTTAACAAAGGAAAGTGTATTTAATTGGACAGAAGGATGTCAAAAATCCTTTGAAATTATAAAGGATAAATTGACTACCACTCCCATTTTAAGGGGATAAAATTAGGAATTGCCCTTTCATATACATTGTGATGCTTCAGGTTATGCAATAGGAGTACTACAAAAAATTGAGAAGAAAATACCTTATGCTATCCATTATGTGAGCAAACATTTGCATGAAGTAGAACTTAATTATATAGTTATTGAAAAATAATTCTTAGTTGTAGTTCATGCCATTAATAAGTTCAAACATTATATAATAGGGTATGAAGTATTTATTCACATTGATCATTCTACCATAAAATATTTAATGAACAAATTTATAGCAGGAGGTAGAGTGGTTAGATTACTTCTCTTATTGTAGGATTTTAATATCACAATTGTAGACAAAGTGGGTAAATATAATATCATTGTAGATCATTTGTCTCATATGCATATATTTAATGATGATGATTTAATTCCTGATAATTTTCTAGATGAATATTTGTTTACTCTTTCTATTTTTTCTCCTTGGTATGTTGATATTGTAAACTATTTGGTAACAAAAAAAATACCACAAACTTTCACACCGTATGAGCGTAGAAAGTTAGTTCATCAAAGTGATTCTTATACATGGATTAATGGAATTTTGTTGAAATATTACACTAACCATATAATTAGGAGATCTGTGCAACAAGAATATTTATATGACATCATTCATGTAGCACATGAAGAACCTTGTGGAGGTCATTATGTCACCCAAAGAACAGTTAGTAAAATATTTCAAACAGGTTATTTTTTGCCTACCATATGTAAGAATTCCTATATGTTTTTTGATAGATGTGATGCTTGTCAAAGGGCTAGTAAACCTACGCCTACCATGTAAATGCCTTTGGTACCACAAATAATGTTTGAACCCTTTGAGAAATGGGAAATTGATTTTGTTGGGCCAATAGGTCCTCCAATTAAATGCAATAAGCATTTACTTGTGTGCATAGATTATTTCACCAAATGGGCTGAAGTGAAACCCTTACCATGAGCATAAGATGATCATGTAGCTGATTTTATTTACACATAAATTATGCAACACTTTGGAGCACTGAGAGAATTAGTTTCAGACCATGGATCTCAATTCCTATCCAAAGTGATTGAGAATTTTTGTTAAAATATATCAAATAAAACATAGGAAAACATCACTATATCACCCTCAATCTAATG
Organism: Wollemia nobilis; assembly: GCA_028583015.1. NCBI lineage: Eukaryota > Viridiplantae > Streptophyta > Pinopsida > Araucariales > Araucariaceae > Wollemia > Wollemia nobilis. Next base: position 620,344 of record JAQPPZ010000446.1, on the reverse strand, counting down.
GACAAGTAGAAGTTACAAATAGAAAACTTGAAAATATTATAACAAAAATCATAGCTATTGATAGGGTTGATTGGGAAGAAAGACTAGACGAAGCTACATGGGCATATAATACAACTTGGAAAATTACCACAAGACTATCACCTTCTGAGATGATCTATGGAAATCAAGCTATCATGCTTATTGAATTTGAGATATAAAATTTGTGCACAATAGTACAACTTAATATGAATCTGGATCAAGCGCAAAAATCTAGATTGGAACAATTAAACATTCTACATAAAAGAAGACTAGAGACATTACATAGGACTGAACTAACACAAGTATAAAGAAAAATATAGCATGATAAATATATTGTACCACGAACATTTCAACTAGAATATTGGGTCTTGTTATTTGACTCCCACTACTAGGATTTTCAAGGAAATCTAAGGACGTGATGGCTTGGACCCTATGAGATTGAAGAAATATTTGGGAATGGTACAGTTAAACTTAATCCTATTGATGATTAAACAAGAATATTATTAGTTAATGGACATAGTATTAAGACCTATAGGAAGCCAATATCTAAAGAAGAGTTTGTAAACCATCTAAATCAACAAGTTGATTTGCAATGCATTTTTGAAATGCAATCAACTTCTATTAAATAAGAACTTCTCTTTTATATCTTAAGCAACAAACACTATCTAGTAAATAACTTGTTGCTTTGTAATCTAATATATTAATAAAATAAGTGTAGTCATGAAAAATAATGTAGTCTAATCAGTCCTCTTGTTTGGATGTATAAGTACCAGTAAATAATATGGATGGTAAAATTATTTACACTTCTTGATCAATGAAAGAAGGTTATTATGGACTAATAATATTTCTTAAAAATAAATTGGAAAATATTACTCAATGTTATTTAAAATACGTTTTCTTTATTTCATGATGGAGTTATATCATACAATATTTTATTCATCTTATCATTCATCACCTTTATGTCATAATATCAGGTTCAAGGAAGAAGTTAGATTTGATGTGGGAAGACATATTTTCACCCATGAAAAGGAGGCTATATAGTCATGACGGTATCACAAAATTAATACAACAAAATACCTTGTTTCATATGAGCCCACAAGAAATAAATGAAGGAAAGGATAGTAAGGATAGGATTACATTTCCATCTAGATGGTTATGTATTCCAAATCCCCAAAGTTCTAATTTCTTCCCCAATAAAAGAGAGGTTAGAAGGATATAATTGCATTTCCATCTAGATGGTTATGTAGTCTAATTCCCCAAAACCTTAACTCTTCTTACTTAAAGGGATAGAATAGTAAGGATATGATTACATTTTCATCTAGATGGTTATATAGTCTGAATCCCCAAAGATCTGCACCCATTAAAACTTAAATTTATATCTATATGTATGTAAGAGAAATGTGTAATAAAATTATGAAACAAAATGATACTAGAATAACTATATTGGTGGGTAAAACCTATAGAGAACCACTAAAGAGTGGTCATATTCCCTCATGCTCTGTAGACCTCTCTCCCCCTGATGGGGATCCTCAAAATCTTCCACACATCTTCTAGTGTGACGGTCATTTCCCTTGTTGATAACCGAAAAGTGGAAGACTCCGGATACCACCTCTTTGCTAGGGCGATCAACATCACCCTATCTGTCTCTATCAATGGCATCCTTTCCACATGGTCTAGCCCCACCACCGCTAGTATATTTCTAGCTAGAACCCCTTCTCGCCACTCTCGACTCTGGATAATACCTAGCTACATTCACAAAACCAAACTAAATCAGTTCCATCAATAAAATTAAATTTAATCCAATATCATTTAAGCATAAGGTGATTACAATTTGAAAATTACAATTCAAGTCTACTTGTTTTTCTTCTTTTCTTCTCTTTTTTTCTTTCTCTTTTCCTATTTTCTTTCCTTTTTTCCAGGTTTCACAAAATCACATCCCATTTTTGGGATGCATGATTTTGCTTTTGTGAAATTGCACCTGCCATTTTTAGGGTGTGACTTCACAAAATCATACCTGGTTTCTTCCAGGTGCGATTTCATTGCGCTCCACCTGAAGCAAAATCACGGTTGAGCCGCAAATTTGCACTCAGGTTAGGCCAAAAAATCCATCGGTTTTCATGGAAAAATTCCCCAAAAATCCCTAAAAACCCTAACCAATTTGTTAAAAATGAGATTAAATTATGAATGAGGAGAGAAAAAGTGATCCTTACCCACTCTTGTGCCCCGACCTCATCCTTCATAACCATTGCTAGATGAACTAGAAGTACCATTGTATTTTCTCTCCTAGAGCTCTATTTTCTATCCTCTTCAGGGTAAAAATGAATTAGGGTTTTACCCCCTTTACCTTTTTAACCCTATTTTTTATTGTTTTTACCCCTTTACTTCACTCGGTTGTCGCTTTCTCTCTCTTTTCTTTTACGTTAGTTCTTTCAAGTTTTTATGAAACGTCATTTTTTCATAAAAAATTGAGGGGGCACCCCATCCTATAGATACATTAATGTCCCTAATGCCTTGATTTGCATGCAAAATTATAAGTGTTCAAAATGACATCATTTTCACACCATCCCTTTCTTCTAACCTAGCCATCCCATTTTTTCTTGTTATTGTTTCCCAATTTGTGTGCCTACATCTCTTCTTTAACGTATTTAATAGGCCATAAGTGCATCAAAGAGGGAGCAAAATGTAGACACAGAAAATTGACCCACTTTCAATGGGTAATCTTCCTTGCAATCCCTAAGAGGTCCCCAACCTCTGCCAAGGGAAAGAGAAGGCCTATTTACCCTTCCCTTTTATTTTTGTTCCCTCTTAGTGAAATCGCACCCCATTTTCATGAGGCATGACTTCTCGAGAGCGATTTTGCCATTTTAATTTATTTTTTATTTTATTTTATTTTATTCTCTTCTTGGCCTGCTTATACCTAGGTTTAAACCCTCCAGTGTGTTATTGCATCGACAATGAGTTTATTTGTACCCACCCTAATCATCTATAAAAGTAAGAGCAATCTCACTCTTTTCAGATAGAGATATGGTTATCATGATCATGAACTTACTAATACTCATGTGATCTTTGTCTTCTAACACTCGCTTACTACTTTTATTTTGCTCTGCTTTCTATGTCTTATGCAAGCTAACCTAAAGTGCAAATTTTAGATTTTAATTTTCTATTGCATGGATTGGATTGTTGCTTAACTTGGTGGATGCACATTGTGGATCAGAGGAAAAGGGTGTCAGTTTGAATACTTAGTCTTCTTTTATTGCTTCTGTACCCTCCATTTAGGTTTTGCTCTTTATGATTTCGCATCTGATTTACGTTCTTTGCATGCACTTTTTTTTTTGTTTAAAGTAAAATCATGCCCGGTCCTATCGAGGCATGACTTCACTAACCCTAATTTAGGGTTTTAGATCGTAGAAGCAAAATAACACCCCGTTCTGGCGAAGCGCGACTTTGTCGAAGCGTTATTGTGCTCACTTTTTACGAGGTTCAATTTTGCCCGAGATCAATCTGGGGGAAAGTTATTTTTTTTATAGTTTGTTTAGCTTCATTACTGCATACTAAGCATATTGACATATTATGTTTCTTTTTTACTATTTCTGCATATTTGCTTTATGATTAATTCTCCAAAGATCAATTTTTTATTTTGTTTTGAAAGGTCATCTAAGGGACCTAGGAGGCTTGACTTGTGTGCTCCCAAGGAATGTTATATAGTTGCCTAAGCAGGCCCCTTAACACTAATCATCATTTTTTACTGTTTCCTATATTTTCTTGCAGGAACAGATATTTTGATATCATTGGACAAGAGGCATCAAAATCTAGGATCAACCACTGGTTAAAGCTAATTGTTCTAATTTATTTTGTTGGCTTACTGATCTTATCTAAATTTAATTCCTAGGCATCTGAAAGTGAAAAGCATTTAGTTTGCATCTAGGAATATTTTTTGTGCATTTATTTTGTATGTTTATAAATATTTTCTAGAATCAACCCTAGGTTAGTGAGCATTCAAAATAAAGACTCATCTTAGGCTAGTTCTTGTATGCTTGCATTATGTTTTTAGTTGTTGCATTTTTTTCTACATTGTCATTTATATTTCTTAGCTTAGAACTAGAAAGACAAAACTTAGGTGTTTTCCTTAAAACTAAATACATCAAAAAAAATTTGCATATCTTGAGGACTTGGAATGAGTAATAAAACCATTCTTGGTGAACCCATACCCCTAGCATCAAGTTTATAGCACAACATACCCCATGGTTCACCCCATAAAAGGTTATCTCCTTGCAAATCCAGCCCTTTTGTTTGGGAATTGTATGCGGTAGGGCAGTTTTCCCCCTCTACACTACATAGTTAAAATTAAGTGAGGTTGAAAAGAACATTACCTACTCTACATTCTAACTCTTCTCTTATCCTTGTTAGTGTAATCCATCCACCTATATTGAAAGTTGATTAAGTTTCCATGAGCCTTCAACCAATCCATTCCTAGGATAATATCAAAAGCATGGAGGGGTGCCACATACAAGTACCATATAGTGGACCCATTAGGTAGATTTATTTTTATAATAGGAAAACATTGATCTACTAAGTAGGTTTTCCCAAAACCATACTTGAATTTCCACCCTTGTGCCAAAAATCTAGGTCTTTCTGGTATATCTCTGATAATACTAGTGGAAATAAAACTATTTATAGCTCCACTATTTATTAAAAATTTTACATATTTATCAAAAATCTTACCATTTAGTAGCAGTGGTGTTGTTTGTCCATCTAAGTCCTGATTTTCAATAGTAGCATAAATCAATGTGATGGCTTCTCTGATCTGTGACTTGACTCTGATATTTGGGGATATGTTTTGGCATAGTGAGGACCCCCACATATGTAGCATCTTGTCCTCGGTGCTTGGGATATCGCCTGCCTCTTATCCTTTATTTCTTTCTTTTTTTCTAATTAATTCTGCTTTGGGGAATGAGGATTGAAACTATCCTTCTGGTATTTCTTCTTATTTTACCTTCGGTTCCCATTGTTCCTATTATTGAACTTTGGGTTGCCTTTGTTTCTCTTATTTTGATCCTTATCCCATTTCATAAATCCTACACTTTTTCTTTTCTTTAGCTCTTGTCTTTCTAACTCTATCAACCCTACATAGTTGAAGAAATACTTCTTGGTTTGGAGGTTAGTTTCTTCTTGTCTAGCAAATTCATAAGCTTCTTATAGATTTTTAGGTTTAAGTAGATTAATCGTTCTCCTTATTTTAAGTTCTATCCCTAGAATGAACTTATATACCTTTAGGAGCTCATTATTCTCATACTTTGGCACATACTTTAATAATTTCACATATTTCTAAAATTACACCTCTATTGATAGTGATCCTTGTTGAAGTGTAGATAATTCCTCAAACTTCTCTATATAAAACTATTTTGAAAGAAACCTTTTCTTAAAAGCCCCAACAAACTCATCCCACTTAAGTTTTGTGGCTTGGATATTCTTACCTATACTAAATGTGTCCCACCATTCTAGGGTTGTGTCTAGAAGATGAAGAGTATCCCATATTGTTCGTGTCTCGAAGGAGTAATTTTCATTGAAAATAAGATTTCTAATTCTTTTAGTCATGTCTTAGGCCTATTACTAGGAGTCGTTGTTCTCCCAATTTTCTTACTAGGATCCCCATTTCATTCAAAATTTTGCACTACACTTCTTCCTTGTGCAACCATTTTGGTTTTCTTTAATGAAATTCCTTTTTGAATAGGTGCCATCCTTATCCACAAAAATAAGTTAGGTAAGTTACAATTCTTTCTCAATTGTACTTACAATTTGTTAGCTTCATTCTCCTCATGAACTAACATAAATATTATCACTCAATTGATAGTGTTCAAAGTTAATCTTGCCTTCTTGCAAAGTTTCTAACCCAAAGTTGCACATCAAGTCAAAGCTCAACCTAGCCCTACAACCTAGAGTTATAATACTAACTATAACAACTCAAAACTACCAACCTAAAACAAAAATTAAGAATTATTACAAGCAAAGGTTCACAAGATAAAAAACCTTCTTTTGTCTTTTCAACATACAAGGCTTCACCACATTTGAGTTCTAAATTGCTACATACAACACTTAGTGGATAGGATTGGCCAACTCATGGTTTCTAGGGTTCACCTTACTAAATCTACTCGTTTAGAGGGATGACAAAAGTGGTACCCCCACATTTCCCATACCCTCACCAGCATATGATAATATGACCACGATGTAGGGCTTATCCTTTAAAGCTCATAACACTTAAAAATAAATGCTTATTCCCTAACCCTACTCTAAGTCCATATAGGTAGGTTAATTGATGTAAAACCTTAGTCCTTAGTTACCATACCTCCATGGGCTAACTAAGGTTATTACCACTTCATTATCAATAAACATGATCTCTTGGTCCTACATGTTCAAGGGATCACCATTGTTATCTTATGAATAGTTTCACAACTCTTAGTTGGAATACACTCGTTCCTACATGTTCAAGCTGCAATGACTCATAAGAAATATAGATATTGTATTCACACAACTCCTTCCAAATTCATGAGCTCCTAGCTATTGCATTCTTGCAACTCCTTCTAGGACTCATGGCTATGTGGTTATTGCATTCATGCAACTCCTCCCAGGATTGGGCTATACTCTATTTGACTAGGTCCATAAGAAATTCTAACCATTCCAAGATAATCATAACATAAATATATTGCATTTAGAAAACACAATTCTAAAGTAAAGCATCATTCATTCCATTATATCAAAAGCACTTTAAATCAATATAATCCATATAATCTGAAATGCTATGATAAATTAACACGAATTCATCTTAAACAAAATTTATATTATGCTTAACCCAGATACTTAAAATAAAACCACAACGATCCATTATTTTAACCTAAATGTTATAACATAATAAACCAAGCATTTAACATAAATATGTATTTTAGCAATCTACATAATAAAAGGATGTTGATAATAACCTGAGGTAACTTTAAAGCACACCTTAGAGTATAATAACCTGAGGTAACATTAAAGAAACATAATTTTCCGTTTGAAAAATAGTCAAATTTATATAACCCAATAAACGAAATATGTGTATACATAGCCTTTGTAATTACACATCATTTACATATTTCAAAAACTTTGAAACCATCTTCCATGGATCTTCGGACCATATATATGTTTGCATACCTCCTCATGATAAGGAAACCACCCATGGTTCATGAGGAATATTGAGAGATCAGTATAACTCTAAATTCAAAGAAAATTTTCCATGCCATTTACTACTATGCAAGCAACCATGCATAAAACATAAAACAAGCCAACAAGAAGAGAATTCTCACATTTCTCTTAATAATGAACCCTTAACCCACATAAGTCTCAAGATTCAATATAGTAGTTTCTCTTTCAAAACCAACATAAAATAATCCATTTAATAAAATATAATCCCATACTTCTCTTTATAATGATCCCTTAACCTACACAAGTCTCGAAAATCATTATACTAGTTTATATTTCAAAACCAATATTCAATAAGTCATTTAATAAAATACAATCCCATACTTCTCCTTGTAATTATTCCTTAACCACATGAGTCCTTAGGAATCATTCTACTAGTTTCTATTTTAAAACCAACATACAATAAGTCATTCAATAAAAGATAATCTTATACTTCTCTTTATAATGATCCCTTAACCCACACGAGTCTTAGGAATCATTATACTAGTTTCTATTTCAAAACCAACATACAATAAGCCATTTAATAAAAGAGAATTTCATACTTCTCTTTATAATGATCCCTTAACCCACACAAGTCTCAGGAATCATTATACTAGTTTCTATTTCAAAACCCACATACAATATGTTCATTTCCTTTAAGAGGATAACCATTACCCTAGAAAAATTCATTTATAACCCAAGCATAAAAACTTAAAGACTACTAATATAAACCCCACTTTCAAATTACATTCAACCACATTTTCATTACTAGGCAAATATTCTTATATTCCTTTTCAAAGCATAAGCAAATGAACTAGTAATCAATTTAAAGCCATAAACCAAAGGATTAAAACTCGACCAAGCTAAAGTGTCATCATTGCCTAGCCAAAATGACTTGCCCTAAGGGTTGAACATAAGCCAAACATTCAAACATGGGGTAGGTGGTTTAAGAAGGCAACTTAAGTTGATATCCCATGGCTAGGAGCTAGATTTATAAATAAATAACACTCAAGGTCATACACTAAATAAAATGAGGTGCACGGTTGAGATAATGATATCCAATGTAACAAAAAAGAACAGAAAAAAAGAAAAATAGATCACCACTGACTCCAAAACCAAGAGTAACACAAGGTAACCCATGCACATCATACGATATCTAAGCCCACATAGAAGGAGATAATTATAGAGGTGGAAACAACACTCAAGACATCCCCAAGCAAGATGTAGGTTAAACTTGGTAGTGTAGGAAAATAAAATACATAGATAAAGAAAACATAATAACCACCTATGAAAATAGTGGGCTAAGCACAACATACAATAGTCAACAATAAAGATAGCACCTGAAGCAAAATTATCTATCCAATGCTCTCTAGTTTGATATTGTGTTGTCTAATTGCTCCTCCTTCTCTGCCTTCGATCCTTCTTATCACTTTCTCCAAAGCCAAATTCTCATTCCATGCATTCCATCTCCTTTTCAAAAGGATCAAGGCACATTATTTTCATGGAGGAGGTGGAATTTTCCCAAGCACAATAATATGTTACCTTTAACACCTCCTTCATGCCATTAAAGGCACCAGCCAAGCGCGATGGACAAAAAAAGACTAATTAAATTGCAAAATATTTAATTAAAACTAAACCTTAGAGGCAAGCATTAATAAAAGTATTTTCCAAGAATTTCATTTAATAATTAGCTTTTGGGTATTTGACATTATCATTATTTCTTTCTAAAATATTAATGTCACCAAATTAATACTTTACTAGTCTAAGTATTAAAATCATCATTAAATTAATACTTAATAATTCCAAAGTATTAATGTTTCCAATTAAATAATTCTTGTCAAACATGAAATCTATGCATACCATAAACAACATAGATTCACACCGATATTACACACCATTTTTTATCCTTAAGTAGGTGATCTCCTTTAAGATAGTCTAATGCTATCACCAACCTATTAAGGAGACTCATTGCACATGCAACTTCCTGGTCCAATGGTGTGAATATAGAAATAAGAAAAATACAAATGCATCTACATGAAGGGTGATATGTTACCCTAAGTTATCGATGAGCAAGTCATCACCACAATTTCCCAAAATATCTCTCATTGTAGGTGGTTCACCCATATGTTCCCACCCGAGAGAGAGCACCTAGTCCTACACCCACAAGTATGTTAGCAATACCATATTTCAATATCAAAAGAATACAATCATTCCATTATATAGACATCATAAAATGAAGCTTTGTAATTAAATATTCACACTAGTACATGGTTCATTGTCAATAGAGTTCTACCAAGGACTGTTGTTACAAATTGAGGCTATATTAAGTTTGCCTACACTAACAAATGTGTCAAAAGTCATGAATTTCATGGGATTCACTGACTAATATAGAAATTTTATGAAATATTATTCCAAGGTTACCTATTCATTCACCAACCTTCAAAGAAAATGAAAGGAGCTTGTTGGGGGAAATTCATGCACCCTTAATAGATTTATCACGCTGCAAGACTTCCCTAATCCAATCAGCACTATGGATTCTAGTGGATCCACCTCTTTAACTCGGTAAAATATTATTCTAAGACTCTAGATAGACTGAGTAGGGTAGGGAAAACCCATAGGTGAGCCTAAAATATTTCTTATATGCTCATTCTCATCCATATTTACAAAAATAAAATAAAACTGCAACATAAAATTTGACCAAGTTTGAAAGTAATTCCCAGCTAGCATTTCAATCTGTATATTGGTACCTTATCCATTGGGTAATTATAGCCAAACTTAAAATATGATGAATATAGAAGGTGGAGAAGATAAAACTGAGACAATCACATCCATTCAAATAATGTAACAAAAATGATTCATCATGTCAGTGAAAGGAGATGCCATTTACACATTCAAATGATGTAACATGTAAATGGAAGAACACACAAAATTGCACATAGAACTATTGAAAGGAGGAAATATGATTGCATTAAACAATAGATCGCATCATTTGAATGAAGAATTTGTTTGTACTGGTTTAGTGAGATCAGGTTATTCTGATCAGGCTCCCATTGTAATGGAGAATTACAACTCTTTATTCAAATGATTTAACAAAGAGCCTCCTAGCTTCTAGACTCAACCATTAGAATTTATCATAGTAAACTAGGCACCTCCTCAATAAAACCTACACAATAATAGGAAGTAAAAATGGGTGACTAGACAAGACACACAATGGAAAATACAATCGACAAGGAAGGCACACTAGTATACCTCTTGCAAAACTATTGTGTAAAAACTTGATTATGTTTCTTGTTGTAGCAACTCTATTAAATATCTTGATCACTTGGTCCATAATTATGAAAACTGTAACTAACTCCATTATGGCCCATAATTGGAAATGATCCATAATAGCCACTATCTCCATCATCTTCATTTTTTTGTTTTTTTTGTTTTTAAGGTTTAAGGTTTCGAGTTTAGGGTTTAGGGTTTAGGGTTTTTGAGGTTTAGGGTTTAGGTTTTTTTTTAGGTTTAGGATTCAGGATTTTTCCCTCCCTTTTACAATGTGAGAAACCCTAAAACAAAACCCTACATCTTAAAGCCCTAAAGATAAGAAATTACTATTTTTGGACAATTTACCATTTTCATCCAAAAACAACCCTATTTTTAGTAAGTTGCCAAAAAAACTTGGATGGACCTCAAAATTAATACAAATTATTGGATCACCCCATATTAAACCCTCAATAAAATCTCAACACATACTCATGTCTAGAAATTTCTAAATTCCAAAATTTCTTTTTTTCAAATTTCTAAAAAATACTAAAATATATTTTGGGGTACTAGATGAAGAAATAAGGGCCTTTTAAAAGCCTCAAAAATAGCCCTAGCCACCAAGGTTTCTTAGACCATGCATTATCCTCCTATTTATCTATCTCCACGTAATAATTTCAAGTTGATCCAATGATCGGATCAAAAGTTATGCCCTCTGAAACGTAGGTCCCTGCATCAAACTTATTTGGACCAAACATTTACTGAAAAAAAGACCTTAGGAAAACTAAAACAAAGGCCTGACCTTGGTGATACAAACTTTTGATAGATATCCTATTAGCTCATAAAGCATACTTCATCTCACTATCCCAACTTCTTTTGTTTCTACCTAATGCTCTTCTAATTCTTATGATCAAATTCTTAGATGAGAATTCAGCTAAACCATTCCCTTGAGGATAGTAATTTGTAGAATGAGAAATATCTATGTTGTACCTAGCACAAAATTCAATCATCTCAAAATAAGTGAAGTAGTTACCATTGTCTATGACTATCTTCTTGGGAACCCCAAATCTTGTCAATATGTGCTCTTCTAAAAACTTGATGACAACTTTTGTAGTGGATTTCTTGAGAGGTGTTGTTTCTACCCACTAGGTAAAATAGTTTGTTGCAGTAATGATACACCTATGACCTCCAAAATAATTTGGGTTAATATCACCTCTGAGATCTATTTCCCATTGAGTAAAATGAGCTTCCACAATCACTGGCTAGAAAATTCTTCTTTCCTACAAAAATCTGATAGTTATGACAACTTCTGAAAAACTGATAAACATATTTAAATAGGGAGGGCCAATAATAACCATCTCTCATGATCTTATGAGAAGTAGTATTTGGAGCAAATTGACCTCCACAAAATCCAAAATGATATTCTTTTAGCACTTGAGAGACCTTTTTCTCAAACAAACAAAGAAGCAACACACCATATGGATACCTCCAATACAATCTACCTTCTTGAATATAATACCTTTGAGACAATTGCTTGATAAACCTTCTTTTATTTTTGGTCATATCTCATGGAAATGACAAGTTTTGAAGGAAAAATATAATGCCATCATACCACCTGTAATCAAAATTATCAACTGCTCTTGCTTCTTGCTATTCATCTATTGTAATAGTGTTATTAATAGCCTCCCCTTCTTTGTTAGCCAGATACTTTGCCAATCCCTATTCTTTGAAAATTTGTACAACTTTGAATTCCACCATACTACAGCAATTTAGCCATCCACCTTGCAGGATTACCGAAAGGTTCATTTTGAGTGAAAATATCTTTGATAGCAATGTAAGGGATTCTAGATATGACCTTATTGGACCAAAAAATATACTTGAAATGATCTAATGCTATGATTAATGCATAAGCTTGTTTTTCTAGCATAGAGTATTTCAGTTTAGGACCCTTCAATCATGTACTCATAAAGGCTATGGGTCTTTCTTTTTCCTCTTCATCCTTCTAAGTGAGAACTTTAGTAATAGTGTATTTTGAGGCAAATATGTAGGTCTTGAAATCTCTAGAGTAATCAGGGCAATTCAATACTAGAGATTGAGTGATTGCATCTTTGATATTTTGAAAAGTTGTAGTATTTTCCTCTATCCATCTTATTTCCCTATTTTTCTTGATCATGTCATTTATTGATTTGGAAATCTAAGCAAAATCAAGGATAAACCTCCTAATAAAGTTAATATTTCCAAATAATGATCTAACTCTCTCAAGATTCTTAGGAGGGGGAATTCTAGCAATGGCTTCTACTCTTTGTGGATAAATGCTAAACCCATATTTTGAAACAATATGCCCAAGAATTTTACCTTGTGTGGCCCCAAACACACATTTTCTAGGATTCAAAGATATACCAAACTCCTTACACCTTTCAAACACTTGAGTTAGATGTGCAAAATTATCTTCATGATTTTTTGAAAAAACTATAATGTCATAAAGATATACTACCACTATCTTTAACATCAATCCCTTAAATGCAACATACATTACACTGTAAAATATTGCCCCTACATTCATCAATTCAAAGGGCATCCTAAGATATTCAAAAGTTTCCCATCATGTAGTAAAAAAATTTTGTGTCTATCTTCTAGATTCACTACAATCTGATTGGAACCTAAAAAGCCATCCAATAAATATATTATTGATCACCCAACCACTGCTTGAAGCAATTGATCCATATTTGGAAGTGGATAGTTGTCTTTGAGAGAGATCTTATTCATATTCCTAAAATCTACACAAAGTCTGATCTCACCATTCTTTTTTCTAACTGGAACCAGGTTTATCAACCAAGGAGAAAATCTCACCTTCTTGATTATATTGGTATCCAGTGCACTTCTTTCTACATAATTGGATGCAAAGTGGGATTTACTTTCTTTTTTTTTGCATGAAAGGCTTGGTATCTTTCTAAAGGGGTATTTTGTGAGTCATTATATTTGTATTTAAGGTCTTTAGATCTTCATAACTCCAAGCAAATATATCCATGGTATGTTTCAAAAAAATTATATATTGTTGCTTCTCTTTTCCTGATAGAGCTTTATTGATCCTAACAATCTTGGGCTCTTCCTCTATTCTGGTATTAACTTCATCTACCTCATATTCCTAAACTAAAGGTTTATATGCCCTATCAAAGTCATCAAACAAGTTCTCTAAATATAATAACTCCCTAGGGATCATGTTGGTCTTTAGTTGTATGACTTTTTTAGGCTCTCCAATAATATCCTTTAGTTTTTCTTCATCACTTTCATCACAAATAACATCATAAAACACATTTTTCATAGTCATAAAATTATTAATGAGTATATCATCATGAAAATTTTGTAAATATACCACATTATCTAAGACAAATGGCTTATAAAAAGATATGGTTGGGAACCTTTCCATTAACCAAGTGTCTAACTCAAGGTTTTTTGCTCCATAAGCATTAATGGCCAACATATTAGCATTTTGATTATGTGCTCTAGGAATAAATTATAAATAAAAAGTAAAAAATCTATCTATTTCATTCAACAATTCCTACTTATATTGCTTTAATCTAGGGTGCTTTGTTTGATATCTCCCTTTGATCTGTTGAATTATTAGCTCAGCATCCCCACTAACTTTGAGGTAATTAATACCCAGTTCTTTGGCTTTCCTTAGCCCTAACAATAAAGCTTCATACTCTACAACATTATTTATACAAGAAAATTCTAACTTGTATGGTGTGCCAAGATAGCTGCCATTGATGTTTGTAAATAGTACTCCAACTCCTACTCCTGCTTTAGATTTTTCCCCATCAAAGGTCATAGTCCGTAACTTAGAAGTCAAAATCTATCAATTTTTGCATCTACTTCAACCTTTAGTTTTAGATCCATATTCTAAGCATCAGGTACTTCCAACAAGAAAGGATAATGCTAGATAGAGTAAATCCCCATGTCTTTTTCCTCAATAGAATTCATGACATTAACCATATTATCATTAATATCTATAAATTCAACTAAATATCTATTGAAGTGTTATCTTTTCAATATCACTTTTTCCTTACCTTGCATTGGAATGGTGGCACATGACCAATCCAACTAAATAATATCACCTAGTTGCTCTGCCTAATGCCTAGAGAGTAAGATGGAAAATAAAGGGTCGAAATCTACAACTGAACATCCATCGCCACTCATTTCTTAGGATATAGTCCAATATGGACAAGAATTCCAGTGATAATCCCTACACAAGGTACTCTCCTGTTATCCATGATAGAAATAGGAGGGTTCTCTTTCTGAAAAATCAAGCCTAACTGATCAGCTACTTGTTTTGACATTACATTTATGGAAGCACCATTATCAAGAATATAGTTATGAATAACATATTGGTCCCCATATCCTGATGTATACCTTAGCGAGATGTAAAATAACTTAACTAAATATGGGGCTATGATTGCATTATTCACAAGGCCTATGATATTTTTAGGTTGTCCTCCTGACTAATCGATTAATTTGAAGGCTCTAAATACCTAATATCGGTACTTTGGAATATTCATTAATTCTTCAAAAGTGATGTTGACCTTCTATTTGGAAACCTCTAAACCTAGATCAAACTAATCTTTTTTATCATCAATTCCTTTTCTAGTTTTTTTTTTAGCCAAGTCATTTTGTTGCTTTTGGATAATCTCTTCTACATCAAGCTCTTTAGGAAACATTTGTAGCTTCATCTAATTTACCTTTTTCATGAAATCACTCCTGTGCAGGCCCTTCATCAAATTTTTCCTCCACTGTTCTATTCCTAAGATTGATAACATGTATTCTTTCTAAAGACTCAACCTCTTATGTTGTAGGTACAAGCTTTCCTTGTTTCATTCTATCAAATCTAGTATTAGTAGGCTCACTTGAGGTTGATGCCTATCCAAAGACCAATGCTCTTTACTCAAGACTACTGGAACATATGTCCATATCCCTTTCAAATTCTTATTCTATGGTTTCATCCTCCTGAGTCCAGCATACATTAATTCTAATATCTTCATCTTCAGATTCAACATTTAAATCAACATTAGAATTTATACTTAGATAAATACCACAATCAACAGGGTTATGTGGTCCATCACAAGCAGATAAATAAAAGGGATGATTTGACGCTATATTATTTTATGGCATGGTATTTAGAACAAAATCTAGATCTCTATCTAATTCTTTATTTTTCCAATTCCCATTTTGATTCTTGTTTTCCTCTTCATTTCCATTGTTATTTTAATTTCTATTAAAATTCCTTCTGAAAGAAGGTCTGTTATCTTCTTGTTGTCTATTATTACTTTGTGAATTTTTTGCACTGCTATGTTTACCTTTTTCAAGTCTAGCCAACCTATTATTCAAAGTAGTAAACATCTCACTCAATTTATTAGCTATCATAGGATCCTGATATATTTTCATAGGGATAGAGAACTTAACCTTCTTAGTCTTTCTTTCAAGTTTTTGGGCTCCATAGAGTATGCTTTAGTATTACTACTATCAATCATATATATCTCTATTTCAATAGCTTTTTCCATATATATATATATATATATATATATATATATATATATATATATATATATATATATATATATATATATATATATATAGTGGTTGCTTCTTGTTGCCTTAGCTCATAACTGAAATCTCCAAGGAAAGTATTTTTGTAGAAACAAATGGACTAATCATCATTTGGCCTTAATGCTATTGAAATCTTATTTCTGGTCTTAAATAATATTCTATTGAAATATTCCACTGATTCATTTTCTTTTTTTCCATGGTAACCAATTCTATTAGCAAGGACTGTTCATTCTTCCTCTCTTCATATTTTCTAAGAAAAGTATTCTCTAGCTCTTGAAAATTATTGATAGTACCGACTCCAAGGTTGTTGAACCATTCTTGAGCATCCTTCTCTAAAATTTGAAATAATAATCTAAGGACAACATCTTCATCATCTACCTCAAGACTATCCATGGCATATAGAAAATCCCTAATATGGTCTTCACCAGTCACAACATTGTTTCCTTGGAATTTAGGCAAGTACTTATGAGATTTACTAGGAAGAGGATTTAGATTTCCAGGTAACACAAAAGCTCTATATCTATTGGTCCTCCACTGATTTACATTAGCATTGGTATTTTGATTGATATTTTGATTTACATTGGCATTTTGATTTGCATTAGGATTTGCCATACTCACTACAGGTTGATTCACTATAGGTACTTCGTTTACAACAAGATAAGACTTATTCAAACCAAGATTTGAGCTAGAAACAAAAATTGGAATTAAATATTTTCTGTGATACTTGAATAATACCTCAGGATTTGGCACTCTAGCAAGCACTTCTTTACAACTTATTATTGTAGATGTCATATCCAACTCTTCCTTATTTGATTTTAAATTTTTGAGTTCATTCGGAGTCATCAGTACAAATGTGCAAAGAAAGAGTAAGATCTTCAACAATACTTGGGCCAATATTGCTCAGCCTAATATTCACTCAATTCTTACAAATTTCACTCTAGGAAATACTATGAGAAAAACAAACACAAAATTATATTGAGTCTTCCCCGACAATGATGCAAACAGTTATTGGGGGAAATTCCTACACCCTTAATAGATTTGTCACATTGCAATACTTCCCTAATTCAATAAACACTATGGATTCTGGTGGATTTACCTCTTTAACTCAAGAAAAATTATCCTAAGACTCTATACAGACTGAGTAAGGTAGGGAAATCCTAGAGGTGATCCTACAATATTTCTTATATGCTCATGCTCATCCATATTTACAAAAATGAAATAAAACTACAACATAAAATTTGACCAAGTTTGAAAGTAACTCCTAGCTAGTGCTTCAATATGTAGACTGATGCCTTATTCATTGGGCAATTGTATCCAGACTGAAGATAGAAGGGGGACAAGATAAAATTGATTCAATCACTTCCATTCAAATAATGTAACATAAATGATTCAACATGTCAGTGAAAGAAGACACCATTTACACATCCAAATGATGTAACATGTAAATGGGAGAACACACAAAATTGCACATATAACTTTTGAAAGGAGTAAATAGGATTGCATTAATTAATATATCATTACAGTGGGAGTCTGATTAGAATAACTAGATCTCACTCACCAGTACAAATAAATTCTCCATTAAAATAATGCAATAGAGAATTGCAACTCTTTGTTCAAATGATGTAACAAAGAGCCTCCTAGCTTCCAACCTTAGCCACAAGAAATGATCTCAGTAAATTGGGCACCTCCTCAGTAAAACTTGCATAATAATAGGGAAGAAAAAATGGTGACTAGACAAGACATACAAAGGAAAATACAACAGATGAGGATGGGCACACTGGTATACCTCTTGAAAAATTATTATGCAAAAACTTGATGATGTTTCCTATTGTAGCAACTCTCTTAAATAACTTGATCACTTGGTCCATAATTGTGAAAATTGTAACTACCTCGATGATGGCCCATAATTAGAAATGATCCATAATAGCCACTATCTCCATCGCCTTCGTTTTTTTATTTTTTTTATTTTTAGGGTTTAGGGTTTTGAGTTTAGGGTTTAGGGTTTTGAGGTTTAGGTTTTAGGGTTTTTTTTTTAGGTTTAGGATTTAGGGTTTTCCTCCCCTTTTACAATGAAATAAATCCTAAAACAAAACCCTATATGTTAAAGCCTTAAAGATAAGAAAGTATTATTTTTGGACAATTTTCCATTATCGGCCCAAAACAACCCTATTTTTAGTAAGTTGTCAAAGAAACTTGGATGGGCCTCAAAATTAATACACATTATTGTATCATCCATATTAAGCCTTCTAGAAAATCTCAACACATACTCATGTCTTAAATTTTCTAAATTCCAAAAAAAAAATCAAATTTCTAAAAAAATAATAAAATCCATTTTTGGGGCACTAGATGAAGGAATCAAGGCCCAATAAAATCCTAAAAACACACCTAGAAACCAAGGTTGATTAGCCCATGCATTTTCCTCCTCTTTATCTATCTCCATATAAAATTTCAAGTCGATCCAACAGTCGAATCAAAAGTTATGGCCTCCGAAAGATAGGCCCCTACATCAAACTTATTTGGGCCAAACATTTACTGATAAAAAGACCTTAGGAAAATCTAAACAAAGGCCTAACCTTGGTGACATAAAAACATTTATTGCTCTTGGAGGGTGAAACAAGACTTCAAAAGGACCAAAAATTTGCAATAATTGGGAAGGAATCAAGGGGGTATTGCAAATTTGAAAAAGACCAAAGGACACCAAAAATTCAAAAATTTGGGGCAAACTCAAGTTGGATTTTGAGGATCCAACACAGGCTCCGACTAGGATAGGTGATGAAAAGACTCTTTGATAATGAATCACATGAGAACTCCATAATATCTAGTAGACCACAAGGACTCAAAAACTAAACTAATCACCTAAAAGGGACTCCTTAATCAGCTAAAAATCAAAACTTTAATCACCTAAAAAGGACAATATTGAAACACACTTTTGGTGTGGCTTCGCAAGCCCTCAGTGTTGAATGATACAATTTCAAATGTTGGCCATTGATAGAAATTGAAAATTTCACACCATCCAAAGTTTGCAATTTGTAAGTATGTTGGCCTACATTCTATAAGGTTTGATAAGGGCCAAGCCATTTAGGCTCCCATTTTTATTTTTCACCATGTATTTCATTTTTAGGGTCCTAGTATAGTACTATATCTCCTCCTTAAAAAGGTTTACCTTTGGCTTTCTTAATGAAAAATTGTTGTTTTGTGAGCTTACTTTAGTCAAATTCATTAATGCATCCTTTCTATCTTCCTACACCTTTGAAATTTGATCAAGTCTTCTCTGCAAGACATTTGGATTTTCATGATCCTGAAGAAGTAAATATAAAGCATGACTTTCCACTTGATGGGGTAGTAGAGCACTCTCACCATATACTAGTTCATAGGGAGACTTTCCTGTGCTTCTTTTGATAGATATCCTATTAGGCCATAAAACATACTTCAACTCACTATCCCAACTTCTTTTGTTTCTACCTAATGATCTTCTAATTCTTGTGATCAAATTCTTATTTAAGGATTCTGCTAAACCATTTCCTTGAGGATAGTAATTTTTAGAATGAGAAAGCTCTATTTTGTACCTAGCACAAAATTCAATCATCTCAAAATAAGTAAAGTAGTTACCATTGTCTATGACTATCTTCTTGGTAACCTCAAATCTTATCAATATGTGCTCTTCTAAAAATTTGATGACCACTTTTGTAGTGGATTTCTTGAAAGGTGTTGCTTCTACCCACTTGGTACAATGGTTTGTTGTTGTAATTATCCAACTATGACCTCTAGAATATTGGGGTTAATCTCACCTATGAGATATATTCCCCATTGAGTAAAAGGAGCTTCCACAATCACTAGCTTTAGGTGCATGGCTAGAAAATTCTTCTTTCCTACAAAAATCTAATAGTTACAACAACTTTTAACAAACTAATAAACATATTTAAACAGGAAGAGCCAATAATAACCAACTCTTAAGATCTTGTGAGCAGCAGCCTTTGGAGCAATGTTACCCCCAAAAAATCTAGAATTATATTATTTTAGCACTTGAGAGACCTCTTTCTCAAAAAAATAAAGAAGCAACACACCATATGGATACCTCCAATACAATATACCTTCTTGAATGTAATACCTTTGAGCCAATTGCTTGATAGATCTTCTTTTGCTTTGGGGTATGTCTCTTGGAAATGACAAGTTTTGAAGGTAAAATATAATACCATCATACCACATGCAATCAAGATTATCAACTTCTCTTGCTTCTTGTTGTTCATCTATTGTAATAGTGTTATTC